>JARQWZ010001092.1:0-67500 GCA_033150135.1 Gobio occitaniae
TGAAATTGGACGTTGCGTTACATGGAAATGGTACTTTAAATTCTTCTAGTTGGCTCCTCCCCTAGTGGGCGGCGTCAAGCTTCATATTACAACATTTATTTTAACTACTTTATAATCAAAATCTTTTCTAATCTTGACAAAACGCATATCATCGGAAAGGTCTGAGTCTCAAGGTTCCATATTTGGAGACCATTTTGTGATGGAAGTGACATTTGGACAGAAATTTACAGGAAAATGCATAAAAAAACAAAACAATCAATGGAATTTGAATGGCTATTTTTGGTACAGCGCCTAAACAAAATCTCATGGGAACTTCAATTTTTGTGATATCAACTTCAAATTTGAAACACAACTTGGTTAGACATATGGCTTTGATTTTATAGTAATTTTAGATTCAAACGTTTTTGTAAAATACATATTTTATATAAAATAAAATAAAAATTAGTATTTATTTACAGTAAATTTAAACTTCCATAACTTTTTCATACTTTCATATTTTGAAATGATCAATAATCTGCCATCTGAGTGTCTATATTCCAAAGCATTCTTGAATTGCAGCCCTTTAAGTTTGGATAGTGCATTTCAATGTGTATTCTCAAAAAGGGGGGAAACATTCTTTACCGCACACACAGTTCCATGTCAACACTGTGGGATGTAAATAAACCACGGTACTTTGTTTTATAAGAGATAATACCGCGGTATTCTTGTATTATCGTGATCTATCGCTGATTGGCTGTGTCCAGGTGCTGTAGTCATGCTGCGGGGTTCGAGTCCGTTCGGCTGGTCCAGCGGTTACCCAGAATCGCCGCGGTCCAGGTGAGGCTGGGGTCTGATTGGTGTGTAAGGTCACACACACCAGACGTGTGTGTGTGTGTGTGTGTGTGTGTGTGTGTGTGTGTGTGTGTGTGTGTGTGTGTGTGTGTGTGTGTGTGTGTGTGTGTGTGTGTGTGTGTGTGTGTGTGTGTGTTTAACGTGTCGTGTGTCCTGCAGTGTGACGGCGGCGGATGAGGCGTCCTCGGAGCTGTCGGGTTTATCCAGACCCAGCGCGAGATCGATATACAGTGAGTACTGGTGCTGTGACGTCACGTGTTGATCATTAACGCACACTGGCCTCTACCCAAATGTGTGCTGTTTATAAACGCCTTTAGGATTGGACGCTGATTTATCAACTGAATTAGAAATGTTTATTACAGAAATAGAATTATAGTGAATAAAGCTGACATCATCAAAGAAAACACAACAAACTCTAGGTGTGTGTGTGTGTTCTTGAGGTTATTGTGTGTTTATTTATTCATGGTGTTATAATTATGTTTATTGTTGTTGTATAATCGATGTAAAATCGATTAATCGCATCTAACATACGTTTGTTTACATAATATACATACAGACACACACACACACACAAAGATAGACAGACAGACACACACACACACACACACACACACACACACACACACACACACACACACACACACACACACACACTATATTCATTCATATAGTCCCCGATCAGGCATAACATTATGACCACCTTACTAATAGTGTGTTGTCCCCCTTTTGCTGCCTCCGCCCAGGGGTGTAGCACAAAATCCTGGGCCCTATGCATAGGCAGTCCTGATGGGCCCCCATGTTCCATGTTAAAATATATTCCAGACTTTTCAAAGGTCCCTCTCCCTAGACAGGGCCCTGGGTAGTCAGGTCCACTTTTCCCCCCACTACCACGCCCATGCCTTCTTCCCATAGTGCACCTGGTGCCATGTGTTCATCAGGTAAGCCACGCACCCGGCCATCCACGTGATGTAGAAGAACACGTGATCATCAGACCAGGCCACCTTCTTCCATTGCTCCGTGGTCCAGTTCTGATGCTCTCGTGCCACTGTTGGTGCTTTGGGCGGGGTCAGGGGTCAGCGGCTGTGCCGCCCCATACACAACAAACTTAGATGCTCTGTGTATTCTGACACTTTTCTATCAGAACCAGCATTAACTTCTTGAGCAGTTTGAGCTCCAGTAGCTCGTCTGTTTGATCGACCACACGGGCCAGCCTTCGCTCCCCACGGCATCAATGAGCCTCGGCCTCAATTGTGTATTTTTTGTGTTTGTCATTGTGTGTTTATTACGATGATTGTGTGTTTTCTGTAGATCAGAGGAAGGAGTATGCCGAGTCCATTAACAGACAGATGCATCAGTTCCAGCACCGAGTGGAGGTGAGGATCATCATCATCATCATCATCATCATCATCATCATCATGTGACCGCTCACTCACTCAGCCCCTTTCCTCAACTTCAACTTTATTCATTTATATAGCACATTTTACTGCAATTCCAATTGCCCAAAGTGCTTCACAATATCAGAGAGACATAAGCAATATCAAACCAATTCATACAAAGGAATTTAAAACAAATAAAGAATAAAATAGAATACATAGGGCGAGACAAATATAGATCCAAGGAAATAGAATATATAAATGTATCAAGAAACCATCTCTAAACATGGTCTGTTCTCAACAAATGCTAAATTAAAAAGTTAAGTTTTTATCTGAGACTTGAAACCTTCTAAAGTTGAAGCCTGCCGAATCTGCAAAGGTAGGCTGTTCCACAGTTTTGGGGCGATGACCATGAAAGCCCCTAGATTTTTTAGAGGAACGGGGAACTGCCAGTAAAAGTTTATCTCCTGATCTCAAAGACCTGACTGGAATATGGTCCTTAAAGAGGTTGATAATATAACTTGGGGCGATGTTGTGAAAAGCTTTAAAGCTACACTGTGTAACTTTTTTAGTTTATTCTTAGCTAAAAACACTTAGTTCTTTCAAAAATAGATGTGCTCATTAATGTATATTTACTTTTTTCAAGTAATAAGGTATTCTCGTAAGTTTATAATATGCCATTGTAAACACATACGGGTGAGGGTTCGAATGCGGGTCGTCATGTTGCCCCTCCATCTTGAAAGTACATCAGCCAAAGAGGGACATACCCGTAAATTCAAGCTTCGCCTTTTGCATTTTAACACTCGATGGCACCGTGTCCAATGTGGACGAGGGCGAACTGGAAGCCATGTTAATCTTGGACTAAATCGGCCACCGTAGGAGTTAAAACGAAATCCGAATTGAGAGGAAGAGAAACTAATATTCACTGGATGGTCATATACCAGTTCACCACTAGATGGGGGGAAATATCACACAGTGTAGCTTTAAAGACCATCAATAACATTTTAAAATCAATTCTATACTGGACTGGAAGCCAGTGAAGAGTAGATAATACTGGAGTTATGTGTTATCTAATTTTTGTTGCTGTTCCTCCACAGCATCTGTTCACCTGTGAGCTGGACGGGCGGCAGCTGTGTGATGTGGACGACTGTCTGGAGCGGCTGAAGTATCTGGACGCCACGGGCCGAGTGTGGGGTCAGGACGTGATCCTGGAGGTGCGGGACGGAGCGCTGCTGCTCTTGGACATCGAGACCAAGGTGAGTCTCTTACCCCTTTTCCACCAAGGCAGAGCTAGAGCTAGATCGGAGCCAGAGCCTAGTTTCAAATCGGTTCTTTGTGTTTCCACACCCAAAGCCCCAGCTCCGAGCCAGGAAAAGTGGTTCTTAAGTAGCACCAAAACATTGCTGGGCTAAAACAGGGCTAGAAGTAAGAACCGATTACGTCAGGCGCTGGGGGCGGAGTCAACAAGACCACCACACACTGGAGATCCGCCATTGTTGAAATAGCAGCTAATGAAGCTAACAGCTGCTGCTCGTTTGTAATCTCCGTCTATACAAATTACGGCGAACTGCATTAATGCGTTGGATTCGCTGTGTTTTTGTTGTGTTTTGATGCCGCTGTAGGATCGTAAAGCCGTGTGAATCAATAGTAACGCAACGTTTGCATTGTTGATGGAAGGCTTGTTCGCAGCGGTGCTGTGCAGAGACCGATCGCCGTATGATAACCAGTCCAGTGAGAGCATATGACTCCTTATGCTTTTGATTCACTCATGCGTTTTTTATCATACGTGGATCGGTGTGCGCAGCGCCAATGTATCTCGAACAAGCCTGGTGTGTTTGTTTCCCGCTGCCCAGGGTTGCCAGGTTTTCACAACAAAACCCACCCAATTGCTACTCAAAACAAGCCCAATCGCGTTTCACGGGGGCTTCCCCGGTAAAAATCACATTTGGGGGAAAAATGTGTTTTTTTGGCATGGTTGCCTACTAAAATTCGCATTCCTGGGCTAAATATTACATAATTGGGGACGCTTCAAGCCGCGGCCATGAAAAAAAGCCTGCGGCATAACCGCAGACTTGGCAACACTGCCGCAGCCTCACTAGCGTTGCTGAGAAAGATGAGACGTATACAGTGACGTAAGACATGGCTCTGTTGTGGCTCTCAGCAGGTGGAAAAGCAAACCGGTTCTTAGAAGCTCCTCAGTCGAACCAACTATGAACTGGGACTAGCTCTGACTCTGAACTAGCTCTAGCACTGCCTTGGTGGAAAAGGGGTAACAGGGGAAGCATGTGAGAAACATCAAGGGCGATCTCACTGGGTTTCTGCTGGTGTTTCAGGAGGTGTTGGACTCGTGGCCGCTGAGCTGTGTTCTGGAACTGAAGGCCGTTCTGGACGAGAGTGTGTACGAATCTCTCCTGACCGTCTCCATCCAGGGCCGAGGCAGTGGCGGCGTCAGTGTCTTCCTGTTCCAGAGCGAGTCTCTCAGGGTGAGTTCACGACTCTCTCCGGGCGGCGTCTCTGAGGACAAACGGCTGATTTAATTTGTCGTTCAGGCAGATTATCTGAAGAAAGACCTGGAGCGGCTTCTGCAGAGCAAGAGGGATGAGCACAGACGGAGTAACGTCAGGTTAGCTGAGGAAATCCTGTTCAACCAAACGCTAATGACCTCCAAATGTGGTGGTGACGGACATGTGTCATTTGACTCCGCAGTAAAGCCGCTGTAGGAAACGGGATGCAGAGAAACTCCCGAAGAGCCTCGCCTCCAGCCGAGCTGATTCATCAGAGACCTCCTCCAGAACAGTGGTCCGCTCCGGATTATGGTGAGAGAACGGCTGAACAATGTATTTTTAATTAGTTTTGATGCTTCTTCTACTTCCGTAAAAAACTTCGCCAACTAACTTGTCCCGCACGTTTGTTGTAGACCCATGAATGAGGTGTCAAATCATTGAGGAGAACATGATGTATGATGTTCACCCGGCAGGCGAAAAACTGAGCAAAAATATCTCTTAGACTTGTGTCACAGCCGGCTCGCAAACTGCGACAAATGAGACAAATGGGGGCTCGTCCGGGATCTTAACCCGGAACATCTCGGCTTATCCGGCTCGGATTAGAGATGAGAATGTCATAGACACTTGGTGGATGAGCTCATTTGACTCACCCAGCAAGCAGGCAATAAGTAGTGACATAACAATGTCATAGCCACGCCCTAGCGACCAGTTACAGCGCCCTAGTGACCAGTTACAGCACCCTAGCAACCGCCCCATAGGAAATCGTAGAGACAAGTGGGTGGCGTCTTTTGACTCAGACTGGCAAGTAGTCTTCAAATATCCAAATACACATCCAGTCAATTAGTTTCCCCCTTGTAACTAGCCACAGCCTAGCAACCGTACGGCAGCACGAATAAGCCACATCTTAGCGCCACAACAGTATAGAGACATGGGGATTTGGCTGTTTTGTTTTGAAACTAGTATAAGTATCACCATGGTAACTCTGCACCCACACCCTAGCAACCGCATGGCAACATTAACGCGCCATATCTCGGCGTCAGAACATCACGCAGACTTTCTAGCAATTGCGCAAAACACCCTAGTAACTGCCCAGTGCCGAGTTTTGCCACGACACGCACCGAACGCGCAGAAAATATACATGTCTAGTTGTGTGATATGATGCATCTTTAAGTGAAAAGGTATTTAATGAGAAATAATGTAGGGCGGGACTACTTTTTATCTCTCAGGATTTGATTGGAGCTTGAAATCAGTGATATTATTGGCTAATATTATTTAGTAAAGCCTAAATGACATTTGTCTAAACAGGTAAGTTGATTCAGAGTAATTAAGTTATTCTTAATGTAACATTTTGTTAAAAAGATGATATCGAAATAATATTATGTTTATATTTAAATAATATGTAGATATACATTTTTATTGATATTTATATATTAAATACATTATTTAAATATAATGTATTTTATATATAATATCTAAATATATTATATATTTTAATTTTAATATTTAGATCTAATTTAATATGATACAATATACTATATTATAATTTATTTAAATGTAATATCTTAACATATATATTTTAAATTATATCTGAATATTACATTGTTGATTTAAAGTTTTGATTTCATGTGAATCGATTAAACAAACAACAAAAAAATCCTATTTCACATACTATCCATCCTAAATAGTGTGAAAGATTAGGTTTAGTTCATCCAGAATCATAGTATGTTGAAAATATGATAAAAGTATTAAAAAATGGATTTGGCTGAATTTGGAATTGCATACTAATACTATTTTTGTCTTGTATTTATATGGTAGAAACGGTAAGCGAATTCAGCATATGTGTCCTTGCTTGCTCTTTACCCACAATCCCTTGCACTTTGGATGTGATTGTCATGTGGTATTAAAAGTACAGTGTTTATCAGTGATGCGCGGGTCAATGTATAAACAACCCGCACCCGACCGACGTTTTCAACTAACCCGCCCGCAACTCGGACCGCAAAAAAAAAGAAGAAAATATTGTACCCGACCCGCTTCCTGACCCGCATTTTTTAAAAGTAGTAAATGCTCATCGTAGCTCATTGGGCCATTGAGAAAATGTTTCAGGCCCTGGCGTGGTGCTCAGAGGTGCAGCGGCGAGAGCAGGCAGTTCTTGAGGCGGCCCATCATTTTCCATTTCAGCTCCAGATGCATATTATTGATGAACGCGATGTTTATGTTTCGACCCGGCTTGAAGAATTCATCAGCCCACATTTGAAAACATTTGGAAAAGTGTGAAAGCCCTTAGGAGCACAAACTGTTATTTTTCTGAATGCTGTATGATATAGCCTAGTGTTATGTAATACTGGCTTGATTTATTCATTTATTTCGTTTAATTTTCTTAACAATTAAGATGCTGCCTGTATTTATCCAGTCTAATCGAAGTGTGCGTCTCTCCCCCGACTTTCCCAACAAAAATTCCGCCCCCTCTCAGAAAATACATAAAACTGACTTTAAATGCGTTTAAAAGTAGCCTATTAAAATGGTACAATGGCATTGCTCAGTTCAACGTTTTGGGAAATCGGGCATTTTGTCCCGCGCCAGCATTTATTCAAAAGTTAATAACGCTCAACATTCAAAAGGTAAATAAGGATTTATTGACGATCCGACCGACCGTGATCCGAATATCATTAAAAATATTTTTGGATGACTCGTAACCGCGGGCAACCGCGGGTGGCCGTGGGCGCCCGCTCATTTTGGATCAACCCGCGCATCACTGGTGTTTATTATTGCATACTTTAGAGTACGTACTTCTCTCTCTGTGCTGTCCAGATGAGAGTCCCGCCCCAACTCCACATGCCTCCAGAAATAACTCCGCCTATATAACGGTAGTGGCTCCGCCCCCACACACAGAAGACACGCCCCAGAGACCGGCTCCGCCCCCTCGTGTAGAAGACACGCCCCCTCCGAGGCCGTACACCGAGAGAGAGCGGGACGTGGTGAGTGTTTGAGAGTGATTGGCTCAGGTGTAGAGGACAGATCTCATGACCCGTCTGTCTGCAGGACATCCTCAATCATCTCATCAACGACATCGAGGCCTTCACCGACAGACTCACGGCCGTCGCTCCTAAAATGGACAAGAAGAAGAAGAAGAAGAAGAAGAAGAAGAAGAAAGGTGAGAGAAGCGATTGACTTGACTGCATCAGATGAGAGTTTGTGACCTCTGACGTGTTTCCTGTGGTCTGTCCGCTGAAGCTGTGAAGGGGATGCCGTCAGATGAAGAGTTCACCGACTGTCTGCGCAAAATCAAGATGGCCTTCAACCTGCTGGTGTGTGTGAGACACTGCACTTCTGCTCCTTCTGCAGTTATACCTGTATATTCAATAAACACTCATATTTATATATCATTGAAATATGTTACATGTATAAAGTCTAAATGTTATTAAATTGTAATATTAAATTATATTTATTTAATGTAATATCTAAATATTACATTTTAATATAAATTTTAATATTTTATTATAAAGGTTATATCTATATACTATTAAAATATATTAGTAACATATAATATTTATATATTTAAAATAATCTAAAACATTTTATAGATATTTCTTTAAAAAAAAATTTATATATCATGTTTTTATTATCTTATAGAAATATTATATATATGAAATATATTTTATTGTAAAAATTATATCAATATGCTATTAAAATATATTATAAATTATATTTAGATGTATTAAATGATTACATATATAATATTTAATATATTAGTAAACTATATATATATAGTTTACTAATATATTAAATATTATATATGTAATTTAACATAAGATCATATTTAGATAACTTATTTTACAGATTTATAAAAATATTATCTTATTAAATATACAATTATATCAATATAATATTCTAAATATTATATTGGTAAATTACAATAAAAATTTGATTAAATTATATAATTATAAAGATATTTGTTATGAAGATTTATAATATTACAAAGATTATATCTATAGGTATATCTAAATGTTATTATTAAATTATAATACTCAGATATTATATTGTTATATTAAATTATATTTATGTATCATTTATTTAATGTAAAATCTAAATATATAATGATGCATATTAAATTTTAATATAAATTGTAATGTTTTATTATAAAGGTTATATCTATATACTATTAAAATATATTAGTAAATTATAATATTTATATATGTAATATAATCGAAAACATTTGATAGATATTTATTTAAAAAATGTGAATATATCATGCATTTATCATTTTATCAGAATATTATCTATATTAAATACATTTTTATATAATTTAATTATATTTTATTGTAAAAATTATATCTATATACCATTAAAATATATTAGTACATTTTATATATATACACACACACACACACACACACACGCATAGTTTACTAGATATATTAAATTACATATATAATATTAAATATAAGAGCATATTTAGATTTTACTGATAGAACAGATTCAGTTATATCAAATATTATCTTATTAAATGATATTGATATAATTTTTTTGATATTATATTAGTACATTCTAATATTTATATATAATTTCATCACATTTGTATTACCTAAATGTTATTTGATTATAACATTTAGATATTATATTGTTATATATAAAATTATATTTATAAATAATTAACTTAATGTAACATCAAACTATATTTATGTGATATATATATATATATATATATTGAATTTTAATATGTATACAATTTAAATATATTTTTATTATAGAGATTGCATCAATATACTATTTTATATATATATAAAAATAATCTTTAGATATTATGTTAAATTATATAATTATAATTTACTAATACAATATGTGTAATATAATAAAGGTAGTTTAAGAGGAATGTTATTTTTGGTATTTTAAGATCATATTTAGATATAACTATCTATCTAATATAGTATTATATATGATATGATATGATATATTAATTATATCTCATAATCTGTTGATCAGGGCAAACTGCAGGGAAGGATTGAGAACCCCAGCGCCGCTGAACTGGCCCACTGTCTGTTCTCTATACTGGAGCTGGTGAGACGTTTGTGTGTGTGTGTGTGTGTGTGTGTGTGTGTGTATGAACACATTGTTCTTTAGCTAACGTGTGTGTGTGTGTGTGTGTGTGTGTGTGTGTGTGTGTGTAGATGGTGTTCCACTGTGATGAGGTTCTCCCTCCATCTATCGTGGTTCCTCTCTTTGAGCCGGAGTGTATCCTGTTCCTCAGCGAGGAGGCCACAGCGGAGGAGGATCATCTGTGGCAGTCGCTGGGAGACGCCTGGAACATCCCCAGGTAAAACACCTCCCATCACACACACACACACACACACACACACACTGCTCTCGTCACATCATGCTTCTGTGTGTCTGATGAAGCACCAAGTGGCCGGAGGATGACGAGGATATTCCCACGTTCACGCCGGTGTTTGATGACGGCTGGGAGCCGCCGGCCGTTCGAGACCCAGAGCCGAGGCAGACGAACACCAGCAGCCGAGAACCAGCACAGCAATCTGGGACACGACAGACGGTACACACACACACACACACACACACACTGCGTCCCAATTCGCCTACTTATACTATGTCCTAAAAGTATGTACTCTTTTATTATGTTATAGCCACGTTAATAACGTTTGTAAGAAACCGAACCATTTGTAAATCCGTCCAGATTTCAGTGAGATAAGAGTATTTGTGTTCAGATCACTCGCCTTACATCAGGAGCCCTGCCTGTGACAAGATGGCCGCCAGAAAGCTCGCCTGTGACAAGATGGCCGCCGGTGATGACGTTAGAGACTCCGCCGTAAGACATCTATGCTGCGTCCCAACTCGCCTACTTGTACTACGTCCTAAAAGTATGTACTCTTTTTGTGAAGAAAAAGTACATACTTTTGAGTGTGTAGCAGAAGAGTATGTAAGCTTTGGGACTACTTCGTCATCTTTAACGGACTCTGTTGCTTAGTTATGTGAGTCCCGTCACCGTTTAAACTGCCCTGTCAATCATCGTCACAGTTCAAATCCCCCACTTTCAATTTAATTTCCTACCGTATTGGAGTAGACGCACGTTGATCTGCCTTTCGTGGGTCTTTAATGCAGAGACTCCTCTCATGTGTTTGCAAAGTTAATGGCCAAACGTATCATTACAAAAGTTCTCAATGCTGCTGCAGGTGAAATATAATGCGGCTAACATTGAATAAATATCTTTTCGTCAGGTTAAATACTGATAATTGCTCACTCAAACCCCTTTATCTAATCCTCTCTACTTAACCGTCAGACTCGCGTAACCGTCATGTTTGTAGTTTTTTAACACTTTTTATCCGCGTTTGTAGTTCTAATCGAATCCTCGTCCATCTTGCAATGGGTTGTGGGCAATATCAGCCGTTAGAGTGCGCATCGATCTGCACTTCGGATTCTGACCGGAAATAGTCGACCATCCGGGAATCTTTGGAATACTCTTTTCAACACACTACGATTTGAGACATACTAATTATTTTTTCGAATACTATTTAGTACGGATAGTATGCGAGTTGTGACGCAGCGACACTGAGCTCTCCAGGACATGAGGAACGTTCACATGCTTGACTAGTTTATTCTTCTGTTTCTGTGTAGGGCAACAAACCACCCCAGGAAGATCAGCAAAGGTACCGATGTACTTCATTATCGCTGTATAGTGCGCTCCTGCTGTACTGTGAGTGTGTAACGGTGTGTGTTTTACAGCCTGGAGGAGTTACCGTTGAGCTACATGCGAGCTGTGTTTGATTTTACAGCACGTAACGCTCGCGAGCTCACCATCAGTAAAGGTGAAGAACTACAGGTGAGCACAAAGACATGCACACTATATCGCTAAAAGTGTTGAGCCGCCCCTCCACATCCCTGAGTTCAGGTGTTCAACCCCTTCATGGCCACAGGTGTGTAACTC
The DNA here is from genome assembly GCA_033150135.1 of Gobio occitaniae. Lineage (NCBI taxonomy): Eukaryota > Metazoa > Chordata > Actinopteri > Cypriniformes > Gobionidae > Gobio > Gobio occitaniae. The sequence goes on from JARQWZ010001092.1 coordinate 11,643, forward strand.
CAGCTCTAGGCCTGCAGACGCTTCTACACACATTAGAGAGAGAATGGGCCGCTCTCAGGAGTGTGTGTGTGTGTGTGTGTGTGTTCGCTTCTACACACATTAGTGAGAATGGGCCGCTCTAAGGAGCTCCGAGAACTCAAGAGCTCCAGACCTCCAAACTTCTGTGGCCTTCAGATGAGCTCAAGAACAGTGTGTAGAGCTTCATGGAATGGGTTTCCATGGCCGAGCAGCTCATCCAAGCCTTACATCACCAAAGCGTGGGATGCAGTGGGGTAAAGCGTGCCGCCACTGGACTCTAGAGCAGTGGAGACGTGTTCTCTGAGTGACCAATCACGCTTCTCTGTCTGACAATCCCATGGCTGAGTCTGGGTTTGGCGGTCGCCAGGGGAACGGGACTTGCCTGACTGCATTGTGCAAGTGTAAAGTTTGGTGGATGGGGGATTATGGGGTGGGGTTGTTTTTCAGGGTTTAGCTCCAGTGAAAGGAACTCCCAAGACATTTTGGACAATTTCACGCTCCCAACTTTGTGGGATCAGTTTGGGGACGGCCCCTTCCTGTCCCAGCATGACTGACCAGTGCACAAAGCGTCGCTCCATAAAGACATGATGAGCGAGTTTGGTGTGGAGGAACTTGAGTCCTGACCTCAACCCGATAGAACAGCTTTGGGATGAATTAGAGCGGAGACTGAGGCCTTCTCGTCCAACATCACAAATGAAGAATCCCCATAAACACACTCCTAAACCTGGAGGAAAGAAGAGCTGAAGCTGTTATGGTGTGTTCACACCGGACGAATGACGCAAATTGAGCGTTTTGAACAGGAATCGCGCGATTCGCTCAAGTTGAAAAATCGGAACTTTGGCGGATATTCATGCAGCGTTAACCAATCAGGAGCTTGCTCTAGTAGTGACAACAATGAGGAGAAAATCTGTATATTAATATCTGGTTCAGACAATATGATTATCACTGTGATAACATTAAATGACATGAAACACAACCCAGTCTCTTTTTGTTAAATGCAAGTTTATGTATGATCAATAATACAAAAGTATAAGTAAAAGGTATAATAAGCTACACATGAAATAAAGCAAACAATTCTGTCAAACATTCAAAGTCAGCGCTAGTAGGCTAAGGTTACAACTGTAACGTACAGTTATAGCCTAAAAATATAAAGTAATGAAACTTCTCTTTGCACTCAGTCTAAACGATTTGCCAGGGAACAAATTATAGATCCATGAGAGCAAAGATCGGCCGTTACAAGACGAATTATATCTGGAGCCGCCACAGAGACATCAGAGCCAGCGGCAGAAGAACTGGCTGAGGAAAGGCTGATCTCACCGGGTTAATGAGCGCCGCTGATCCACTGGAGCTCACAACTCCCACAACACCACATCACATGTTCAAATAGGCACTCTTTATATAAATAAACCACACATTTGAGCTTTAAACTACTACATTATCGACTGAAAAAGTCTCAAAACTACGTTTTGTCACACATTAACAGTAGATTTTAACAAAAAGATGTGTAAACACAGCCCATGTCAGCCATTTCTCACTGACACGAGCCGCTGGCAGAAGCTCCGCCCATGAGGAGAATCACGTCTGTTGTGCAGTGAATGTCACGCGCGATTGATGCGAGTAAACTCCAAAATGTTCAAGCGTCCACCTTCGCGCGATTAGCGTGACTAATTTGCGTCAATCGCGTCCGGTGTGAATGCCACATTAGAGCTGCAGAGGGTGGGCGGCTGCAGTTCATGTGTGTGTGAAGGCAGGCGTCCCAACACTTTAGGCGATATAGTGTACATGTGTGACCTGAGATTTGGAGCTTTATGAACTGACATGCTGTCTGTAATGACTTGTTTTTGAGAGAACGTCCTCTAAAGGTCCAGCGCACGTGTGTGTGTGTGTGTGTGTGTGTGTGTTGTAGCTGTTGGACATGTCTAAGCAGTGGTGGAAGGTGAAGAATCAGACGGGGCAGGTCGGTTACGTCCCCAACAACATGCTTCAGCTCCCGCAGCAGGAGGCCCAGCCCGTGCGTATATCCGTCACAAACACACGTCTAGTCCTGTTGATCTGACCTCACACTCATGACCTCACACTCATGACCTCACACTCATGACCTCACACTCATGACCTCACCCTCATGACCTCACCCTCATGACCTCACACTTATGACCTCACACTCATGACCTCACACTCATGACCTCACACTCATGACCTCACACTCATGACCTCACCTCATGACCTCACCTCATGACCTCACCTCATGACCTCACCTCATGACCTCACCTCATGACCTCACCTCATGACCTCACCTCATGACCTCACCTCATGACCTCACCTCATGACCTCACGCTCATGACCTCACGCTCATGACCTCACCCTCATGACCTCACCCTCATGACCTCACACTCATGACCTCACACTCATGACCTCACACTCATGACCTCACACTCATGACCTCACACTCATGACATGACCTCATGACCTCACGCTCATGACCTCACGCTCATGACCTCACGCTCATGACCTCACCCTCATGACCTCACCCTCATGACCTCACCTCATGACCTCACCTCATGACCTCACACTCATGACCTCACACTCATGACATGACCTCATGACCTCACGCTCATGACCTCACGCTCATGACCTCACGCTCATGACCTCACGCTCATGACCTCACGCTCATGACCTCACACTCATGACCTCACACTCATGACCTCACACTCATGACCTCACACTCATGACATGACCTCACGCTCATGACCTCACGCTCATGACCTCAAACTCATGACCTCACACTCATGACCTCACACTCATGACCTCACACTCATGACATGACCTCATGACCTCACGCTCATGACCTCACGCTCATGACCTCACGCTCATGACCTCACACCATGACCTCACGCTCATGACCTCACACTCATGACCTCACACTCATGACCTCACACTCATGACATGACCTCATGACCTCACGCTCATGACCTCACGCTCATGACCTCACGCTCATGACCTCACGCTCATGACCTCACCCTCATGACCTCACCCTCATGACCTCACCTCATGACCTCACCTCATGACCTCACCTCATGACCTCACACTCATGACCTCACACTCATGACATGACCTCATGACCTCACACTCATGACATGACCTCATGACCTCACGCTCATGACCTCACGCTCATGACCTCACGCTCATGACCTCACGCTCATGACCTCACGCTCATGACCTCACACTCATGACCTCACACTCATGACCTCACACTCATGACCTCACACTCATGACATGACCTCATGACCTCACGCTCATGACCTCACGCTCATGACCTCACACCATGACCTCACGCTCATGACCTCACGCTCATGACCTCACACCATGACCTCACGCTCATGACCTCACACCATGACCTCACACCCATGACCTCACACCCATGACCTCACACCCATGACCTCACGCTCATGACCTCACGCTCATGACCTCACGCTCATGACCTCACGCTCATGACCTCACGCTCATGACCTCACGCTCATGACCTCACGCTCATGACCTCACGCTCATGACCTCACACTCATGACCTCACACTCATGACCTCACACTCATGACATGACCTCATGACCTCACGCTCATGACCTCACGCTCATGACCTCAAACTCATGACCTCACACCATGACCTCACGCTCATGACCTCACGCTCATGACCTCACGCTCATGACCTCACACCATGACCTCACGCTCATGACCTCACACCATGACCTCACACCCATGACCTCACACCCATGACCTCACACCCACGACCTCACACCCACGACCTCACGCTCATGACCTCACGCTCATGACCTCACGCTCATGACCTCACGCTCATGACCTCACGCTCATGACCTCACGCTCATGACCTCACGCTCATGACCTCACACTCATGACATGACCTCATGACCTCACGCTCATGACCTCACGCTCATGACCTCACACTCATGACATGACCTCATGACCTCACACCATGACCTCACGCCCATGACCTCACGCCCATGACCTCACGCCCATGACCTCACGCCCATGACCTCACGCTCATGACCTCACGCTCATGACCTCACGCTCATGACCTCACGCTCATGACCTCACGCTCATGACCTCACGCTCATGACCTCACACCATGACCTCACCTCATGACCTCACACTCATGACCTCACACTCATGACATGACCTCATGACCTCACGCTCATGACCTCACGCTCATGACCTCACCCTCATGACCTCACCCTCATGACCTCACCTCATGACCTCACCTCATGACCTCACACTCATGACCTCACACTCATGACATGACCTCATGACATGACCTCATGACCTCACGCTCATGACCTCACGCTCATGACCTCACGCTCATGACCTCACGCTCATGACCTCACGCTCATGACCTCACGCTCATGACCTCACACTCATGACCTCACACTCATGACCTCACACTCATGACATGACCTCATGACCTCACGCTCATGACCTCACGCTCATGACCTCAAACTCATGACCTCACACCATGACCTCACACCATGACCTCACGCTCATGACCTCACGCTCATGACCTCACGCTCATGACCTCACACTCATGACCTCACACTCATGACCTCACACTCATGACCTCACACTCATGACATGACCTCATGACCTCACGCTCATGACCTCACGCTCATGACCTCACGCTCATGACCTCACGCTCATGACCTCACCCTCATGACCTCACCCTCATGACCTCACCTCATGACCTCACCTCATGACCTCACCTCATGACCTCACACTCATGACCTCACACTCATGACCTCACACTCATGACATGACCTCATGACCTCACGCTCATGACATGACCTCATGACCTCACGCTCATGACCTCACGCTCATGACCTCACGCTCATGACCTCACACCATGACCTCACGCTCATGACCTCACACCATGACCTCACACCCATGACCTCACACCCACGACCTCACACCCACGACCTCACGCTCATGACCTCACGCTCATGACCTCACGCTCATGACCTCACGCTCATGACCTCACGCTCATGACCTCAACCTCATGACCTCACGCTCATGACCTCACGCTCATGACCTCACGCTCATGACCTCACGCTCATGACCTCACGCTCATGACCTCACACTCATGACATGACCTCATGACCTCACGCTCATGACCTCACGCTCATGACCTCACACTCATGACATGACCTCATGACCTCACACCATGACCTCACACCCATGACCTCACACCCATGACCTCACGCCCATGACCTCACGCTCATGACCTCACGCTCATGACCTCACGCTCATGACCTCACGCTCATGACCTCACGCTCATGACCTCACGCTCATGACCTCACGCTCATGACCTCACACCATGACCTCACCTCATGACCTCACCTCATGACCTCACACTCATGACCTCACACTCATGACATGACCTCATGACCTCACGCTCATGACCTCACGCTCATGACCTCACCCTCATGACCTCACCCTCATGACCTCACCTCATGACCTCACCTCATGACCTCACCTCATGACCTCACACTCATGACCTCACACTCATGACATGACCTCATGACCTCACACTCATGACATGACCTCATGACCTCACGCTCATGACCTCACGCTCATGACCTCACGCTCATGACCTCACGCTCATGACCTCACGCTCATGACCTCACACTCATGACCTCACACTCATGACCTCACACTCATGACCTCACACTCATGACATGACCTCATGACCTCACACCATGACCTCACACCCATGACCTCACACCCATGACCTCACGCCCATGACCTCACGCTCATGACCTCACGCTCATGACCTCACGCTCATGACCTCACGCTCATGACCTCACGCTCATGACCTCACGCTCATGACCTCACGCTCATGACCTCACGCTCATGACCTCACACCATGACCTCACCTCATGACCTCACACTCATGACCTCACACTCATGACATGACCTCATGACCTCACGCTCATGACCTCACGCTCATGACCTCACCCTCATGACCTCACCCTCATGACCTCACCTCATGACCTCACCTCATGACCTCACCTCATGACCTCACACTCATGACCTCACACTCATGACATGACCTCATGACCTCACACTCATGACATGACCTCATGACCTCACGCTCATGACCTCACGCTCATGACCTCACGCTCATGACCTCACGCTCATGACCTCACGCTCATGACCTCACGCTCATGACCTCACACTCATGACCTCACACTCATGACCTCACACTCATGACCTCACACTCATGACATGACCTCATGACCTCACGCTCATGACCTCACGCTCATGACCTCAAACTCATGACCTCACACCATGACCTCACGCTCATGACCTCACGCTCATGACCTCACGCTCATGACCTCACGCTCATGACCTCACACTCATGACCTCACACTCATGACCTCACACTCATGACATGACCTCATGACCTCACGCTCATGACCTCACGCTCATGACCTCACGCTCATGACCTCACGCTCATGACCTCACCCTCATGACCTCACCCTCATGACCTCACCTCATGACCTCACCTCATGACCTCACCTCATGACCTCACCTCATGACCTCACACTCATGACCTCACACTCATGACCTCACACTCATGACATGACCTCATGACCTCACACTCATGACATGACCTCATGACCTCACGCTCATGACCTCACGCTCATGACCTCACGCTCATGACCTCACGCTCATGACCTCACGCTCATGACCTCACACTCATGACCTCACACTCATGACCTCACACTCATGACCTCACACTCATGACATGACCTCATGACCTCACGCTCATGACCTCACGCTCATGACCTCAAACTCATGACCTCACACCATGACCTCACGCTCATGACCTCACGCTCATGACCTCACGCTCATGACCTCACACCATGACCTCACGCTCATGACCTCACACCATGACCTCACACCCATGACCTCACGCCCATGACCTCACGCTCATGACCTCACGCTCATGACCTCACGCTCATGACCTCACGCTCATGACCTCACGCTCATGACCTCACGCTCATGACCTCACGCTCATGACCTCACACTCATGACCTCACACTCATGACCTCACACTCATGACCTCACACTCATGACCTCACACTCATGACATGACCTCATGACCTCACGCTCATGACCTCAAACTCATGACCTCACACCATGACCTCACGCTCATGACCTCACGCTCATGACCTCACGCTCATGACCTCACACCATGACCTCACGCTCATGACCTCACACCATGACCTCACACCCATGACCTCACACCCATGACCTCACACCCACGACCTCACGCCCACGACCTCACGCTCATGACCTCACGCTCATGACCTCACGCTCATGACCTCACGCTCATGACCTCACGCTCATGACCTCACGCTCATGACCTCACGCTCATGACCTCACGCTCATGACCTCACGCTCATGACCTCAACCTCATGACCTCACGCTCATGACCTCACGCTCATGACCTCACGCTCATGACCTCACGCTCATGACCTCACACTCATGACATGACCTCATGACCTCACGCTCATGACCTCACGCTCATGACCTCACACTCATGACATGACCTCATGACCTCACACCATGACCTCACACCCATGACCTCACACCCATGACCTCACGCCCATGACCTCACGCTCATGACCTCACGCTCATGACCTCACGCTCATGACCTCACGCTCATGACCTCACGCTCATGACCTCACGCTCATGACCTCACACCATGACCTCACCTCATGACCTCACACTCATGACCTCACACTCATGACATGACCTCATGACCTCACGCTCATGACCTCACGCTCATGACCTCACGCTCATGACCTCACGCTCATGACCTCAAACTCATGACCTCACACCATGACCTCACCTCATGACCTCACGCTCATGACCTCACGCTCATGACCTCACGCTCATGACCTCACGCTCATGACCTCACGCTCATGACCTCACGCTCATGACCTCACACCATGACCTCACACCCATGACCTCACACCCATGACCTCACACCCATGACCTCACACCCATGACCTCACACCCATGACCTCACACCCATGACCTCACACCATGACCTCACACTCATGACCTCACACTCATGACCTCACACTCATGACCTCACACTCATGACCTCACCCTCATGACCTCACACTCATGACCTCACACCCATGACCTCACACCCATGACCTCACACCCATGACCTCACACCCATGACCTCACACTCATGACCTCACACTCATGACCTCACCCTCATGACCTCACACTCATGACCTCACACTCATGACCTCACACTCATGACCTCACACTCATGACCCGCAGGAAACGCTGTCCGCGCCCGGACTCAGCAGAAGATCCCGTCCGGAGGAGGTGCGAGTCTGGCTGGAACACAAGGGCTTCAGTAAAATGTGAGGAGTGTGTGATGTCAAACAGTAGTGGTGTGCTACACTGTCACATGACCTCATTAAGGGGCATGGTTCATTCGTTGACCTCATTTGCATATTGCATAATACCAACACCAACATAATATTAGGTCATAATGTTATGCCTGATCGGTGTGTGTTAAGTAAAAACAGGATGTGCATTTCAACCATTTTTGAGAACTAAATACCTAAAAATGTGGGGCGTGGCTTAATGAACATGGGGAAATATTGGTCCCATGACCAAACCAGTTGAGAACCTCTAGTTAGTTAATCTGAACTGTGTGTGTGTGTGTCAGTACGGTCCGGTGTTTAGGGGGCGTGTCCGGCTCCATGCTGCTGGGAATGACGCGTGACGAGCTCAAGACCGTTTGTCCAGAGGAGGGCGGGCGAGTTTTCTACCAGCTGCAGAACGTCAAATCGGCCCTCGCGGTGAGTACAGGCCGTCATCGGCACACGTGATGTCATAGCGAAGGATGTGATGTCATATTCACACGTTGTCTCGTTCACTCTCTACAGATGGCCAGTGAAGTGAGACCAATGATCTGAGGCCGCAAACTTCCTGTCGACCAACACAACACTCTTACACACTCACTCTCTCACACACACACACACACTCTTTCACACACACACACACTCTCACAGACTCACACACACACTCTCAGACTCACTCTCACACACACACACACTCTCTCTCTCACACTCACACACACACACACACACACTCTGAAGCTGTTAATGGATGCTGAAGGACGTGGGACACTAAATTCATATTTATTCATAATGTGGTTCTGAAGATCAGGATCTGTATGTCGTCACTGAAGCACTCAGAGGAGATTGAATACACACATGCTTTATTGATATGAACAAAATACTCTCATCTGATCAGCTGTGGACTAACGATCTCATTCACAAAAAAATAAAGATATCATATATATATTTTGCACTATAACTTGTGATCATTTGCGTTCTCATGCTTGGCTCTGTATCTGCTCGCTCCGCATGCTAATGTGAAATCGTGCTGGTGGAGCTCATGATGATGTGTGGTTTATTAATGGGAAGATCAGTGAGGATTAACAGTCGTGAGCTGGAGATGAGCTGGAGCTGGAGATGAGCTGCTCAGCGGCGCCTCCTGCAGGACCGGCGAGAACAGTTCGGCCTTCAAACTGATGTAGCAGTGAAACCAGCAAAATAAAAGCAGCTAAAGTAAAAGGCACGTGAGGGAGCTGTGACATCATCACGGGCTCATGGCGGAGGTGCAGAGACACACACGCACACACTCGCGCTCGTTGCGTTGTGGTGATGTGTAGCTGAGACGTCTCTAGACATGCACTGGGGCAGGGAATGTTGCTTTGGTCCTGATGTTGAGGCGTTCTTCAGCGAGTGTGTGTGGGCGGGGTCATGGCTTCTCCAGTGTCCTGATTGGACGGGTGTGTGTGGGCGGGGTCATGGCTTCTCCAGTGTCCTGATTGGACGGGTGTGTGTGGGCGGGGTCATGGCTTCTCCAGTGTCCTGATTGGACGGGTGTGAGTGTGGGCGGGGTTATGGCTTCTCTAGTGCCCTGATTGGACCGGTACAAATATGGGCGGGGCTGTGGCTCATCTCTAGCATGCTGATTGGACAGGTATGAGTGTGGGAGGGGCTGTGGCTCGTTTCTAGTGTGCTGATTGGACAGGCGAGCGTGTGGGTGGGGTCATAGCTTCTCTAGTGCCCTGATTGGACAGGTGTGAGTATGGGCGGGGTCATGGAGTCTCTAGTGTGCTGATTGGACCGCATGAATGTGGGCGGGGTCATGGCTCATCTCTAGCCTGCTGATTGGACGGGCATGACTGTGGGCGGGGGCATGACTGTGGGCGGGGTCATGGCTCACCTCTAGTGCGCTGATTGGACGGGCATGAGTGTGGGCGGGGTCATGGTTCATCTCTAGTGCGCTGATTGGACGGGTATGAGTGTGGGCGGGGTCATGGCTCATCTCTAGCCTGCTGATTGGACGGGCATGAGTGTGGGCGGGGTCATGGCTCATCTCTAGCCTGCTGATTGGACGGGCATGAGTGTGGGCGGGGTCATGGCTCATCTCTAATGTGCTGATTGGACGGGCAGGAGTGTGGGCGGGGTCATGGCTCATCTCTAGTGTGCTGATTGGACGGGCATGAGTGTGGGCGGGGTCATGGCTCATCTCTAATGTGCTGATTGGACGGGCAGGAGTGTGGGCGGGGTCATGGCTCATCTCTAATGTGCTGATTGGACGGGCAGGAGTGTGGGCGGGGTCATGGCTCATCTCTAATGTGCTGATTGGACGGGCAGGAGTGTGGGCGGGGTCATGGCTCATCTCTAGTGTGCTGATTGGACGGGCATGAGTGTGGGCGGGGTCATGGCTCATCTCTAATGTGCTGATTGGACGGGCAGGAGTGTGGGCGGGGTCATGGCTCATCTCTAATGTGCTGATTGGACGGGCATGAGTGTGGGCGGGGTCATGGCTCATCTCTAATGTGCTGATTGGACGGGCATGAGTGTGGGCGGGGTCATGGCTCATCTCTAATGTGCTGATTGGACGGGCAGGAGTGTGGGCGGGGTCATGGCTCATCTCTAATGTGCTGATTGGACGGGCAGGAGTGTGGGCGGGGTCATGGCTCATCTCTAATGTGCTGATTGGACGGGCAGGAGTGTGGGCGGGGTCATGGCTCATCTCTAATGTGCTGATTGGACGGGCAGGAGTGTGGGCGGGGTCATGGCTCATCTCTAGTGTGCTGATTGGACGGGCATGAGTGTGGGCGGGGTCATGGCTCATCTCTAATGTGCTGATTGGACGGGCAGGAGTGTGGGCGGGGTCATGGCTCATCTCTAATGTGCTGATTGGACGGGCAGGAGTGTGGGCGGGGTCATGGCTCATCTCTAATGTGCTGATTGGACGGGCATGAGTGTGGGCGGGGTCATGGCTCATCTCTAATGTGCTGATTGGACGGGCAGGAGTGTGGGCGGGGTCATGGCTCATCTCTAATGTGCTGATTGGACGGGCAGGAGTGTGGGCGGGGTCATGGCTCATCTCTAGCCTGCTGATTGGACGGGCATGAGTGTGGGCGGGGTCATGGCTCATCTCTAGCCTGCTGATTGGACGGGCATGAGTGTGGGCGGGGTCATGGCTCATCTCTAGCCTGCTGTTTGGACGGGCATGAGTGTGGGCGGGGTCATGGCTCATCTCTAGTGTGCTGATTGGACGGGCATGAGTGTGGGCGGGGTCATGGCTCATCTCTAGTGTGCTGATTGGACGGGCATGAGTGTGGGCGGGGTCATGGTTCATCTCAAAAGTGCTGTATGGACGGGCATGAGTGTGGGCGGGGTCATGGCTCATCTCTAGTGTGCTGATTGGACGGGCATGAGTGTGGGCGGGGTCATGGCTCATCTCTAGTGTGCTGATTGGACGGGCATGAGTGTGGGCGGGGTCATGGTTCATCTCAAAAGTGCTGTTTGGACGGGCATGTGTGGGCGGGGTCATGGCTCATCTCTAGCCTGCTGATTAGACGGGCATGAGTGTGGGCGGGGTCATGGCTCATCTCTAGCCTGCTGTTTGGACGGGCATGAGTGTGGGCGGGGTCATGGCTCATCTCTAGTGTGCTGATTGGACGGGCATGAGTGTGGGCGGGGTCATGGCTCATCTCTAGTGTGCTGATTGGACGGGCAGGAGTGTGGGCGGGGTCATGGCTCATCTCTAGTGTGCTGATTGGACGGGCATGAGTGTGGGCGGGGTCATGGCTCATCTCTAGTGCCCTGATTGGACGGGCATGAGTGTGGGCGGGGTCATGGTTCATCTCAAAAGTGCTGTATGGACGGGCATGAGTGTGGGCGGGGTCATGGCTCATCTCTAGTGCCCTGATTGGACAGGCGAGCCCGTGGGCGGAGCTGTAGATTGGCTGGGGGTGAAGGACAGCACGTCCTCCTCCTCGATGCGGTCCAGCTCCTGCGTTCGGATGGCTTGCGTGATGAGGTGAAGTTCTTCGCACAGCGTCTCGTGCCGGTACGCCACGCGGATGTCGGGGACGTTTGTGCGGCGGATGTCGTTACTGATCGGACCCTCTTTGCTGTAGTCGGGACCCAGCCAATAACCCTTAGCCTGAGACACAGACAGACAGACAGACAGATAGAATAGGTGAGGACACGATTATATTCTCCACAGAAATGTCCACAAATTTATACTTTTTTTTTATTTCTTTTTTTTTTTTTTTTTGCATAATTTGAATTTTAAGGGACCCTGATATTTGACATTGTGTGTGTGTATGTAATTGACCTATCGGTAAGCCCCTCCCCTCGAACGCAGATGAGCCAATGGCAGTTGAGTATCGGAACTCAGACATCTTTAGGTGTCAGCGCCATAGAGAAACATTGGAAAATCCAAAGCTCTCATTGGTTTGATGGTGTTTAGGCTACAAAATGCTCAAATGTCGTGCCTGAGGTACTGTAACACTGACTCCAGGGATCCTGAGAGGATTTTCTGTTTGTCATACATAAGTTACGATTAAAGTCCCTGCTAACATACAAACCGAAATAAATAACTGTTCTCACATCCTGTAACACTGTAGGTCAAAAACACGAAGGTCTACATTTTAGTGTCTCTCCATATTAAACTGGTTATATGTAAATTAATTTAATTTTAGATATGTTTAAGGACTATATCATCTCCTATTTTGATGAGTATTATAGTCTCCGGGTAGTGAAAGGATGAGCTTGCACGCAGTTTATTGGAGTTGTTTTGCAGATACAAAGTTTATCAGTTATTAACTGCACCCCCGAAAAGGCATAAGGTCTGTGTGTATGTTTGTTTACTGTTAGTTGTGTGAGTGTTTTTGTGTAATTTGCTCTGTATGTTAATGGTAATGCAACAGAGAGAGAGAGTTTGTGAATGAGACGTTAATGCGCACTTCTTCTTCTTTGTTTGTTCAGCTCTTACGATGATTTTTTGGAGTGAAAAAGGACATAATAAACCATCAGTAAAGTTTGGCCATCATTCGGATGGGGTATACGCTACAATCTGTGTCCAAAAACAATCACACGGACAGCTGTCATTGTAAGATATAGCAACTCCGTTTGTCTGTCCGAGTTAGCAGCAGTCACTAAGGGGGGGCAGGACTTACCGATAGGTCAATTGTGTGTGTGTGTGTGTGTGTGTGTGAGAGTGACGTTACCCTGTGTGAGAAGCCGCTCATTAACACACTGTTTCTGGCCAGTTCACACATGTCACATGAGCTCAGTTTCCACACCTGAGCGGCGATGCTGTACTCCTCCATCAGAGGCTCCTGCAACACACACACACACACACACACACACACACACACACACACACACACATAAATACTGTGGTACAGCTCATCAGGCGTTGAACCTGACACTGATGCTTGAGCGTCAGACACCAGATGAGCTCACCTTAGTGAAGTGGAACTGCAGCGGGTCGTCGGTGGACAGGGACACCATCAGGCCGCGGGACAGGTACTCGGGCAGAGGGTTGCGGTGGTAACTCAGAAACAGACTGTTGTTGCTGAGCGGAGACATCGCAATGCCCACCTGAGCCAGATAGTACAGGTACTGCAGGACTGGAGCCTATGACACACACAGGTCAATCACGATTACTTCCTGTTTGATGATTCAGTCCGCGGTCGGGAAACGAGAACCTGTTCAAAATGCTCCTGAATGAATGACTCTTATGAAGCGGTTCTTTATAGTGATTCAACCACATACAGAGTGACTAATGTAGTGCGATTCATGAACAAATGACTCTTATGAACTGTTTCTTTTAGTGAATCAAATGCATACAGAGTGACTGATGTAGTGCGATTCATGAACAAATGACTCTTACGAACTGTTTCTTTTAGTGAATCAAATGCATACAGAGTGACTGATGTAGTGCGATTCATGAACAAATGACTCTTATGAAGCGGTTCTTTATAGTGAATTTAACGCATACAGAGTGACTGATGTAGTGCGATTAATGAACAAATGACTCTTATGAAGCGGTTCTTTATAGTGAATCAAACACATACAGAGTGACTGATGTAGTGCGATTCATGAACAAATGACTCTTACGAACTGTTTCTTTTAGTGAATCAAATGCATACAGAGTGACTGATGTAGTGCGATTCATGAACAAATGACTCTTATGAAGCGGTTCTTTATAGTGAATTTAACGCATACAGAGTGACTGATGTAGTGCGATTAATGAACAATTGACTCTTATGAAGCGGTTCTTTATAGTGAATCAAACACATACAGATTGACTGATGTAGTGTGATTCATGAACAAATGACTCTTATGAAGCAGTTCTTTTAGTGAATCAAACACATACAGATTGACTAATGTAGTGCGATTCATGAACAAATGATTCTTATGAAGCAGTTTTTTTAGTGAATCAAACACATACAGAGTGACTGATGTAGTGCGATTCATGAACAAATGACTCTTATGAAGCAGTTCTTTTAGTGAATCAAACACATACAGAGTGACTAATGTAGTGCGATTCATGAACAAATGATTCTTATGAACTGATTCTTTTAGTGAATCAAACACATACAGATTGACTGATGTAGTGTGACTCATGAACAAATGACTTATGAGCCGGTTCTTTTAGTGAATCAAACACATACAGAGTGACTAATGTAGTGCGATTCATGAACAAATGACTCTTATGAACTGGTTCTTTTAGTGAATCAAAATCATGAACTCAAACAAGTGTAGGTTAAGCAATCAAACTTCATTAGTTACACAGTGTGTGTTTGATTCACGAATTCATATCAGCCATTCATTTAGGAATCATGGCACTTAAGTCTCGTTTTAATGTTTTATTCACACTAAAAAGGAGTCGTTTCGGACGTCTGCTAAATGATTAAATGTACATGTTTGTTCAAGAGTCAGACCACACCAGTCAAGCTTTTTGATTCTGATTCACTAAAAGAACTATCTCATACGAGTCCTTTCTTCATGAATTGGACAACATTAGTCATTCTGCATGTTTTGATTCACTTAAAAGAACTGGTTCATAAGAGTCATTTGTTTGGGAATTGACTGGACTAGACTGTATGCATTTGATTCACAAAATAGGAGTCATAGGATTCATTTGTACAAGAATCAGACCACACCGGTCATGATTCTGTAAAGGAACCTGTTCATGTTCAGAGTCATTATTTTGGGAATCAATTGGAATACACTGGTTTTGTTTGATTCACTAAACAGAACTGGTTCATAAGGTTTATTTGGTTAGGGAATCAGACTACATTGGTCGCTCTGTATGGTTTTGGTTCACTAAAAAGAACTGGCAAGTAAGATTCATTCGTTTTGGAATTTGTGTTTGATTCAAATTATCCACATTTTGCTACTAGTGAAATCAAACACTTGAATGAATGACTCCTCTATGAACTGAATCTTTTTAGTGAATCAGCCATATAGCTCAACTAGTGAAATCTGAATCCCAAATCAATAAGCAGAGACAAAATAACCGATTTCCCGAACAAATAACGATTATGAAGACTACATCGGTTCTTTTTATGAAATCAAATCCCCATAACACGGCCAGTGTAGTCCACATACCTTCCTGAGCAGCAGCCCGTGTGAGATGTTTTCTGACAGAATGAATCCGGACACCAGGTGATGAATAGGCCCTGCCTCCCCGCAGTGAGGTCGCAGCACGAAGGTGTGGAAGCCCCGCCTCCTGCTCACAGACACAGTGACTGAGAGCGATTCAGGGTGATTGAGGGTGATAGAGAGTGATCCGGAGCGATGGAGAGCGATTCGGAGCGATTGAGGGTGATTCAGAGCAATTGAGGGCGATTTGAGAGTGATTTAGGGCGATTGAGAGTGATTCAGGGCGATTCAGAGCGTTTGAGAGCGATTCAGGGCGATTCAGAGCGATTGAGAGTGATGGAGGGCGATTGAGAGCAATTGAGGGTGATTTGAGAGTGATGGAGGGCGATTCGGAGCGATTGAGGGTGATTCAGGGCGATTGAGGGTGATTCAGGGCGATTGAGGGTGATTCTGAGCGATTGAGGGCGATTCTGAACGATTGAGGGTGATTCAGAGAAATTGAGGGCGATTTGAGAGTGATTCAGGGCGATTCAGAGCAATTGAGGGCGATTTGAGGGTGATTCAGGGTGATTCAGGGCGATTGAGGGCAATTTGAGAGTGATGGAGGGCGATTGAGGGTGATTCAGAGCAATTGAGGGCGATTTGAGGGTGATTCAGGGCGATTGAGGGCAATTTGAGAGTGATGGAGGGCGATTGAGGGTGATTCAGGGCGATTGAGGGTGGTTCAGAGCAATTGAGGGAGATTTGAGAGTGATTCAGGGCGAATGAGGGTGATGGAGGGCGATTGGGAGCGATTGAGGGCAATTGAGAGTGATTCAGGGCGATTGAGGGTGATTCAGAGAAATTGAGGGCGATTTGAGTGATTCAGTGCGATTGAGGGTGATTAAGAGCAATTGAGGGTGATTTGAGAATGATGGAGGGCGATTGAGGGTGATGGAGGGCGATTCTGAGCGATTGAGGGCGATTGAGAATGATTCAGGGCGATTGAGGGTGATTCAGAGCAATTGAGGGCGATTTGAGAGTGATGGAGGGCGATTGAGGGGGATGGAGGGCGATTGAGGGTGATGGAGGGCGATTCTGAGCGATTGAGGGCGATTGAGAGTGATTCAGGGCGATTGAGGGTGATTCAGAGCAATTGAGGGCGATTTGAGGGTGATGGAGGGCGATTGAGGGTGATGGAGGGCGATTCTGAGCGATTGAGGGCGATTGAGAGTGATTCAGGGCGATTGAGGGCGATTTGAGGGTGATTCAGGGCGATTGAGGGCAATTTGAGAGTGATGGAGGGCGATTGAGGGTGATTCAGGGCGATTGAGGGTGGTTCAGAGCAATTGAGGGAGATTTGAGAGTGATTCAGGGCGAATGAGGGTGATGGAGGGCGATTGGGAGCGATTGAGGGCAATTGAGAGTGATTCAGGGCGATTGAGGGTGATTCAGAGAAATTGAGGGCGATTTGAGAGTGATTCAGGGCGATTGAGGGTGATTAAGAGCAATTGAGGGCGATTTGAGAATGATGGAGGGCGATTGAGGGTGATGGAGGGCGATTCTGAGCGATTGAGGGCGATTGAGAATGATTCAGGGCGAGTGAGGGTGATTCAGAGCAATTGAGGGCGATTTGAGAGTGATGGAGGGCGATTGAGGGTGATGGAGGGCGATTGAGGGTGATGGAGGGCGATTCTGAGCGATTGAGGGCGATTGAGAGTGATTCAGGGCGATTGAGGGTGATTCAGAGCAATTGAGGGCGATTTGAGGGTGATGGAGGGCGATTGAGGGTGATGGAGGGCGATTCTGAGCGATTGAGAGTGATTCAGGGCGATTGAGGGCGATTTGAGGGTGATTCAGGGCGATTGAGGGCAATTTGAGAGTGATGGAGGGCGATTGAGGGTGATTCAGGGCGATTGAGGGTGGTTCAGAGCAATTGAGGGAGATTTGAGAGTGATTCAGGGCGAATGAGGGTGATGGAGGGCGATTGGGAGCGATTGAGGGCAATTGAGAGTGATTCAGGGCGATTGAGGGTGATTCAGAGAAATTGAGGGCGATTTGAGAGTGATTCAGGGCGATTGAGGGTGATTAAGAGCAATTGAGGGCGATTTGAGAATGATGGAGGGCGATTGAGGGTGATGGAGGGCGATTCTGAGCGATTGAGGGCGATTGAGAGTGATTCAGGGCGATTGAGGGTGATTCAGAGCAATTGAGGGCGATTTGAGAGTGATGGAGGGCGATTGAGGGTGATGGAGGGCGATTGAGGGTGATGGAGGGCGATTCTGAGCGATTGAGGGCGATTGAGAGTGATTCAGGGCGATTGAGGGTGATTCAGAGCAATTGAGGGCGATTTGAGGGTGATGAGGATGATTGAGGGTGATGGAGGGCGATTCTGAGCGATTCAGGGCGATTGAGGGTGATTCAGAGCAATTGAGGGCGATTTGAGAGTGATGGAGGGCGATTGAGGGTGATTCAGAGCAATTGAGGGCGATTTGAGAGTGATGGAGGGCGATTGAGGGTGATTCAGAGCGATTCTGAGCATTTGAGGGCGATTGAGAGTGATTCAGGGTGATTCAGAGCAATTGAGGGCGATTTGAGAGTGATGGAGGGCGATTGAGGCTTGTGGGCGATTCAAAGCGATTGAGGGCGATTGAAAGCGATTCAGAGAAATTGAGGGTGATTGTGTGGGCGATTCAGGGCTATTGAGGGCGATTGTGAGCAATTGAGGGTGATTGAGGGCGATTGAGGCTTGTGAGCGATTGAGGGTAATTGAGAGAGATTGAGGGCGATTGAGGGGGATTCAGGAAGTGAATGGTATCCTCGTGCTGTGGAGTGTGTGAGTACCTGCGCAGGTGGTTGAGGACGGTCATGTTGGCGTACATGTAGTACAGATAGTACGAGTACGGTGGGTTGTTGTCGCCACACCAGTGCGCCGGAGTCGGACTGTCCAGGTTAAAGATGTGATGCTCCGGTTTAGACTCGTCGTCCACGCTGTCGAAACCCACCACCTGAACAACACACATTAACAAAGATCTGTGGCTCACAGTTTCTCATGTACTCTTACACACTGACTGAATAAACCTTCAAATGTCCCATTTATCTCTTCAGGTAAAACAAACCACAGGTCCTGATGACACTGACTAGCAGTAGAGAGTAGCAAATATACACCGATCAGGCATAACATTATGAATCCTGGTGCCATGTGTTCATCAGGTAAGCCACACACACACACCCGGCCATCCACATGATGTAGAAGAACACGTGATCATCAGACCAGGCCACCTTCTTCCATTGCTCCGTGGTCCAGTTCTGATGCTCACGTGCCACTGTTGGTGCTTTGGGCGGGGTCAGGGGTCAGGGGTCAGCGGCTGTGCCGCCCCATGCGCAACAAACTGAGATGCTCTGTGTATTCTGAGCCCTTTCTATCAGAACCAGCATTAACTTCTTGAGCAGTTTGAGCTCCAGTAGCTCGTCTGTTTGATCGACCACACGGGCCAGCCTTCGCTCCACACGTGCATCAATGAGCCTCGGCCGGTTCTCCACTGGTCCTCCACTTTTGATAGAGACTGACCACTGCAGACCGGGAACACCCCACAAGAGCTGCAGTTTTGGAGATGCTCTGACCCAGTCGTCTAGCCGTCACAATCTGGCCCTTGTCAAACTCGCTCAAATCCTTACGCTTGCCCATTTTTCCTGCTTCTAACACACAAACTCTGAGGACAAAATGTTCACTTGCTGCCTAATATATCCCACCCACTAACAGGAGATGAAGAGATCATCAGTGTTATTCACTTCATTTGTCAGTGGTCATAATGTTATGCCTGATCGATGTATATATATAAATTAATCATAAATAAAAGAGGAAATGTGATAATTGTGTAAATCACAAAGTAAATGACACATTTATGTATTACTTTTGCAGTTTTGCCCTTCAATATCAGTACAGAGGTGTGTGTGTGTGTGTGTGTGTGTTAGACTCACGTGTTGCAGGAAGAGGTGCAGCTGCGGGTGGCTGCTGGGATTGATGGTCACCTCAAACAGAGGCAGGAAGATGTTCTCCAGCATTTGCTGGAAGTTGCTCAGCTGCTTCTTTGAGCGGTAAACATCACTACACACACACACACACACTCATGGAGAGTCACCATAAAACATGAAAACACAACTTATGTGTGTGTGTGTGTGTGTGTGTGTGGGCATGTTTTTGTGAAATACCAGGACACAAATGTGTATAATGTCATGGGTATTACAAAAAGAGGGAGAAATATGAGGACGTTCCCCGTGTCCTCACTTTTCAAAATGCTTATAATAAACGGTTTGTACGGTATAAAAACCATTACGCCTATGGAATGTCCTCACATTTCACAAAAACAAACGTGTGTGTGTGTGTGTGTGTGTGTGTGTGTGTGTGTGTGTGAGAGAGAGTGTGTGTGTGTGTGTGTGTGTGTGTGAGAGAGTATATGTCTGTGAGTGTGTGTGTGTGTGTGTGTGTGTGAGAGAGTATATGTCTGTGAGTGTGTGTGTGTGTGTGTGTGAGAGAGTATATGTCTGTGAGTGTGTGTGTGTGTGTGAGAGAGAGTGTGTGTGTGTGTGTGTGTATCTGTCTGTGTGTGTGTGTCCTCACAACAGGCGTGGGATCTGGATGAGCCAGCGGACGTTATCGGAGTAGACGGAGTGAGAGACGGCCCACTGCGCCAGATTGTCCCACTCGTCCAGGGATCGGCCATAGATGGAAAGACGCAGCTCGGCATTCTGGTACTTACTCTCCTCTAGGTCTGACATCACTTCCTGCACACACAGGAAGCCACACAGCACATTCAGAGCTAGAGTTACACAATCACCTGGGCTTAGCTCCGGCGGCAGAAGTTATGAGACTAAATTAAACACACGTTCATTTATTTAAATTAACAATCAATAAAAAACATCAAATGTTTCCCTTTTGGAAGAGAAAAAAAGTTTAAATAAATATAATGAATGATATAACTATAAATATATTTAATTCTATATAAATAATTATATTAATGTAAAGTAATAGAATATTAAAATATATAGAATGCAGGATGTAAGATTATTAATAAAATTGTAAATACTAATACATAAACAATTATCAAAATTATATATTTGAAAAATAAAATTAGATATTATAGAACATATATTTATCTTAGATTATATTTATAATAGTAAATAAAATAATGCATGTTATTATAATATTGAAAACAATAAGAATATAAAAATTACTAAATTAAATTACTGTATGACAGGTTAATAAAAAAAGGAATATATTTGTATATATATATATATATATATATTACAATTTACTAATATATTAAATGTGTGTAATGTAATATACGGTCATATTTAGATCTGTAAATAAGGTATATGAAAATATTAGCTTATTAAATTATATCAATATAATCTTAAATTATGATTACTTTTTTTATTTCTTTGAAAAAGTAGTTTTAGGAAAGTAATTAAATGATATCTAAAAAGAAAAATGGCTCTAACACTAATAATGTAATGCTGAATATAATGCTCCTCGGAGAGCTGTGCTGTGGCTGTGCTGTACTGTTGTGTGGTGTGGCTGTGGTGTGGCTGTGCTATGGCTGTGCTGTGGCTGTGTGGTTGTGCTGTGCTGTGGCTGTGTGGTTGTGCTGTGGTGTGGGTGTGGTGTGGCTGTGCTGTGGCTGTGCTGTGGCCATGCTGTGGTGTGGCTGTGCTGTGGGTGTGGTTGTGCTGTGGCTGTGTGGTTGTGCTGTGGCGGTGCTGTGGATTGGGTGTGCTGTGGCCGTGCTGTGGTGTGGCTGTGCTGTGGCCGTGGTGTGGCTGTGTTGTGCTGTGGGTGTGCTGTGGTGTGGGTGTGGTTGTGCTGTGGCTGTGTGGTTGTGCTGTGGCTGTGCTGTGGCTGTGCTGTGGGTGTGGCTGTGCTGTTGTGTGGCTGTGCTGTGGGTGTGGCTGTGGTGTGGCTGTGCTGTGGCCGTGCTGTGGGTGTGCTGTGGTGTGGCTGTGCTGTGAGTGTGTGGTTGTGCTGTGGCTGTGCTGTGGGTGTGGCTGTGCTGTGGCCGTACTGTGGTGTGGCTGTGTGGTGGGTGTCGCCGTGCTGTGGGAGTGGCTGTGCTGTGGCCGTGTGGTGGGTGTGGCCGTGCTGTGGCTGTGGATGTGGCTGTGCTGTGGCCGTGCTGTGGCTGTGCTGTGGGTGTGTGGTTGTGCTGTGGCTGTGCTGTGGCTGTGTGGTGGGTGTGGCTGTGCTGTGGATGTGGCTGTGCTGTGGCCGTGCTGTGGCTGTGCTGTGGGTGTGGCTGTGCTGTGGGTGTGTGGTTGTGCTGTGGCTGTGGTGTGGCTGTGGCCGTGCTGTGGCTGTGGCTGTGCTGTGGCTGTGCTGTGGCTGTGCTGTGGCCGTGCTGTGGCTGTGCTGTTGTGTGGTTGTGCTGTGGTGTGGCTGTGCTATGGCTGTGCTGTGGCTGTGTGGTTGTGCTGTGCTGTGCTGTGGCTGTGCTGTGCTGTGGCTGTGTGGTTGTGCTGTGCTGTGGCTGTGCTGTGGCCGTGCTGTGGCTGTGGGTGTGGTTGTGCTGTGGCTGTGTGGTTGTGCTGTGGTGTGGGTGTGGCGGTGCTGTGGCGGTGCTGTGGTGTGGGTGTGCTGTGCTGTGCTGTGGCCGTGCTGTGGCCGTGCTGTGGTGTGGCTGTGCTGTGGGTGTGTGGTTGTGCTGTGGCTGTGGCCGTGCTGTGGCTGTTCTGTGGCTGTGGCTGTGCTGTGGCTGTGCTGTTGTGTGGTTGTGCTGTGGTGTGGCTGTGCTATGGCTGTGCTGTGGCTGTGTGGTTGTGCTGTACTGTGGCTGTGCTGTGCTGTGGCTGTGTGGTTGTGCTGTGCTGTGGCTGTGCTGTGGCTGTGCTGTGGCCGTGCTGTGGCTGTGGGTGTGGTTGTGCTGTGGCTGTGTGGTTGTGCTGTGGTGTGGGTGTGGCGGTGCTGTGGCGGTGCTGTGGTGTGGGTGTGCTGTGCTGTGCTGTGGCCGTGCTGTGGTGTGGCTGTGCTGTGGCCGTGCTGTGGTGTGGCTGTGCTGTGGCCGTGCTGTGGGTGTGCTGTGGTGTGGCTGTGCTGTGGTGTGGCTGTGCTGTGGGTGTGGTTGTGCTGTGGCTGTGTGGTTGTGCTGTGGTGTGGGTGTGGTTGTGCTGTGGCCGTGCTGTGGGTGTGGCTGTGGTGTGGCTGTGCTGTGGCTGTGCTGTGGTGTGGCTGTGCTGTGGCCGTGCTGTGGGTGTGGCTGTGCTGTTGTGTGGCTGTGCTGTGGATGTGGCTGTGCTGTGGCCGTGCTGTGGGTGTGGCTGTGGTGTGGCTGTGCTGTGGCCGTGCTGTGGGTGTGCTGTGGTGTGGCTGTGCTGTGAGTGTGTGGTTGTGCTGTGCTGTGCTGTGGGTGTGGCTGTGCTGTGGCCGTACTGTGGTGTGGCTGTGTGGTGGGTGTGGCCGTGCTGTGGGAGTGGCTGTGCTGTGGCCGTGTGGTGGGTGTGGCCGTGCTGTGGGTGTGGCTGTGTGGTTGGTGTGGCTGTGTGGTTGGTGTGGCCGTGCTGTGGGTGTGGC
The DNA here is from genome assembly GCA_033150135.1 of Gobio occitaniae. NCBI lineage: Eukaryota > Metazoa > Chordata > Actinopteri > Cypriniformes > Gobionidae > Gobio > Gobio occitaniae. Next base: position 35,232 of record JARQWZ010001092.1, read on the forward strand.
TGTGCTGTGGCTGTGCGGTGGGTGTGGCTGTGCTGTGGGTGTGGCTGTGCTGTGGTGTGGCCGTGCTGTGGGTGTGGCTGTGCTGCGGGTGTGGCTGTGCTGTGGTTGTGCTGTGGTGTGGCCGTGCTGTGGGTGTGGCTGTGGTGTGGCTGTGGCTGTGGTGTGGCCGTGCTGTGGGTGTGGCTGTGCTGTGGGTGTGTGGTTGTGCTGTGGCTGTGGTGTGGCTGTGCTGTGGCCGTGCTGTGACTGTGCTGTGGATGTGGCTGTGGTGTGGCTGTGCTGTGGGTGTGGCTGTGCTGTGGTCGTGCTGTGGCTGTGCTGTGGCTGTGTGGTGGGTGTGGCTGTGCTGTGCTGTGGCTGTGCTGTGCTGTGGCTGTGGCTGTGGATGTGGCTGTGCTGTGGATGTGCTGTGGCTGTGGCTGTGCTGTGGCCGTGCTGTGGCTGTGCTGTGGGTGTGGCTGTGCTGTGGGTGTGTGGTTGTGCTGTGGCTGTGCTGTGGCTGTGTGGTGGGTGTGGCTGTGCTGTGGCTGTGGATGTGGTTGTGCTGTGGCCGTGCTGTGGCCGTGCTGTGGCTGTGCTGTGGGTGTGGCTGTGCTGTGGCCGTGCTGTGGCTGTGCTGTGGCTGTGTTGTGTTGTGCTGTGGGTGTGGCTGTGCTGTGGCTGTGTTGTGCTGTGGGTGTTGCTGTGCTGTGGGTGTGGCTGTGCTGTGGTGTGGTATGGGTGTGGCTGTGCTGTGCTGTGGGTGTGGCTGTGCTCGGGCTGTGCTGTGGGTGTGGCTGTGCTGTGGGTGTGGCTGTGCTGTGGGTGTGGCTGTGCTGTGGTGTGGGTGTGGCTGTGCTGTGGCTGTGCTGTGGGTGTGGCTGTACTTTGGGTGTGGCTGTGCTGTGGGTGTGGCTGTGCTCGGGCTGTGCTGTGGGTGTGGCTGTGCTGTGGGTGTGGCTGTGCTGTGGTGTGGGTGTGGCTGTGCTGTGGCTGTGTTGTGCTGTGGGTGTGGCTGTGCTTTGGGTGTGGCTGTGCTGTGGGTGTGGCTGTGCTGTGCTGTGGGTGTGGCTGTGCTTTGGGTGTGGCTGTGCTGTGGGTGTGGCTGTGCTGTGGTGTGGGTGTGGCTGTGCTGTGGCTGTGTTGTGCTGTGGGTGTGGCTGTGCTTTGGGTGTGGCTGTGCTGTGCTGTGTTGTGCTGTGGCTGTGGCTGTGCTGTGGCTGTGTTGTGCTGTGGCTGTGGCTTTGCTGTGGGAGTGGGTGTGGCTGTGTTGTGCTGTGGGTGTGCTGTACCTTGACAATGTGGCCGAAGTATTTCCCATGGATGTGGTTGTCAGTTTTGATGAAGATCTCTCTCAGGATGGATTCTCCGATGGGATTGTACTTGGAGTTGAATTTGTCGAAGCGATGGAACGTGTTCCTGTCCTGTGGAGGAAGAGTCACTGAATCATCAGAGTGAGTGTGTTTGCGTGTGTGTGTGAGTGTATGTGTGTTGTTACCGCGTGCATGTCGAGTGTGTCAACGCTGAGGTCGTAGGCCGTCAGGTTCATGTTCTCGAACACCTCCATCAGTGTCTGTCCGCGGCCGCCCTCCACGTGCACGATCTCGTCCGGGCACTTCTTCATGGCGCGCTTGATGAACCGCAGCAGGTGCTTCTGATTCATGCAGGACGAGGCGTGGATGTGTGTGTCCACCTGGCAGACGCGAGAGGGGCGTCAACAACCGCTACTCTGACACACACCTTACACAGCAGCGTTTCCTAAAACTGCAGCAGATCTCTTAGATTCTGTGATCTCATCCAAAATTCAGAATTTAAAGCTACACTGTGTGATATTTTCCCCCATCTAGCGGTGAAAAGGTATACGACCATCCAGTGAATATTAGTTTCTGTTCCTCTCAATTCCGATTTCGTTTTAACTCCTACGGTGGCCGATTTAGTCCAAGATTAACATGGCTTCCAGTTCGACCTCGTCCACATTCGACACGGTGCCATCGAGTGTTAAAACACCAAAGGCGAAGCTTGAATTTACGGGTATGTCCCTCTTTGGCTAATGTACTTTCAAGATGGAGGGGCAACATGGCGACCCGCATTCGAACCCCTCACCCGTATGTATTTACAATGACATATCATAAACTTACGAGAATACTTTATTACTTGAAAGAAGTAAATATACATTAATGAGCACATATATTTTTGAAAGAACTAAGTGTTTTTAGCTAAGAATAAACTAAAAATGTTACACAGTGTAGCTTCAGCAGTAGTCTCAGCATTTTGAATTGAAATGGCTTAAACAATAGAAAATAGTGAAAATGCGTTTATTTCAATATTTATTAATATTAATATAGTTTATTATATTATATATCTCAGTTCTGTGCTGTGATTGGCTCAGTCAAGCGTGAGGTGTGTGTGACCTTGCGTATGTTGTAGAAGTCTCGGTGTGGCACTTGCTTCTGCGCGGCGAGCTCCTTCATCTCGTTCAGCAGAACGTGCATCTGAAACTTTGAGCTCAGATACTGCAGCCGCCGGTAACAGAACGACTTCCTGCGGAAACACACACGCATCAGACACGCCCTGCACGTACAGCCAGCCCAGGGCATGCTGGGTAATCCGTCACTCACACGGGGCCGTTAATGATGAGCGCCATCATGACGTTCATATCGGCGATGTATTCCTGCAGGTCTGGATAGGGCAGGTCCAGTTCTGTGCTCCTACACACACACACACACACACACACACACACGTTTGGAGATTATTTCTTCCAAAAAACACAGCATTATTGTGTGGACAGCATTATTTCTTTAGTCATTTCTAATATTAGCTAAATGTAATGTAGTATTTTCAGTTTTGTATATTATTTATTAATTTTATAGTAAAATCGCAGAATCTTCACATGTTGATAACTGCTTTGGCTTATTTATTTTTTCAGTTCATTTTCTAGATGAATTACTTGATTTGGTATTAAACTTTAGTTCATTTTAATTCTACGCAGTGTTATTTTAGTATAACTAATATGGTATTATAATATTTATTGATATTTTGAATTTGTTTAATTTTCAGTTTTAGTAATTTTGTTGTCTGAGATTATTATTATAATTTTTTTTAAATATGCCTATTTAGATTTTTTTTCCTTCAAGCTTTAGTTCTAGTAATTTTAGTTCTTTAACGTAAACTAAATTAAAATAATTAATGTTGCCTTGGCAACTCACTAAAATAAAATAAGTTTCATTAAAAACAATTTTTGTTTATTTCAAGTAACAAGAATGAACAGGATCTGGTTCTGACTGAAATAACTACGTTTTAATATATATATATATATATATATATATATATATATATATATATATATATATATATATATATATATATATATATATATATATATATATATATATATATATATATATATATATATTTTTTTTTTTTTTTTTTTTTAAATTTATTTTATTTTTTTTTATAAACAATGTGTTTTAAATAGTTTTAGTTAACGATAATAACACGGATTCTACTTTGTTAAATTCTATATATTTTAATATTCTAATATTGCACATTAATATAATTACAATATTTCTTTATAATTATAGCATTTTATTTTGATAATTACTATAATAAGTAATTTAATTTGTATTTTATTCATAATTTTAAATCTTGGCTTTTTACTTTGTTTAATTAAAATTTGAATTGAAATTCTGCATCCTGACTGGAAATCCCAGAAAGCACTGCACTGTGTGGCTCTTTTATTATTATTTCTTTCCTTATATATATATTATTTACTTTTAAAGTAATACTACAATATTTAATCACTAATAATTGCACCTAACATTCAAATATGTAATATATTTTTATAATGCAATATATAATTTTGACACTGAATCTCCAAATGAATTTAGAAACAACATTAAGATATAATATCTTTATTTCTCTAATGTAATCTTTTTACTAAGAATTGAACTACTAATGCTCTATTAAAAGGATTTTTCTCAATTTCTAACCCAATATTGTTGTTGTTGTTTATTAGAATATGTTTCAGTCAGTGTGCTCATGATCCAGTTCTCCTTTCGAGGACGTTCTTCCTAAAGGAGGTCTAGCTAAACTTAGCTCATCCCGAGGCCGTTGCCAGCCGGCTGGAACTCACTTGTCCGTGGGGTTTTGTGCGGTGTAGACGTGAATGACTCCGTCCACCATGGCGCAGCTGAATCCGGCGTGGGCCGGCAGGTTCTTCACGTGTTGCCCGTCGTACGGGTGCGTTTCTGACACCGGCATGTGAACACGCATGTCTGAGAGACACATAGGCAGACATGTTGTGTACATGTGTGTGTAGGGCTGGGTATTGACACCAATTTCACAATTCGATTCGATTCGATTTCGATTCACAAGCTTTCGATTCGATTTTCGATTCAATTCAATATCGATTATTTTTTTATAAACAAAATTCTGAACTAATGCTGTAAACTATGGGAGTCAGTTGATACTACATTAGCCGACTAATATTGAAGGTACAAATGAACAGATTTGTATACAAACACTTAAAGGGTTAGTTCACCCAAAAATGAAAATTCTGTCATTAATTACTTACCCTCATGTGGTTGGACACCCGTCAGACCTCCGTTCATCTTCAGACACAAATGAAGATATTTTAGTGTAAATCTGATGCTCTGAAAGGCCTCCATTGGCTCAACTTTACACTCTCAAGACCCTTAAAAGGCACTAAAGACTAAAGTTACAAAGTCCATCTCACTACAGCGGCTCTACAATAACTTTATGAAGACGAGAATAGTTTTTTTGCGCAAAAAAAACCCTAAATTACGACTTATATCATGATGACCGATTTCAAAACACGGCATCATGAAGCTTCGAAGCGTTATGAATCAGTGAGTCGATTCAGCAGTTTGAATTGCCAAAGTCACGTCATTCCAGCAGTTTGGCGGTTTGACACGCGATCCGAATCATGATTCGACTCACTGATTCATAACGCTCTGAACCGCTGATTCGACTCGCTGATTCATAACGCTCTGAACCGCTGATTCGACTCGCTGATTCATAATGCTCCGAACCGCTGAATCGACTCGCTGATTCATAACACTCCGAACCGCTGAATCGACACGCTGATTCATAACGCTTCGAAGCTTCATGATGCCGTGTTTTGAAATCGTTATCACTATATAAGTCGTTATTTAGGGTTTTTTTTGCACACAAAAACTATTCTCGTCACTTTATAAAGTTATTGTAGAGCCGCTGTAGTGAGATGGACTTTGTAACGACGTCTTTAGTACCTTTTATGGGTCTTGAGAGTGAACCGTGCATTGAGCCAATGAAGGCCTTTCAGAGCCATCGGATTTCCACTAAAATATCTTCATTTGTGTCTGAAGATGAAGGGTGGTCTTAAGGCCTTTGCACACTGAGTCCGAAATTTGCATGCGAAATTTTCGCACGTCAAAAAATAAATTCGACCTCGCGTTATGTCAATTACGCTTGCACACTGCCTCCGAAACTTTCGTCCGTCAAAAAAAAAATCGGAACAGGTTCGATTTTCTGCGTTTTTCGCATCCGTTTTTCCCATCTACAGCTGATGCCCAACCTAAACCTGCTGGCAATGCTGGTGAATGAATCGCCAGTGCTCAGATACCTACAATTATATATACAAATTTTATTGTATCAAAAATACTACAAATATTATTATATCACAGCTATAATTATAGCACACCAAGTCCCTGTAAACCGTGTGTGTGTGTGCGCGCGTGCGGATCCATACCTTTAGACATAGGCTGTCGGTCTCTGTTCAGGATAAATTGATTCACGGAAATTTGTGGTCTTCTTTTAAATATGTGGCTTCAGTATCGCTAGCAAAGCATCAAACGGAGCCACTGACATTCTAAAGTAAACTTTGAACCGGTCTGGATAATCCCGCTACGCTGCTTGATAAGGAGCTGGAACTCTCCTTCCTCTCTACGCAATCGCAGAAGTGGATGGACCCAATATTTCCTCTTTTTCATTTTTTAAGAGAGAGGACAAAAAAATCATCCTCACTACTTGAAGACGGCATTTTGTGTTGTTTTGCGTTTTTTTTCCGTATCGCATTCATTAATACGCATCTGACTCAGTGTGCAAGGTCTCTGTGCGTGACGAATTTTTCGGATCACGAATACGAAAAAACGCATGCGAAAATTTCGGACTCAGTGTGCAAAGGCCTTTACGGGTGTCCAACGACATGAGGGTCAGTCATTAATGACAGAATTTTAATTTTTGGGTGAACTAACGCTTTAAATGAAAACAGGATGACTTATCGATTCTTGGGATTTAAGAATCGATTTTGTTTTGTAAAAGTGAGAATCGATATTTTTTACCCAGCCCTATGTGTGTGTGTGTGTGTGTGTGCGTCACACACCTGAGTCGACGGGACTCCCGCGAAGGTCCTCGTAGACGCTGACGTCCAGCGGCCTCTGGTCCAGCTCCTGCAGGGATCGGGCCGTGGTCTTACAGAAGCTCTGCAGGGACAGAGCGATGTACTTCTCTCTGATGAACAGAGCCTTCACCACACACTTCGCTGCATCCACCAGATCAGTGAAGGGCACCTGAGCACAGCAGCGCAAACCTCACACACATCAGCCAATCATTAGACATCGCTGCATTTGTCCTGTTTTACCGTCAAAACATCCTTAAAACTACATTTGAGAACAAAACTTAGATAATTTAATATCTTGAGATAGAGTTTAAGAACAAACCCTAGAGAAAACTAATTTAATATCTTGCGATAATAGAATTTAATATCTTGAGATAATAGAGTTTAAGAACAAAACAGAGAAAACTTAGATAATTTAATATCTTGAGATAATAGAATTTAATAACTTGAGATAATGCATTTAAGAACAAACCTTACAGAAAATGTAGAGAAAACATAGATAATTTAATATCTTGAGATAGAGTTTAAGAAAAAAACGTAGAGAAAACTAATTTAATATCTTGCGATAATAGAATTTAAGAACAAAACTTGGAGAAAACATAGATAATTTAATATCGTGAGATAGAGTTTAAGAACAAACCTTAGAGAAAACGAATTTAATATCTTGCGATTAATAGAATTTAATATCTTGAGATAATAGAATTTAAGAACAAAACGAAGAGGAAACTTAGATAATTATATTTTTTGAGATAATACATTTAATATCTTGAGATAATAGAATTTTATATCTTGAGATAATAAATTTAAGAACAAAACTTAGAGAAAACTTAGATCATTTAATATCTTGAGATAATAGAATTTAAGAACAAACCCTAGAGAAAACTAATTTAATATCTTGCGATTAATATAATTTAATATCTTGAGATAATAGAATTGAATAACTTGAGATAATATAATTTAAGAACAAACCTTAGAGAAAACTTAAAGAAAACTTAGATAATTTAATATCCTGCAGTGTTTCCCCTAGAATTTTTTCCAGCAGCGGTGCTGTTACGTGCCGGAGGTTAGCCGCTCGTCGGGGGGTCCGGGGGCATGCACCTCCGGAATAATAATAAAATAAAAAAAAAACCTTAAACCATGACTTCTGGCAAGTTTTGTGGATAGAAATAGACATTTTGAACATTAAAATCCAAATTAAGCTTTTCATTAGTTTAAAAGGTGACTAGCTTATAGCCTATTTTACTTCAATAACCTGCAGGGACGTGCAGAAAGTTCCTAAGGGGCAAGGGCTCAAATGTAAGAAAGGGGCAATATCTAAAAAAAAAAAAATAAATACTGGAAAAATTTGGATACTATTTTATGTTTTTGCAAAAAGTCTCATGCTTATCAAGCCTACATTTATTTAATTAAAAATACCGGAAAAAACAGTAGCCTAATATTGTGAAATATTATTAGGCCTACATGATGTTTTTCTTTACCTTACGTTTTTATTAATTGAATAGGCCTATATATATATATATATATATATATATATATATATATATATATATATATATATATATATATATATATTGTTGTTTTGATTCACATTATGGCTCAATCGTCACCAGGTTTATTAGATGCTGCCCCTTTAAGACGCAGATCTAATATCATTCTCCCCTTTACGCCCATTTAAGCTAAACTGTGTTTAAGTGAATACTCTCCAAGCCTGTCATTTTGAGATATAGGCTATTTTGTTGTGTATTTGATGGTTTAGTCGCGCACACGAAGCATATGTGCAAGTCGGTCCGTTTCGCAGCGTGCGTACACACACACACATACACCCGCCTTGAACTTGGAAACAGCGTCTATTGCGCGGATTATTGTGCTTTTCATTTAATCAAACACGTTCTGCAATTTAGCCAAAGTGGAGTGTGCATTTGACAACAATCACGGATTGTGCTGAATTTGACGTTAAATACATGTTTGTGGAGAAATGACAGCGCGCGCTGTGAAGGGAAGGAAGTGCTAGACGATGCGCGAGCATGTTTATAATAGTTTTACCTCATATCTTCTTTTTTTAATCCTTGGAAGCGAAAATAAGATTAATATCACAGCCCTGTGATATTGTGAAAGTGTAAGCAGACTACATTTTTGTTTGGTTCTCTGGCCATCGTCAATCTCTCTCTCTCTCTCTCTCTCCTTTACAGTGTGTAAGTGAATGTCGTGATATTACTGATCATGTGAAGATTTTGCAGTGGCGCTGAAAATCCAGCGGTGGCGCTGCGCCGCTGTGAATACATTGTAGGGGAAACACTGTCCTGCGATAGAGTTTAAGAACAAACCCTAGAGAAAACTAATTTAATATCTTGCAATTATAGAATTTAATATCTTGAGATAATAGAATTTAAGAACAAAACGAAGAGGAAACTTAGATAATTTAATATTTTGAGATAATACATTTAATATCTTGAGATAATAGTATTTAATATCTTTAGATAATAGAATTTAATATCTTGAGATAATAAATTTAAGAACAAAATTTAGAGAAAACTTAGATAATTTAATATCTTGAGATAATAGAGTTTAAGAACAAACCCTAGAGAAAACTAATTTAATATATTGTGATAATAGAATTTAATATCTTGAGATAATAGAGTTTAAGAACAAAATAGAGAAAACTTAGATAATTTAATATTTTGAGATAATAAAATGTAATAACTTGAGATAATAGAATTTAATATCTTGAGATAATCAATTTAAGAACAAACCCTAGAGAAAACTCAGAGAAAACATAGATAATTTAATATCTTGAGATAGAGTTTAAGAAAAAACCTTAGAGAAAACTAATTTAATATCTTGCGATAATAGAGTTTAATATCCCGAGGTAATAAATGTAATATCTTTAGATAATAGAATTTAATATCTTGAGATTTAAGAACAAACCCTAGAGAAAACTTAGATAATTTAATATCTTGAGATAATATAATTTAATATTTTGAGATAATAGAGTTTAAGAACAAAACTTAGAGAGAACTTATTATATTAGAATTGAATATATTAAATATATCATATTAGTGAAAGTTATCTACAAAAACAAAATATATGTATAACATTAACAGCATACTTTTATACTAATTTGAATATTACATATAGTATAACTTTGTTTTACTTTTTTTAGTAATATTCTACTAATTGATTGTTTTGATCAGGGCGTTAGTATTATATATACACTATTATAGTATTTATTCATATTTTGAGTTAAAATAATGAAACAAGTTAACTGATAATATTATACTTTAAAATGCATTAATGCACGTTTGCATCATAAACCTCATTACATTTAATATTAGAATATGTGCGTTTCATAACAAGTTTAAATATTCCATGAAAAACAAAGTAGTTTTGTGTGTTTCCAGTACAAAAATCACACCGATCGAGATGTTTCTGTTTATTTAGTGAATTAGTTCATTTTCAATGCTTTATTTCTACACTATTATAGTATTTTGACTCTTTTATATTATATTATAGTATTTTGACACAAGTTACACACACACACACACACGTTACACACACACACACTACACACACATGCACGTTACACAAGTTACACACACGCGTTACACACACACACACACACACATTACACGCATGCTACACACACACACACACACACGTTACACGCATGTTACACACACACACATTACACGAATGTTACACACACATTACACACGCGTTACACACATACAAACGTGTTACACACACATTATACACACACACACATTACACACATTTACATTACAAAGACACACGTGTTATACACACTCATATAACACACACACACGTTACACACTACACACACATGCACGTTACACAAGTTACACACACGCGTTACACACACACACACAACACGCATGCTACACACACACACGTTACACGCATGTTACAAAGTAGTTTTGTGTGTTTCCAGTACAAAAATCCCAGCGATCGAGATGTTTCTGTTTAATTAGTGAATTAGTTCATTCTGAATGCTTTATTTCTACACTATTCTAGTATTTTGAGTCTCAGGAACTGTTAGTAAAGTGTGTTTGTGTCGTCCTCACCCCACACTTCTCCTCTCCCGAGATGGACACGCGCTGGAACTCTCTCTCGACCTGCAGCTCGCGCTCCATGTGATGCTGGTCCACCTCGTCCTCATGACTGTCCTTCAGGATCCTGCAGACGGACACACACCATCAGAGACAGACGGACACACACACACACACACACACGGACGGAAGGGCGAGACTCACTCCAGGTCGGTCGCGCTGTCTATTTTCATGAAGTCTTGTTTGGCTCGCAGCAGAATCTCGGGCTCAAGCCTTGAAGGACGTGAGGCAAAGCAGCAGATTTGAGTGAGTAACACACACACACACACACACACACACACGAGAAGAGAGTATAAATCACTCCGACTGACGCTAATTGACTTTCATTTAAAATGCAGCCGAGGGAATCTGAAACTCTCCGTCGCAGCAGAAAGTGTGTGTGTGTGTTTAAGCATCTGTAAGCGACACACACACTGATGATCTGTGATTTGTCGAGTGTGTTTTGGGTCAGTGTGTCCGAAGCAAAGAGTTCACACAGATCACAAACAAACGGCTGAGCAGGTGCAGCGCGATTAGAAGCGCTTCTGTGAGCGGCACTCAGGAAAACAACTGTGTGTGTGTGTGTGTGTGTGTGTGTGTGTGAGAGAGTGAAGGTAAGACTGGGAAACACTTCCCACGACCCGCCGTCGACTGGTTCACATGGAGATGAGAAAGTTCTGCATACTTTTACTTTTATTATGTGAACACACACTTTTATTTCGGATGCAATGAATCGATTGCCCAGCTCTAATAAAAACTAAATATGATTAATATACAGTTGCAGTAGTTGAGCACTTCTGCTCGTGATGGAGTGATGAGTGTTAGTGGAGCCTCACAGGGCCAGAATCACACATGTTCATCACACACTCACTTTCAGAGCGCATGGACACAGAGGTTAGTTGCGTTAAACCAGGTTAGGACGCAGTGTGTGTGTGTGTGTGTGTGTGTGTGTGTGTTTTACTTGATGTCCTGGCTGATCTGTCGCTCCAGGCGGTGGCGTTTCTCCTCCAGTTGTTCTATGGGACTCTCTTCAGGAAACTCATACGGAGCACAACGCATGTCACTGTCCGTCATACTCCTCGCCAGCAGCTCCTGCAACACACACACACACACAATACACACGTTACACACAGACACGTTACACACACACACACACAATACACACGTTACACACACACACACACACAATACACACAGACACGTTACACACAAACACACACACACACACAATACACACGTCACACACACACACAATACACACGTTACACACACGTTACACACACACACACACACACACACACACACACACACACACACACACACACACACACAATACACACACGTTACACACAGACACGTTACACACACACACACACACAATACACACGTTACACACACACACACACACAATACACACAGACACGTTACACACAAACACACACAATACACACACACACACACACACAATACACACGTCACACACACACACAATACACACGTTACACACACGTTACACACACACACACACACACACACAATACACACACGTTACACACAGACACGTTACACACACAATACACACGTTACACACACACGTTACACACACGTTACACACAGACACGTTACACACAATACACACGTTACACACAAACACACACAATACACACGTTACACACACACACAATACACACGTTACACACACGTTACACACACGTTACACACACACACACACACACACACACACACACACACGTTACACACACGTTACACACAGACACGTTACACACACAATACACACGTTACACACACATTACACACAGACACGTTACACACACAATACACACGTTACACACACACACACGTTACACACACGTTACACACACACACACACACACACACACACACACACACACACACACTACACACACGTTACACACAGACACGTTACACACACAATACACACGTTACACACACACGTTACACACAGCCACGTTACACACACACACACACACAATACACACGTTACACACGTTACACACACGTTACACACACACACACACACACAATACACGTTACACACACGTTACACACACACACACGTTACACACACAATACACACGTTACACACATGTTACACACACACACGTTACACACACACAATACACACGTTACACACACATGTTACACACACGTTACACACACACACGTTACACACACACACAATACACACGTTACACACACACGTTACACACACACACACATTACACACACACATACCCACACGTTACACACACACACACACACACACACACACACACACACACACACTACACACACGTTACACACACGTTACACACAGACACGTTACACACACAATACACACGTTACACACACACATGTTACACACACGTTACACACAGACACGTTACACACACACACAATACACACGTTACACACACACACGTTACACACACACACACAATACACACGTTACACACACGTTACACACACACACACACACACAATACACGTTACACACACATTACACACACACACACACACACACACACACACACACGTTACACACACAATACACACGTTACACACACGTTACACACACGTTACACACACACAATACACACGTTACACACACATGTTACACACACGTTACACACACACACACGTTACACACACACAATACACACGTTACACACACACGTTACACACACACACACACACACACACACACATTACACACACACATACCCACACAAACACGTTACACACACACATGCACGTTACACAAGTTACACACACACACACACACGTTACACACACACACACACACGTTACACACACTACACACATGCATGTTACACAAGTTACACACACACACATTACACGCATGCTACACACACGTTACACGCATGTTATACACACACACACGTTACACGCATGTTACACACACATTACACACGCGTTACACACATATAAAACGTGTTACACACATTATACACACACACACAAATGTTACACACATTTACATTACAAAGACACACGTGTTATACACACTCATATAACACACATGCATTACACACACGTTTTACACACACACACATATACATTACACACGTTACACACACACACACACACACAAATGTTACACACACATTCACATTACAAAGACATACGTGTTATACACACTCATATTATACACATGCATTACACACGTTACACACACACACATTACACACACGTTACATGCATGTTACACACGTTACACCCACACATACATACGCGTTACACACACGTTACACATAAACACGCGTTACACACACACGCGCGTTACACACGCACATTATAATGACACGCATTATACACACAGGTTACACACACACACGTTACACACGCACATTATAAAGACACGCAATATACACACTCATATTACACAGGTTACACACACATGGTACACACGCGATATACACACACACACACACATACGCGTTACACACATGCACACGCCTTCCACACACATTACACAAACAATTTACACATACACACGCATTACACACATATTACACACACACACACACACACACGCGTTACACGCTTCCACACACGTTACACATACACATTATAAAGACACGTGTTATACACACACGTGTTCCACACACTCATATTAGACACGACACACACGTTCCACGCACGTTCTACACATTCATATTACACACGTTACACACACTCATATTACATACACGTTACACACACACAGACGTTACACACACACACACACACACAGATACATTACACACACACACACACAGGCGTTACACACACGTTACACACACACAGACGTTACACACACACACACACAGACGTTACACACACACACACACAAACAGACGTTACACACCTCTGCAATCTCCTTGTATTTTCCGTCCATGGATGTGCGCAGGTCGATGGGCAGGTGTTTGTGTGTGACCGGAGTACCAGGCAGAGAGCGCTGGGACATCAGAGGCCTCTGCTCAGCAGAACCACACAGATCTACACACAGAACACACTGATCATAATCTAATAATAATCATAAATCACCAGTTCTGCTGCTCATAGTCATGTGTTCACTCACGACTTTCACTGAACGATACAAACACTCCAGAGACGCACAACGGAGGAGGAACCCGAAGGTCACAGAGACTTTTCATGCCAGACAAGAAGAAAGCACATAGCAACCAGCCACAGCAGCCTAGCAACCATATAGCAACAAAGCACAACACACTAGCAATGCCCTAGTAACCACTTAGCAACATCCAAGCAATCACTTAGAACAACCCTAGCAACCAGCCACAACACCCTAGCAACTGCATAGAAACCAGCCACAACACTATAGCAATTGCCCGTTACCACTTAGCAACATCCAATTAAACACTTAGAACACCCTAGCAACCACGTAGCCACCAGCTACAACACCCCAGCAACTGCATAGCAACCAGCCACAAAATCCTAGCAACTGCATAGCAACCAGCCACAACACCATAGCAATTGCCCTAGTTATCACTTAGCAACATCCAAGCAATCACTAAAAACACCCTAGCAACCACATAGCAACCAACCAAAACACCCTGAAAACTGCATAGCAACCACCCACGAAAATCTAGCAACTGCATAGCAACCAGCCACAACACCATAGCAATTGCCCTAGTAACCACTTAGTGACATCCAAGCAATCACTTAGAACACACTAGCAACCACATTGCAACCAGCCACAACACCCTAGCAACTGCATGTCAACCAGCCACAACACCCTAGCAACTGCATGTCAACCACCCACGACACCCTAGCAACTGCATAGCAACCACCCACAACACTCTAGCAACTGCATAGCAACCAGCCACAATACCATAGCAATTGCCCTATTTACCACATAGCAACATCCAATTAATCATTTAGAACACCCTAAAAACCCTGTAGCAACCAGCCACAACACCCTAGCAACTGCATAGCAACCAGCCACAAAGCCCTAGCAACTGCATAGCAACCAGCCACAACACCTTTGCAATTGCCCTAGTTATCACTTAGCAACATCCAATTAATAATTTAGAACACCCTAGCAACCACATAGCAACCAGCCACAACACCCTAGCAACTGCATAGCAACCACCCATGACACCCTAGCAACTGCATAGCAACCAGCCACAACACCATAGCAACTGCCCTAGTTACCACACAGCAACATTCAATTAATAATTTAGAATACCCTAGAAACCACGTAGCAACCAGCCACAACACCCTAGCAACTGCATTGCAACCAGCCACAACACCATAGCAATTGTCCTAGTAACCACTTAGTGACATCCAAGCAATCACTTAGAACACCCTAGCAACCACATAGCAACCAATCGCTACAGTTCATCAAAACACTCTGAAGTTTGATGGGCGGAGCAGAAATATCCCACCTCACTCTGTTTCTGTCAGTGAGGTCAGTGTAAACCTCACGCCTGGAGCTTGTTAAAGGACACGGCTGTGGAGCATCTGCAGACGACACATCAGTGTCACACACACACACACACACACACACACACACACTCGTCCAGCACAGGTGACACACACACTCTCAGATTCCCTCACGTGTCCAGCAGGAGCACAGAGATCCCCATGGAAACAGACAAAATGTACAAGAACTTTCCTGTCGGAACAATGAAGAGTTTGACCCTCGTCATGTGACTTTACCTTGATCATGTGACACACGTTCCACGACATTCAGTCCAGTGAAAATAAGCGCGCCTCACACACACACACACACACACACACACACACACTCTCTCTGAGAATGTCCCATAAACACACGCAGAGGTCCCTGGACGCAGTACCTGATCTCCGCTGGGATGCTCAGGATAAAGCACTTCCTGTCTGTCAGTGTGTGTGTGTGTCTCTGCAGCGGATTCTCTCTCAGTGTGTGTGTCGGGGCGATTGGCTCGTACCACGCAGCAGATGGAGGCGGGGGGGCACCACTGTGTGTTTAAACACAACCCACCCCTGCGTTTACAGAGGAATCCTGGGATACCAGCAGGAACAGACCTCTCTCTGTGTGTGTGTGTGTGTGTGTGTGTGTGTGTGTGTGTGTGTGTGTGTGTGTGTGTGTGTGTGTGTGTGTGTGTGTGTGTGTGTGTGTGTGTGTGTGTGTGTGTGTGTGTGTGGCTGCGACTGCAACACTAGTGTAATGTGCAGTATGACATACTAAATCATAATTAGGAGATAAAAGGTCAAAATAATGACATTAAATCATAATTATGAGATAAAATGTCAAAATAATGACATTAAATCATACTTATGAGATAAAAAAGGCAAACTTATGACATTAAATCATTATTATGAGATTAAAAGGCAAAATGATGACATATTAAATCATAATTATGAGATAAAAGGTCAAAATTATGACATATTAAATCATAAGTATGAGATAAAAGGCAAAATTATGACATATTAAATAATAATTATGAGATAAAAGGTCAAAATGATGACATATTAAATCATAAGTATGAGATAAAAGGTCAAAATTATGACATTTTAAATCAATTATGAGATAAAAGGTCAAAATTATGATACTAAAGGTCAAAATTATGACATTAAATCATAATTATGAGATAAAAAAGGCACATTTATGACATATTAAATCAATTATGAGATAAAAGGTCAAAATTATGATACTAAATCATAATTATGAGATTAAAGGTCAAAATTATGACATTCAATCATAATTATGAGATAAAAAAGGCACATTTATGACATATTAAATCATAATTATGAGATAAAAAAAAGCAAAATTATGACATTAAATCAATTATGAGATAAAAGGTCAGAATTATGATACTAAATCATAATTATGAGATTTAAGGTCAAAATGATGACATTAAATCATAATTATGAGATTAAAGGTAAAAATGATGACATATTAAATCATAATTATGAGATAAAAGGCAAAACGATGACATTAAATCATAATTATGAGATTAAAGGTCAAAAAGATGACATATTAAATCATAATTATGAGATAAAAGGTCAAAATGATGAAATTAAATCATAATTATGAGATAAGTCAAAATGATGACATTAAATCATAATTATGAGACAAAAAGGCAAAATTATGACATTAGATCATAATTATGAGATAAAGGCAAAATTATTACAATAAATCATAATTATGAGATAAAAGGTCAAAGTTATGATACTAAATCATAAATATAAAATTCAAAAATCTAAATCATGACATACTAAATGACATGAGAGTCAAAATGATGACATTAAATCATAATTATGAGATAAAAAATAGAACATTTTTAATTTACATAAATTGAAATTGACTAAAAGTTGAAATTATGATGTACTTAATCATAATTATGAGATGAAAAGTTTGACATTGACTTAAAAGTTATAACTGAGAAAATTGAAATTATGACAAAAAAATGAAATTATGGCATAAATCATAATTATAAGAGAAAAAAATAGACATTTAAATTGGAAATTATGCTTTTCTACCCCATAATTATTACTTATCTCATAATTGAAAAAATAATAATGGCATTTTGTCATAATTATGATACAGTCAAAATCGACTAATTTAAATGGACTTTTTATGCCATGATGACTTTTTACAACTATTTCAAAAATGTTAAATTATGATATTCTAAGTCATAATTATGAGATTGACTTAAACCGTCGAAATTGTCAGTTGAAATTGACTTTCTATGACCTTATTTTGGCTTTTTATGTCATAAATTATGATTAACAAAAGCATTTTTTGTGCTTCCGTACACATGACCTCATTATGTTGAATATTATAAGTTATTATAAGAGGATGAGAGATATCATAGCGCTCAACATGGCAGCTGTAGCCCCGCCTCTCAGTCCAACGAGCCAATCGCGAGCCAGAACACATTTCACTGAACCAGCCTGAGAAATATTGTTTCATTTGTGATTTGATAAATGTATTCGCTAAAGTAACAATTGAATACGATTTTAGATTTCTAGAAATAAACGTTGTCTTAACGCATGTATCACTTTCTTAAAACCGTGTTCATATATTGGTTTTTAACCAAATGTTTTTGTCTGCGTTCAAACAGACGGAGTTGCACTTGATGACCAATAGCAGCTCGCGGGTGTTTCCAAGATGGCCGCCGAGTGAACGGATTTCATTCGGCAGGTGTCATCTGCAAACTCAAATATATGGTTCTTTTGCATCTCCAAGCACTTGTTTATCAAACTTGTTACTTTTAATTTCTGTACAACCAATCAGAAACGGTTTCAGATAAGCCCCGCCCCCTAATGACACTTAAAAACAAAAGAAATGGTCATATTTCAGTCTTTTACTGTGTAACTGTGTGAACTTAAACACACACACACACACACACACACACACACACAGAGACTGAACTTGTGTTATTTTCTATAACGGAGTGTCTAGACTGAGGTTTATAGACTCACACACACACAGGTTCATATTTAGAAGCTGTGACTGGATTGGCTGAACACACACATTGTGCCACTAATGAGAGATTTGTGTTTGTTCTCTGTGTGTGTTTGAGAGTCTTAAAGGCATGAGAACTGCAGGAGACACAGTTGCGGGGTGTCACGAGTCTGTGTGTGTGTGTGTGTGTGTGTGTGTGTGTGTGTGTGAGTGATACAGGTTGATCTCTGTGATTAACTGTCTTGTAAACTCTATAACCCTACAGCCCAAAATCACTGCAACACACACACACACACACACACACACACACACACACACACACACACACACACACTCTCTCTCTCCAGCCAGCAGATGGTGCTCTAAAACACACAATATATAGTTTCCTCACTGTTCACTGAGTATCACACACACACACACAAAATACATATTTAACTATATAACTTGTATTATTGTTTTATAGTATTTAACCATATTTTGACGACTTGATTTTTTTTTACTTCACTTGAATTGAAAGTTTTAATCGAAATTTTAACATTAAAAAGTTGAAATTGCCATAACTCAAAATTTTGACATACTAAATCCCAATTATTGTATAAAAAGTTGAAATTATGACAACTCTAATTCTTATCGACATACTAAATCGTAATTGAGATTAAAAAGAAGCTATGAAATTATGACATAAGTCTAAATTGACACTAAATCATAATTATGTGGATAAAAGATATTATCACTAGTTGAAATTAACATTTAAAAAAAATGTATAACATACTAAATCATATTTATTAGATGAAAAGTTGAAAATATGACTTAAAATGTTATAATTATGAGATAAAAAAATCTAAATTATGAAATACTAAAATTGACATGCTATGTCACAATTTTGACTTTTTAATGTCAATTTATGACAAAACATTGAAATTATGACAAAAGTCAAAATGAACGTACTAAATCATAATTATGCGATTCAAAAGTTATGATAAATAGAAATGATAACATACTAAGTCATTTGAAATTATGACTTAAAAGTTATGATGAGGAATTATGATGAGGAATAAAAAGTCAAAATTCTGAGTTATAACATTGAAATTATGAAAACTAAAATTGATATTCTAAGTCACAATTGTGGCTTTTTAATGTGAGAATTATGACAAAATGTTAAAATGATGACATAAAAGGTGTAAATTGACATACTAAATCAAAATTATGAGATTAAAAAGTTATGACAGATTGAAATAACTAGGTCTGTCAAAAGATTAATCGCGATTAATCGCATCCAAAATAAAAGTTTGTTTACATAATATATGTGTGTGTACTCTGTTAATTATTATTTATATATAAATACACACACATTCATGTATATATTTAAGAAATATTTGCATGTTTATACTGTATATACATTTATATAATCTATAATATATATAAATATAAATGTTTTATATATAAAATAATATTTTTTTTTCTTAAATATATACATGCTTGTGTGTGTTTTTATATATAAATAATAATTAACAGAGTACACACACATATATTATGTAAACACAAACTTTTATTTTGGATGCTATTAATCGCGATTAATCTTTTGACAGCCCTAGAAATAACATATTAAGTCATATTTATGAGATAAATTGAAATTATGACTTCAAAAGTTATAATTATGAGAATTCCAACATTAAAACATTGAAATTATGAAATACTAAAACTGATATTCTAAGTCACAATTTTTACTTTTAATGTCATAATGTTGAAAACATGCTAACTCATAATTATGGGATAAAAAGTCAGAATAGTTTGTAATTTTTAGATAATAAATCAGATTTTGACTTTAAATTTATTCCTATTTTTTTACACAAGAATAAGTAAATAATAACATTAAAAATATAATATGCATTATAAATATCTTATCATTATATTGTTGTTTTATTGTTATATTATTCATACTGTTATCATCTTTCATATTTTTATTATTATTATATTTATTTGATTACTTTCTGTAGTCACAGTATTAGTAGTATTTATGCTGTTATATTTATATGGCTAAAATGATTGCGTGTTTGTCCTTTATGTTTATTGATGAGTTTGTGTTTGCATCCGCTGAGACTCAGATATTGTTCATATTCATGGTATATTTCAGATGAAGCGTCACGGACCGCCCGTGTCACACGCGCGTGTGTGTGTGTGTGTGTTTCGAGGCAGGACGCACACGCTCTTGTGTAATTCATGAGCTCTCGCATCACACGCCTGGACGAACACTTTCCCAGAATGCCACGTTCTCGCACTCCGCATTTATCATTAAAATATTGATGCGCTCGGGACGAAAATATCAAAAGTTTCTGCTCACTAATTCATGACTAGAAACCACGGCATGAAATGATGAGGAGAAAAGATTAGTATAAAAGATCAGATTTCTTGTCATATGAATATGAAACTCTGAAAGCGGCCTGAACTGCTCTGGAGACAGTGTCCCGTCTCACACCCCACCCGTCTGTCTGTCTCTCTGCTGCAGTGAGACTCACCCGGGCTGGTCCTGCTGTGGAAACTCTTGGCCGCTTTGCCTTTGCTCTTGCTCTGCGCTGGAGCTGCGCTGGGGTCGGACATGCTGCCGCCTGTCTGTCTGCGCACCGGACGGATGGAGAGAGAGAGACAGAGAGAGACTCTCTTATCAGAGCAGGAAGACACGGGCAGGGGGCGCGGCTTGGGGATCTCTTAGCGCAGTAGTGGAGGCGGGGCCACTCCCTTCCTACATCAGCAGAGGGGAGGGGCTTAGGATTCCCCTACAACACTCTGATCTGTTGCTGCGGCAACCATGCAGCAAGACTTGCATCACGGAGAGCGTGAGCAAACCGTGTGGGATAATGTTTCCCACAATGCAATGCACTTGGCAAATTAACAGGTTTTTACCTGATCTTGTCTCATTCGATCAAATTTTATCATAGCATACTACTTCATACTGTCTTATACTATTGTTTTAAATATTAGTATGTAGTATGCATTGTTTAGCACGTTTACTCATTATTTGAATAAAATGACAGATTTTTACCGTAGAATATTATTTCATACTATACTATTTTTAAATATTAGTATCTAGTATGCAAAATGTTTAGCACATTTATTCATTATTCAACAGAATATTTTATCATAGCATACTACCGTTTGTTATACTATTTTTTCAATATTAGTATGTAGTATCCATTGTTTAGCACGTTTACTCATTCTGACAAAAGATATGATCATAGCATATTATTTCAAACTGTTTCACATACTATTTTTTTAATTAATAGTATGTAGTATGCAGTGTTTAGCACGATAGCTCATCATTTAAGGAACGTGACAATTTTTATCATAGCATTCTATGTCATACTGTCTTATACTATTTTTTTTTAATATTAGTATGTAGTATGCATCGTTCAACACATTTATTCACTTCAATCAAATGGACAAAAGACTTTATCATAGCATACTTCATACTGTCTTATACTATATTTTGAATAATAGTATGTAGTATGCATTGTTTAGCACGTTTACTCATAATTCAATGAAAGTGGCAAATATTTTATCATAGCATACTTCATAATGTTTCATATACTATTTTCTTTTAAATATTAGTATGTAGTATGCATTATGTTTAGCACATTTACTCATTATTTGAATAAAATGACAGATTTTACCGTAGATTATTTCATACTATACTATTTTTAAATATTAGTATCTAGTATGCAAAATGTTTACCACATTTATTCATTATTCAACAAAACATTTTATCATAGCATACTACGTCATACCGTTTGTTATAGTATTTTTTAAATATTAGTATGTAGTATCCATTGTTTAGCACGTTTACTCCTTCTGACAAAAGATATGATCATAGCATATTATTTCATACTGTTTCACATACAATTTTTTAATTAATAGTATGTAGTATGCAGTGTTTTGCACGATAGCTCATTATTTAAGGAACGTGACAATTTTTATCATAGCATACTATGTCATACTGTCTTATACTATTTTTTTAAATATTAGTATGTAGTATGCATCGTTTAGCACGTTTATTCATAATTCAATGATAGTGGCAAAGATTTTATCATAGTATACTTCATAATGTTTCATATACTATTTTCTTTTAAATATTAGTAAGTAGTATGCATTATGTTTAGCACATTTACTCATTATTTGAATAAAATGACAAGATTTTTCCGTAGAATATTATATCATACTATACTATTTTTAATTAATAGTATGTAGTATGCATTATTTTTAGCACATTTACTCATTATTCGATCAAACTTGACAAACTATTTGATCATAGCTTGCTACTTCATACCGTTTGTTATACTATTTTTCAATATTAGTATGTAGTATCCATTGTTTAGCACGTTTACTCATTCTGACAAAAGATATAATCATAGCATATTATTTCATACTGTTTCACATACTATTTTTTAAATTAATAGTATGTAGTATGCAGTGTTTAGCAAGATAGCTCATTATTTAAGGAACGTGACAATTTTTATCATAACATACTATGTCATACTGTCTTATAAAAAAAATCTATTAGTATGTAGTATGCATCGTTCAACACGTTTATTCATAATTCAATCAAACGGACAAAAGACTTTATCATAGCATACTTCATACTGTTATACTATTTTTTTTAAATAATAGTATGTAGTATGTATTGTTCTGCACATTTACTCATTATTTGAATAAAATTACAGATTTTACCATAGAATATTATTTCATACTGTTTCACATACTATTTTTTAAATAATAGTATGTAGTGTGCAGTGTTTAGCATGATTATTTAAGGAACGTGACAACATTTTTTATTATAGCATACTGTTTTATACTATTTTTTTTTTAATATTAGTATGTAGCATCCATTGTTTAGCACACTTACTCATTCGATAAAACTGAGAAAATATTTTATCATAGCCTATTTCATCTATTATTTTTAAGTAATAGTATGTCGTATTTGTGCTCAACACATTTTTACAGACACTCACTTCCCTCAGAATATAAACACAGTTCCGTTAAAGATGAAGCTGATAATCAAATCTAATGTTCATGAGGACTTTAAACTCTTTTACACTGAGAACTTTGACCTGGTTAAACATTCACCTAATCTGAAGAATTACAGAATTTAGTTTTTTAAAAATTTGATATTGATGAAATTAACGCGACGTCAATCCTACAATAGTGCCAAATAATAAAAACATCGAATTTCAGGTTCAGACCAGAAGATTCGTGTATTAATGTTGTGTGAATTATAGTTTGTGTAATATTGTATGAATTGTGTGCTTGTACACGGAGTTATCTGTTATACAGAGCTGAGAATATTGTATAAAGTTTGATGTTGACAGATGTGTAGTTGTTATTTGGACTCACTCGTCATGTCTGTAGATTCTGCTCCGGTTCGATCCCAACTGATGAAAATATGAAAATAATAATGATGGCAGATTCTCTCGATGTTAAATTAATATAAGATGAACTGCTTAAGTTCTTCGGTTCATCCAGCTGTCAGAGTCTTCCCCTCATTAAAAAAAAACTCGGAGCGGACTCGGACCGTTTGACTTTTTCAGGAAATTTGATAAAATTTCGCTGAGAAATGGAGTCGCACTTAAAGGGACCGCTGCACATTTACAGGAAGGACCCGATCAAAACACGAGTTTTATTGAACGTCATTAGAATACAACCTGATGTACGGGTTCATCAGAGTTATGCTAAATCTATGAATCGATAAAAAACGTGTAAAAGTTGAATTAGACTTTAGGATGTGTTTTATATGTGGTGTCCGGGCTCATTCAGCACCAGCAGGAGACGCTGTTCAGTTCAAAGTACTTTATTGTTCAGAATTTCCATATCAATCAATAGTAGAATAAATAAATAATAAAAACGGCATATTTATTGTATATTTTGTGTTGTATGTTTCCCCAGCGTACCCAGTCCAGGTCATGTTAAAGCAAGATTTGTACGATTGATTTTTTTTATTTATTTTATTATTATCCAGGCCAACTTTAAAAAAAAAAAAAAAAAAAAAAAAGTAATGTTTATTAGTTTCTTAGAACTTTTTGAAAGCTTTTGCTATAAACTTTGTTGTATTTTTAAAAACTTCAATTAATTCAGAATTTCCGAATCAATACACACAAAGAACGGCAAAATAATAAATAAAATCATTACACACCAAGTCAAAAAAATAATAATTCATATGGCATATTTATTCAGGCAAACTAAAAAAAAATGTCATGTTTATTAGTTTCTTAGATCTTTTGAAAAGTTAACAGTTTTAAAAAACGACAGTTGGTTTCAAACGGGTGTTGGCCGTTGGAAAACCCGTCACTGGCACCTCAGATAAATTGTTATAAGCAGCCGTCTCGCGTAAAAGCAAGAAAAAGAAGACGCCCTTACTGCTCAGGAGGTGTTTATATTTTATTTTATCATAATTTCTCCACCCGCCACATCTGGACTATAGCCTCCAGTCCATTAGAGGGCGGACGTGCTTTTTCACGGACACGAAATGGCAGAAGAAGACAGAAGACGGTTCCTTGACTGCGGACAATATTGATGTCTTTGTGTAAGTTATTACAGCATTGTTGGTGTTTAATTTTAACAATATCTGTAAACGTGAACTCGTATTTTGATTGGTTGAATTTCGAAAGCAATATTAATGGGGATTTAAATGGACTTTAGATATAATGTAGTTCAGAACACTGCTGTTTTGTTCGTGTTTTTATAAGAAATAACATAGATAAGTCAACGTATACAAATAGTTTTGCTATAAAATGTATTTTATTACGAGGGAACCAATCAAAATGAGATAAATAAGGCGCTACGCAAATGAACTCACTGAGCATCGCTCCTGCAAATGACTTAAATCATCACTTCTGAGAGACTATTTGGACTATTTAAGCCTAATTATTGTTCTGTATCAGGGGTTGGTGACTTACACACCACTAGTGTTGACTGTTCATGTGAATGGATCCTGTTTTCACCTCATTATGCTGATGTCTTCAGATCTCTCTAGAGCTCATTTCATTGGTGTCAACTGACTGAGGCAAACTAGGTAAGAATCAACTATTGTGAAATCTTTTTATACAGCATTTATTGTATTAGTCTGTGATAAACTGTTTATGTTTAAATAACTGAATCCCAATCAACAAAATCTCAGGTAAATGTTAAGTTAAACTCTGATGAAATGGTTATAGATGGATGGGTAGATTGCAGATTTGCTCATCATATTGCATAGACATGACAAAAATGACCTTGCATGGCAATTTTTTTTTACGTTTTTTAATATTTTAGACGCCATGGACCCCCAAATATGATAATTCTCATGTGAGGGACCCTCATTCTTAAATTTAAAATGCATCTATCTTTTATAAATAACCAATTTATACACTGAAATGTTAATATTTTACATCATTATTAGTGCTGTCAAATCGATTAATCGCATCTTACATAAAAGGTTTTGTCTATATATATACACACACACACACACACACTTCACACACATATATATATTATATAAACACAACATTTTATGTAAGATGCGATTAATCGATATGACAGCAGTAATTATTTGATATATTTTGCTTACTATAGTAATGTACTGTTAAATGTATTATTTATTTAATTTTAATAATATTAACAAAATTGTATTAAACATGTTTATTTTAATCTATTTAACAGTGTAATAACCAAGTAATATTTTAATCACATTTTTTATGAATTCATTAATTTGAATAAAATGTATTTATTTACTTATTTCAATCTTTTTTTTTTGTTTTTCAGATTTTCTCCTTTTCGACGGACCCCCTTTCCTTGACCCTGCACGATATTGTCATGATAGAGTTAACGTTTAGCTCATCTTATTACTCATATTTCCTTGTTTATTTTTCAATCCCAATTTCATGACTTTGTATTATGTTCGTTTTAGGTTCTAATGGAAGCAAAAGAAGAGCCGAACGAGGAGGAGGAGGAGAATCATCATTCCGTCACTGGAGAAAAACCTCCGTGTCCTTCACCGCCGGAAACGTCTTTCTCAGGAAAAGTCCTGAAGTCTTTCACCTGCCCTCAGTGCGGAAAGAGTTTCGCACGGAAGTCGAGGCTGGAGCGGCACATCCGAATTCACACCGGAGAGAAACCCTTCGCCTGCGTCGAGTGCGGCAAGAGTTTCGGCTGTAAAGCCAGACTCGTCCGGCACGGCAAAACTCACACTGGAGAGAAGCCGTTCACGTGCGATTGGTGCGGGAAGAGTTTGGCGTGCAGGACGAGACTTAAAAGACACATGCAAACGCACACCGGGGAAAAGCCTTACACCTGCCCGCACTGCGCAAAGAGCTTCACGTCCAACGCAAACCTACAGAGACACATCAAACTTCACACCGGAGAGAGGCCGCACGCGTGCCCGGAGTGCGGAAAGAGCTTCATACGGAACGAGAAGCTCCGGAGTCACATGACCATCCACACCGGAGAGCGGCCGTACACGTGCGACCAATGCGGGAAGAGTTTCCGGCACATCAACGGCCTCAAAGATCACCAGCTCTCTCATTCCGCCGTCAAGTCGTTCAACTGCGAGCAGTGCGGGAAAGAGTTCATCACCGCGTCGGCGCTGAAGAGACACGTTAAAGTGCATTCCGGCGAGAAGCCGTACTTGTGTCCTCTGTGTGGGAAGAGCTTTGCGCGGGTGGATTGCTTTAAAAGGCATCAGGAAGTCCACAGCGGGGTGAAGGATCACGTGTGCTTCGAATGCGGGAAGGCTTTCGTTACGGCCGACCAGCTCAAGCAGCACCAGAGGATTCACGCCGGGGAAAAACCACACAAGTGCGCGCTCTGCGGGAAGGGCTTCGCTCGGTTACCGCAGCTTATCGCGCACGAGACGGCGCACCGGGAGAAGCCGCACCACTGCGCGCTGTGTGGGAAGAGTTTCAAGCAATCGCGCCATCTACTGATTCATGTGAAAAAGCATCATCCGATCGAAACTCTGATCGTGGAGTGAGGCTCGTTTCGGGTCACTTCTGTCACACCAGTGTCATTTGTTTGCAGAAATGTGTGTTAAGTGTACATTGTATGGAAGCTTGTTTCCCCCAATGGAAAAAAAAAACTATTTAAAAGATAATTGCCACTTTTTATCTCACAATTATGCGATATAAACTCACATTATAATGTCAGAATTGCGAGATATAAACTAGCACTTCTTGCTTTCTCACAATTCTGACGTTTTTGAAAAATAAACTTGCAATTGGGAAAAATCAATTCAGAATTTTTATATAAACTCGCTTTTCTCACTTTTTCTAAAAATTTTGACTTTTTATCTCCCAATTGTCAAATTTTCCCCTCAGAATTGCAAGATATAAACTCACAATTGCGAGTTATAATGTCAGAATTGTGAAAAATACACTCGCAATATGGAAAAATCAAGTCAGAATTTTGTGATATAAACTTGTTTTTCTGACTTTTTCTCACTATTGCAAGTTTATATCTCGAAATTCTGATGTGATTTTTCCAGATTGTGAGTTTATTTTTCACAATTCTGACATTATAACTCGCAATTGTGAGTTTATATCTTGCAATTCTGAGGGAAAAGATGTGACAATTGGGAGATAAAAAGTCAAAATTGCGAGAAAAAGTCAGAAAAGCTAAATTATATATCTCAAAATTCTGACTTGATTTCTCCCAATTGCACGTTCATTTTTCAAAAACGTCAGAATTGCGAGATATAAACTCACAATTGCGAGAAAGCAAGAAATGCTAGTTTATATCCCGCAATTCTGACTTTATTTCTTCTAATTGTGAGTTTATATTTCGCAATTCTGAGAAAAAAAAGTCAGAAAACGGGAGAAGCAGTGCCACTGCGCTCTGTGTGGGAAGAGTTTTAAGCAATCGCGCCATCTACTGATTCATGTGAAATAGCATCATCCGATCGAAACTCTGATCGTGGAGTGAGGCTCGTTTCGGGTCACTTCTGTCACACCAGTGTCATTTGTTTGCAGAAATGTGTGTTAAGTGTACATTGTATGGAAGCTTGTTTCCCCCAATGGAAAAAAAAAAACGATTTAAAAGATAATTGCCACTTTTTATCTCACAATTATGCGATATAAACTCACATTATAATGTCAGAATTGCAAGATATAAACTAGCACTTCTTGCTTTCTCGCAATTCTGACGATTTTGAAAAATAAACTCGCAATTGGGAAAATTCAATTCAGAATTGCGAGATATGAACTAGCACTCTTGCTTTCTCGCAATTCTGACGTTTTTGAAAAATTAACTCGCAATTGGGAAAAAAGTCAGAATTTTGATATAAACTCTATCTCTTATCTCCCAATTGTCAAATTTTTTCCCTCAGAATTGCAAGATATAAACTCACAATTGCGAGTTATAATGTCAGAATTGTGAAAAATAAACTTGCAATATGGAAAAATCAAGTCAGAATTTTGTGATATAAACTTGTTTTTCTGACTTTTTCTCGCTATTGCGAGTTTATATCACAATTCTGGCGTTTTTTTCCTAATATCTTTGTTTTCTCGCAATAGTGAGTTTATATCTCGCAATTCTGACATTTTTGAAAAATTAACTCGCAATTGGGGGAAATCAAGTCAGAATTTTGAGAGCTATAAATTAGCTTTTCTGACTTTTTCTTGCAATTTTGATTTTTTATTTCCCAATTGTCAAATCTTTTCCCTCAAAATTGCAAGATATAAACTCACAATTGCGGGTTATAATGTCAGAATTGTGAAAAATAAACTTGCAATATGGAAAAATCAAGTCAGAATTTTGTGATATAAACTTGGTTTTCTGACTTTTTCTCGCTATTGCGAGTTTATATCACAATTCTGGCGTTTTTTTTCCAAATATCTTTGTTTTCTCGCAATTATGAGTTTATTTCCCGCAATTGTAACTTCTTTTTCCTCATAATTCTGACTTTTCTTTTTCATTTGCGAATTTATATATCGACTTTTATCTCCCAATTCAGACTTTTTTTCTCAGAATTGCAAAATATAAACTCACAATTAGAAGAAATAAAGTCAGAATTGCGGGATATAAACTAGCATTTCTTGCTTTCTCGCAATTGTGAGTTTATATTTCGCAATTCTGACGTTTTTGAAAAATTAACTCGCAATTGGGAGGAATCAAGTCAGAATTTTGATATATAAATGAGCTTTTCTGACTTTTTCTCGCAATTTTGACTTTTTATCTCCCAATTGTCAAATTTTTTCCCTCAGAATTGCAAGATATTAACTCACAATTGCGAGTTATAATGTCAGAATTGTGAAAAATAAACTCGCAATATGGAAAAATCACGTCAAAATTTTGAGATATAAACTCGTTTTTCTGACTTTTTCTCGCTATTGCATTTTTTTTCCTAATATCTTTTTTTCTCGCAATTATGAGTTTATTTCCCGCAATTGTAATTTCTTTTTCCTCATAATTCTGACTTTTTTTCATTTCTGAATTTATATTTCGACTTTTATCTCATAATTCTTACTTTTTTTTTCTCAGAATTGCGAAATATAAACTCACAATTAGAAGAAATAAAGTCAGAATTTTAAGATATACATTTTTACTTTTTTCCTCGCAATTCTTACTTTTCGAGTTTATATCTAACAATTCCAGTTTTTCTTGTAATTCTGACTTTCTTGCAATTGCAAGTTTATTTCCCACAATTTTTACTTTTTTTCGCATTTGCAAATTTATATTTCGACTTTTATCTCACAGTTCTGACTTTTTTTTCCTCAGAATTGCGAGATATAAACTAGCAATTGCGAGTTATAATGTCAAAATTGCGAAATATGAACTTGCAATTGGGAGAAATAAAGTCAGAACCGCAAGATATAAACATGTCTTGCAATTTTTACTTTTTTCCTCGCACTTGCACATTTATATCGCAATTCTGACTAAAGTCCAATTCTGATTTATATCTCATAATTCTGACTTTATAACTCACAATTGCAAGCAAACAAGTCTGAAGTGTGAGATAAAAAGTCGCAATTCCCTTTTTATTTTTTATTCAGTGGCGGAAACCAGCTATATTGTGCTGCTGATTATGGATGAAATTATATTTTTATTTAAATCAAATCAAGTGGTTTCAACATTGCATCTCAGTACTGTAGTGAATAAACTATTCTATCACCAGATTTGCCACAAGTTTGTTTGCCTTCATTAAAATGTCTTATATTAATCAGATTTCGAATTATGTCTTACGAAAACTTCATTCATTACTATTGAATTTATTTAAGGATATAATTTGTCGTGTCCACAGACGTTTCCTTAGTTCTTTTTGTATCGTTTTCTAACTAAAGAAATATGGAAATGTTGCTCTTTTTAAGCGTACTTGTTTTGTTTATGTCATGCTCACCTAGTGCTAAATTAGCATCGTTCAGAATTCGCATTCGAGAACCGTTTCAACCGATTATTAATGATTCGGTTGAACCTCCCCACAGAAAGTTTGTTTAAATCTTTAGTATGAGTTAAATTTATGAGGTGTTTTATTATTATTATTTACAATGTTGGCAAAATTATCAATATATTATTAATTAATATAGCTAAGGACACAATTGATGTGTCTATAATAAAAACAGAATTTTGCTAAATGAAATGTAAAAAGAATATTCACTTTTAAAGAGAATCTGTGGCAAATGCCAACTCGAGTTGGTTTATATTTTCATATCCAGTTCACACTTCTGTCCATTAGGTGGTAGAAATGCACCATCGTTGTTTTTCAACAGCCACAAAACGTAGAAGAAGAACACGATCTGGAGGAGCTGTAAAGAAGTGTTTTTATTGCTTTGTTTAATTATGTTTTATTGGTGTCAGATACGAAATTAAAAAACAAAAAATGCTGTCATAGTTTATTTTATTTTTGTCATTATACAGGGGCTAGAATTGTGGTTCATACATATTCTAATAACATTCATACTCTATGAAAAATATTGTTAGAGCAAGATAAAAACTAACCAGCGGTGAACAACAGATGACAAGAAATTCCCATATTTTGAAATAATTTTAATTATTGGTAGGAGTCAGCTAAAAATATTTGAATATGTAAAGTAATATTCCAAGAAGGTTAACATTCAGAAAATACCAACATCATGAGAATGTTCTGAAAATGTTTTCTCTCGATGTTTTGAGAATGCGTTCATCAAGTAAAAACATCATAAAGACTGTCTTAAGAATTTTTCACTCAATATTAGCTAATAATGTTGATTTATCTTAACAGTCACACAACCTTTACTAAACATTAGTGAAAGTTTTTTCACTAATGAGAGCTGGGTATTTTATGTCAATCTCAAAATGGTAATTTATTACCAAACAATTCATTACAAAAAC
>JARQWZ010001092.1:72500-398202 GCA_033150135.1 Gobio occitaniae
CTAAGCTGTTGAATTCTACATTGATCGTGCTTTAGGTCTCGGCGTAGTTCTCAAAATGGGGCTTAAGTGTGCATTTCATGGATTCCCGAACGCCGGCACTACATCATATTCTGACGCATGCGTCATGGTGCTTCGTGAGTTCACGGCAGAGGCCAAAACGGAAGACAAGAAGAGGTTGAATAAAGTCGTTATTTTGATTTTTTTTTGGCGCACAAAAACTATTGTCATCATTCGTAAAATTATTGTAGAGCCACTGTGGTGAGATGGACTTTGTAACAACGTTTTAAGTGCCTTTTATGGGTCTTGTGAGTGTGAATGTACTGAATGCCAATGGAGGCCTTTCTCAGCCATCAGCTTTCAACAAAAATATCTTAATTTGTGTTCCGAAGATGAACGGAGGTCTTACGGGTGTCGAACGACATGAGGGTGAGTAATTTATGAAATAACTTTCATTTTTGGGTGAACTAACCCTTTAAATTTGGCTCACCTCACAAAGCCTACCTCGTTCGGCATGAATCCATATGCTTCCATGGCTGCGATATAACATTGAATTATTTATTTTGTAAATAAAGCTTTGTGCTTCACTCGTGTCATAATATTCACGTTAAACAGCATTTAATCACATACAAAAAAAGTGTTTTGGCCGCCGACCAATGCCGGTGCTACTCAGTCACCGCTGTGGTGCGGTTGTCACGTTTACCGGCACAGCCCTATCTGCTAGCGGGTTAATGAACTCAACCAAATGCACCCTATATTAAATTCATCAGATATGTACCTATTACCAGTCCCTCCAGAAAAACGCGATTATGCGATCGCATGATTTAATGCATAATCAGCCAAAGTCCGCATATTTATTTATTACGTTATGAATCAGTGAGTCGATTCAGCGGTTTGAAGCGTTATGAATCAATGAGTCGATTCAGCGGTTTGAAGCGTGATGAATCAGTGAGTCGATTCAGCGGTTTGAAGCGTTATGAATCAATGAGTCGATTCAGCGGTTTGAAGCGTTATGAATCAGTGAGTCGATTCAGCGGTTTGGAGCGTTATGAATCAGTGAGTCGATTCAGTGGTTTGGAGCGTTATGGATCAGTGAGTCGATTCAGCGGTTTGGAGCATTATGAATCAGTGAGTCGATTCAACGGTTTGGAGCGTTATGAATCAGTGAGTCGATTCAGTGGTTTGAAGCGTTATGAATCAGTGAGTCGATTCAGCGGTTTGGAGCATTATGAATCAGTGAGTCGATTCAGCGGTTTGAAGCGTTATGAATCAGTGAGTCGATTCAGCGGTTTGGATCGCCAAATTCACGTATTTCAGCAGTTTGACACGCAATCCGAATCATGAATCGACTCGCTGATTCATAATGCTTCGAAGCTTCATGACGCTGTTTTTTAAATCGGTGATCACTATATAAGTCGTTATTTAAGTTTTAGCACAAAAAATATTCTCGTCGCTTCATAAAGTTATTGTAGAACCGCTGTAGTGAGATGGACTTTGTAACGACGTCTTTAGTACTTTTTATGGGTCTTGAGAGTGTAAAGTGCATTGTGCCAATGGAGGCCTTTCTGAGCCATCGGATTTCAACTGAAATATCTTCATTTGTGTTCCAAAGATGAACGGAGGTAATAAAACAAGATGAGAACTTAAATATTCCCAGCACTTTCTGTGATGTAGTGCTTTTTTTCTCATTTTCATCAAACCGCAGTTTTTGCAAGTTCCCGCAATTTTATCGCATAAAATTGCTTAAATATCCCGCATTTTCCATTGCATGTTTTAAGAAAACATGCCGCATAATCAAGGATTTTTGCCCACAACATTCACAAAAAAAGCTGAATTTTTCTGGAAGGACTGTATTACAACTTACATCACAAAAGGACACGAATGCGCACGTGAACTTGACCGTGCTAGTTTCTACAGGCTATGGCTACTCAGATTTTGAATGCGCTCTTCCCTTAACAACAACAACGCTGATACACGGGCAACTGAAGCACAGAGAATCTACACCATTCTATTACAATTATATTCTAATTATAATGCTATGTACATGACAGATTGGCGATGCGCGTCTTGCACTTAATATAATTTTTCATGATCAAAGTGATTTTACAGAAATCACTGCGCGTTTTCGAAGCCATAACGAGAAACAACTTTAAATAAAACATAGGTCTACTGTTAAAAACATGAGAATGAAATAACACTGCTGCATTATTAATATCATCAATGATTCTGAAAAAGAAATAGCCTATCTAAAAAGAATATGACCGTCTCATAATGTTGGGCATTGCATTTGAGCTGGAACTCAGCTTTACATGAGAATATTACATTTATGCATTTGGCAGACACTTTTATCCAAAGCGACTTACAGTGCCCTTATTACAGGGACAATCCCCCTGGAGCAACATGGTGTAAAGTGCCTTGCTCAAGGTGGTGGTGACCGCTGGGATCAAACCAGCAACCTTCTGCGTGTCAGTTCCATGGTTTAACCCACTGGACCACCATCTCAAACTAGGCCTACATGCCTTGAGAAGGGGGACTGTGTACAGTGGGCTCAGAGGCCTGGAGGGCCTATAAGGGTCTTCCCTAAGGGCCCCGGTCCTGGAACAAGATTTCTACTGACCCTCCTACCACCCACAACTGACCCCTCACTTATCACACCAGAATTCGCAATAATGCAATGACCAGTACCAGAGGCGGACAGTAGTGAAGTATTTTTAAATTCTACTCAAGTACATATTTCAATTATATGAACTTTATCAAGTTTTTCTTTGGAAAACTTTTACTTCACTTCATTCTAAAGCGTAATTTTGTAATCTTTTTACTGCACTACGTTTCATAAATAAAAGTTTTTCATTTTATTTTAATACTTATTTACATAAAAAATTTAGTACTTTCTTACTAGTAAAACTTTGAATTACTATCTATACGGCCACCATCAAATTACCGGACTTTTGGCAGCACAATCCACGGCCGTGGTTTCAACACATTGAGGCTCAGTTCCAGCTGAAAGGAATAACACAGGATGTTACGAAGTATTTCCATGTGGTGGCGGCATTAGATGCCTCGACGACAGTCAGAGCTATGGCACTGTTAGAGGCTCCTCCAGCTGACAGCAAGTACAACGCACTCAAAACATTCCTGTTGAGCCTCTTTGAACTGTCGGAGCTGGAGAAAGCAGATCACCTGCTGTCCCTGAATGGCCTTGGCGATAGCAAGCCGTCCGAGTTAATGGAGAGGATGCTGGCTGTACTGGGCACGGCAGATCCATCATTCCTTTTCACCCACATTTTTCTGCGGCAGCTTCCAGCACCCGTGTGCACCGCACTGGCCAGTTCCTCCCTCCCTTCCTCCAGAGACAACCGAGCGCTGGCGATGGAGGCAGACAGGATTTTCCTCGCCAACCGGCAGCAGTTTGTCCATGCGCTGTTGCCCCCCCAGCACACGTCTGCCCCGCCTCAACCCCTTGTGGACGACCCGGACACCGCAGCTGCTGTGACGGCCCGCCGTCAGCGTGAGGACGGGTGGTGTTACTACCACTCCAGGTTTGGGGCCAAAGCCAAGCAGTGTCGCCAGCCTTGCAGTTTTAGAGCGCAGGGAAAAGCCAGGGCCGGCGCTCATTGGCAGCTATGGGCGTTGGCCGCGACTGCAAGCTGTTATTCATCACTGACACCTTGTCCGGCCGGCGGCTGCTGGTCGATTCGGGGGCTCAGCGCAGCATCCTGCCAGCAAAGCCTGTGGACACCATGGCTGGCGGGCATGGACCGCCGATGGACGCCGCCAACGGCACACCCATTCGTACTTATGGCACAAGGTATGTGGAAGTGTATTTCGGCGGGAGGCGTTTCGGCTGGGACTTTCGTAATAGCCGCCGTGTCTACATCTCTCCTGGGGGCGGATTTCCTCTGCGCTTACAGACTGTTGGTGGATGTTACGAACTGCCGCTTGATCGACGCCCTCTCTTTTGCTTCGTACCCCAGCACGCTGGGAGGTGTGGGGGCGCTTTGTCTGTCAAACACGCTTGCCACCGGGGACCTGTATCAACGCCTGCTGGCTGAGTTCCCTGACATCACCACGCCCACGTTTTCATCGGCGGTGGCTAAGCATGGCGTAGAGCACTACATCACCACGGCTGGCCCCCCAGTCTATGCAAGGGCCCGGCACCTCGACTCTGGCAAGCTTGCGATCGCCTGGGAGGAGTTCACCACCATGGAGCACCTCGGCATTGTGCGCCGCTCCAACAGCCCGTGGGCTTCTCCTCTGCACATGGTGACCAAAGCGGATGGCGGTTGGCGTCCCTGTGGTGATTTCCGTCGCCTGAACAACGCCACCACCCCCGATCGGTACCCAGTGCCGCACATTCAAGATTTCTACGCCCACCTAGCCGGCGCCACCATTTTTTCAAAGGTGGACCTGGTGCGCGGTTACCACCAGGTGCCTGTCCACCCGCAGGATGTCCCCAAGACAGCAGTCATCACACCCTTTGGCCTTTTCGAATTCCTAAGGATGCCTTTCGGCCTTTCCTGTTTGTTTATTTGGACGACATTCTCGTGGCCAGCGCGTCCGCAGACGATCACCTGACGCATCTCCGACAGTTGTTCGGCCGGCTCAGTGAGCACGGTCTCATCATCAACCCGGCCAAGTGCGAGTTTGGCCAGTCGTCCATCACGTTCCTCGGCCACCACGTCACCCCGCAGGGGGCTGTTCCCCTCCCTGCCAAGGTGGACGCCGTAGCCAGTTTCCCATGCCCACGCACTGTTAAGTCCCTGCAGGAGTTTCTGGGCATGGTGAACTTCTACAACCATTTCCTCCCCCATGCGGCCCAACTCATGCGACCCTTGTACGACGCCTTACGGGGTGGAAGGCCGGCGAGCGTGTTTGACTGGTCCCCGGGGGTGTATGATGCTTTTGAGGCTGCCAAAAACACGCTTGCCAATGCTGCTCTGCTGGCGCACCCGTCTCCGACCGCCCCAGTTGCTCTTACTACGGACGCCTCTGATTATGCCGTGGGGGCTGTGTGTGAACAGTGGGTGGGCGGAGTCTGGCAGCCGCTGGTCTTTTTTAGCAGGCAAGTCCGTGACAATGAGAGGAAATACAGCACCTTCGACAGGGAGCTCCAAGGTCTGTTCCTCGCCACCCGTCATTTCCGTTTCCTGTTGGAGGGCCGGCGGTTCACAGCTTTCGTTGACCACAAGCCGCTGACGTTTGCCATGGCCAAGTCTTCAGAGCCATGGTCTGGTCGACAGCAGCGACAGCTCTCTGCCATCTCGGAGTACACCACTGACATTCAGCACGTGGCCGGCAAAGACAATTTTGTCGCCGACTGCCTCTCCCGGGCGGTCACAGGGTCTGTCCATTTAGGCCTCGACTACGCAGCCATGGCTGAGGACCAGACCACGGACTCTGAGGTGCAAGCCTACAGGACCGCCCCCACAGCGCTGCTCATAGAAGAAGTGGTGTTTGACACGGCCAACACTACACTCCTCTGCGACGTCTCCACCGGCCAACCACGCCCCATGGTACCTGCTGGCTGGAGGCACAAGGTTTTTGACACTATCCACGGCCTTTCCCACCCGGGGGTGAAGGCCTCTACCAAGTTGGTGGGCGCCAAGTTCGTCTGGCCAGGCCTGCGGAGGGACGTTAGGGCCTGGGCGGCTGCCTGTGTGGCGTGCCAGCGCGCAAAGGTGACGCATCATACCAAGGCCCCTTTGGCACCCTTCAAAGTACCAGAGAGACGGTTTGATCATGTGAATGTGGACCTGGTGGGCCCACTGCCCCCCTCCCGTGGTTATACCTACATCCTCACCATGGTGGACAGGACCACTAGGTGGCCAGAAGTGGTTCCCCTGTCCTCCACTACATCAGCCGAAGTGGCCCGGGCATTTATTACGGCTTGGGTGGCCCGTTTCGGCACACCGTCCGACCTCTCCTCGGACCAAAGTCTGCAGTTTACATCGGAGCTTTGGACGGCAGTCGCCGAGGTCCTGGGGGTGAAAGTCCACCGTACCACAGCCTATAACCCACAGAGTAATGGACTTTGCGAGCGGTTTCATTGTGACATGAAGGCCGCGCTCAGGGCCAGCCTTACGGGCAGCAACTGGGCTGACCGCCTCCCATGGGTTATGCTTGGCCTTCGCTCCGCCCCCAAGGAGGATCTTCAAGCCTCATCAGCCGAGCTGGTGTACGGCCAGCCTCTGCGCGTCCCTGGGGAGTTTCTTCCTGAGGCCACGGCCCCGTGGTCGGTTGCCTCCCATCGTGCCGTGTCCCGGGATATTGCAGACGCTTTTGTTCCCATTCCGACATCTCACCATAGCCTCCCCCAGTCCTACGTGCCCAAGGATTTACCGTCGGCCAAGTATGTTTTCATCCGCCACGATGGCCATCGTACCCCGCTGCGGCCCCCCTACGATGGGCCTTTCCATGTACTGGTCGGAGGGTCTAAGAACTTCCTGGTGGATATGGGGGGCAGGCCTGAGTGGGTGGCTATAGACCGGCTCAAGCCTGCTCATGTGGATATTGGTGAACCGCTTCAGCTGGCCCAGCCCCCACGGCGAGGGCGCCCCCCTGCGGCAGCCTCGACCCCGGCCCTTGGCGCTGCCCCTGCCCCGCCCTTTTCCCTTTGCCCCCCTCCTGTTAAGCGCAGCCGGTATGGCCACCAGGTCCGCCCCCCTATACGTTGACTCTTGTAGGGACTGTTAGGAGCTGGATTGTTCTGTGTTGCACTAGTGAATAGTGTTCGATCTGGCCCTGTTTTTATAGGTGAATTCTGGGGGGGCCTGTGTGGTGACCCACAAAGAGGACTGTTAGAGACATTCACTAAGGGACTGTACCTTTAAGGGAGAAGGAGGTGATATGTGGTTCCGGTTGAAACGTTTGTTGTGATGTTTTGATCTCACTCGCTGTTGAGTTCTGAGTTGAATTAAAAGTGGAGAATAAAGCTGACTCGACGCATCTCTGTCTCTTGTCTCCTCACTTATTGCACTCCACAATATTATATTTTGGAATGTTGTGAAGTAAAACTTTTCCAAAGAAGAACACTGATAAAGTACATATACTTGAAAAATAATATTACTTGGAAAGTAAAAATACTTCTCTGACCAGTACAGGGATCCCTGTTTAGCTTGAAACACCATTCATTGTCAATGCTGTGGATACTTATGGGTAAACCCAGCCCAATCTGCCGGCGATTTGATTTCGTCCTGCAACTCAGTCTGGAACCTGTACATTAATTTATCCTGCTTCTGTTACACTTTTGCGGGAACCAATCACAGACTGGCTTATCCACCTGGCGCGCTATTGGAGGGTTTGACATGTTGACGGCTAGAGAAGCGATGGGTCGTTGCCCTTTGATCACGCCTCTTGTGGTCTGATTGGTTGAAGGACTATCCAATTGCGTACAGAGTCATTTGAATTATGCTCGTTGATCACGCCTCTTGTGCAGTAGAAAATACCTAGCAAACTCCTAAGACCAATGTTCAATCTTAAATTGAGCTTGGTCTGGTGATAATCTTTTTTATACCCTAAACAGGTAACGTGAACTCATCACACAAGATACTTCTCATAAAATCAAAATATTTAAAATTCCATTGGATATGTTTTACTTAAGTCCAGATGAAATAAGAAGTGAAATGAAATGATTTTTTGCAGATAATTTTCCAGTCGTGCCTGTTTTAGGGTTAAATAAAAAAGCACACACAATCAAAAAGGTTTACATTGCTAGAAGCAAGAAAAAGAAAATGTCCTGTATTTGGTTGCTTTTGTGATCTCTATTTAAAAAAGAAAACATGATTCTTAATTTACCTAGAATCATGCAGCTCTAATATTCTAATATGCGTGATCGCCTTCGAAACATGTTCAGACGAAAA
Source organism: Gobio occitaniae (assembly GCA_033150135.1). NCBI lineage: Eukaryota > Metazoa > Chordata > Actinopteri > Cypriniformes > Gobionidae > Gobio > Gobio occitaniae. The sequence goes on from JARQWZ010001092.1 coordinate 80,357, forward strand.
ATCCCGCCGGCAGCTAGTTTAATCGGTTATGGTTGTTATTGTGTTGGTCCCCCTTTTGCTGACCCGTCGAGGCATGGACTCCACTAGACCCCTGAAGGTGTGCTGTGGTATCTGGCACCAAGATGTTAGCAGCAGATCCTTTAAGTCCTGTAAGTTGCGAGGTGGGGCCTCCATGGATCGAACTTGTTTGTTCAGCACATCCCACAGATGCTCGATTGGATTGAGAGGGGAATTTGGAGGCCAAGTCAACGCCTCAAACTCGTTGTGCCCCTCAAACCATTCCTGAAGCATTTGTGCTTTTTGGCGGCGCTTGAAGTTCCATTGCTCCGTGGTCCAGTTCTGATGCTCACGTGCCATTGTTGGTGCTTTGGGCGGTGGACAGGGTTCAGCATGGGCAACCTGACTGGTCAGCGGCTGTGCCTCCCCATACGCAACTAACTGAGATGCTCTGTGTATTCTGACACTTTTCTATCAGAACCAGCATTAACTTCTTGAGCAGTTTGAGCTCCAGTAGCTCGTCTGTTTGATCGGACCACACGGGCCAGCCTTCGCTCCCCACGTGCATCAATGAGCCTTGGCCGCCCATGACCCTGTGGCCAGTTCTCCACTGTTCATTCTTTGGAGCACTTTTGATAGAGACTGACCACTGCAGACCGGGAACACCCCACAAGAGCTGCAGTTTTGGAGATGCTCTGACCCAGTCGTCTAGCCATCACAATCTGGCCCTTGTCAAACTCGCTCAAATCCTTACGCTTGCCGATTTTTCCTTCTTCTAACACATCAACTTTGAGGACAAAATGTTCACTTGCTGCCTAATATATCCCATCCACTAACGGGAGATGAAGAGATCATCAATGTTATTCATTTCACCTGTCAGTGGTCATAATATTATGCCTGATCAGTGTACAATTCATTAACTAATTATTTTAATTGTTTGTTGGCAGGTTAGTTCCTCCCACTGCAATTCACCAATAAATGCTGGAATATTCCCATCAGCCTACAAGTGAAGACGAGCATCAGCCCATCAGGAAGAGCTGAAATCTGCAAAGACAGAGTTTATTGAAGGACAGTGAGAACATGAGAGATCCAGAACACACTGAAGAACAAAGAGGTTGGTGTTTATTCCTGGTCCTTCATTAATAATACTCTTCACCATACATTCAATTTAATTTATGATGTTTTATTATGGTTATTTTAGACCAAATAGAAGTGAAAAAGAAAAGTGAAGAATCTAATAAGGTGGAGGAGAAACATAATTTCATCACTGGAGAAAAATCTTTGACTTTCTCACGAACTAAGTCATTCAACTGTCTTATGGAGCACACGAGTACTCATTCTAAAGAGAAACTCTTGACATGTGAACAGCGTGGAAAAGGTTTTGCGTGTAAACAAAGCCTGACTGAGCACATAGGAACTCATGCTAAAGAAAGACCGTTCACATGTGAAGAGTGCGGGAAGAGTTTCAAAGCTGAACGATACCTGAGGATTCACACGAAAGTACACTCTCGAGAGAGGCTTGTCACCTGCGATCTGTGTGGGAAGAGATTAGCGAATAAGCAAACGCTCAAGAATCACATGAAAATTCACAGCGGAGAAAAGCCACACAAATGTGATCAGTGCAGAAAGAGTTTCAGAACAAGTAGCTGTCTGAAAGTTCATCTAGAGACTCACTCTGGAGGAAAGTCATTCAGCTGCGATCAATGCGGTAAAACGTTTGCTTTGGCGAGGTATCTGAAAATGCACCGGTTAACTCATATGAAGAAGAAGCCTCACATGTGTCCTTTGTGCCCAAAGAGATTTGTAGGAATATATTCTTTTAAAGGGCATATGAAAATGCATACTGCTGTGCAGGATCATATGTGCTTTGTGTGCTGGAGGTTCTTTACGACAGATGACAATCTGAAACAGCATGAGAGGATCCACACTAGAGAGAAACCTTACAAGTGTTCACACTGTGACAAGAGATTCAGTCGGTCAGGAGCCCTGAAAAAACACGAGAGGATCCACACTGGAGAGAAACCTTACAAGTGTTCACACTGTGACCAGAGATTCAGTCGGTCAGGAGCCCTGAAAAAACACGAGAGGATCCACACTGGAGAGAAACCTTACAAGTGTTCACACTGCGACAAGAGATTCAGTCGGTCAACACATCTGAAAACACACGAGAGGATCCACACTGGAGAGAAACCTTACAAGTGTTCACACTGTGACAAGCGATTCACTCGGTCAGAACATCTGAAAAAACACGAGAGGATCCACACTGGAGAGAAACCATACAAGTGTTCACACTGCGACATGAGATTCAGTCAGTCAGGAGCCCTGAAAAAACATGAAAGGATCCACACTGGAGAGAAACCATACAAGTGTTCACACTGCGACATGAGATTCAGTCAGTCAGAAAGCCTGAAAAAACACGAGAGGATCCACACTGGAGAGAAACCTTACAAGTGTTCACTATGTGACAAGAGATTCAGTTGGTCAGGAGCCCTGAAAAAACACGAGATGATCCACACTGGAGAGAAACCATACAAGTGTTCACACTGCGACAAGAGATTCAGTCAGTCAGGAGCCCTGAAAACACACGAGATGATCCACACTGGAGAGAAACCTTACAAGTGTTCACACTGTGACAAGAGATTCAGTCGGTCAGGAGCCCTGAAAACACACAAGAGGATCCACACTGGAGAGAAACCTTACAAGTGTTCACACTGTGACATGAGATTCAGAGAGTCAGGAGCCCTGAAAACACACAAGAGGATCCACACTGGAGAGAAACCTTACAAGTGTTCACACTGTGACAAGAGATTCAGAGAGTCAGGAGCCCTGAAAACACACAAGAGGATCCACACGGGAGAGAAACCTTACAAGTGTTCACACTGCGACATGAGATTCAGTCATTCAGGAGTCCTGAAAAAACACGAGAGGATCCACACTGGAGAGAAACCATACAAGTGTTCACACTGCGACAAGAGATTCAGGCATTCAGCAGTCCTGAAAAACCACGAGAGGATCCACACTGGAGAGAAACCTTACAAGTGTTCACACTGCGACAAGAGATTCAGTAATTCAGGAGCCCTGAAAAAACACGAGAGGATCCACACTGAAGATAAACCTTACAAGTGTTCACACTGCGACAAGAGATTCAGTCAGTCAGGAGACCTGAAAACACACGAGATGATCCACACTGGAGAGAAACCTTACAAGTGTTCACACTGTGACAAGAGATTCAGTCGGTCAGGAGCCCTGAAAACACACGAGATGATCCACACTGGAGAGAAACCTTACAAGTGTTCACACTGTGACATGAGATTCAGAGAGTCAGGAACCATGAAAATACACGAGATGATCCACACTGGAGAGAAACCTTACAAGTGTTCACACTGTGACAAGAGATTCAGGCATTCAGCAGTCCTGAAAAACCACGAGAGGATCCACACTGGAGATAAACCTTACAAGTGTTCACACTGCGACAAGAGATTCAGTCAGTCAGGAGACCTGAAAACACACGAGATGATCCACACTGGAGAGAAACCTTACAAGTGTTCACACTGTGACAAGAGATTCAGAGAGTCAGGAGCCCTGAAAAAACACGAGAGGATCCACACTGGAGAGAAACCTTACAAGTGTTCACACTGCGACATGAGATTCAGGCATTCAGCAGTCCTGAAAAACCACGAGAGGATCCACACTGGAGAGAAACCTTACAAGTGTTCACACTGCGACAAGACATTCAGTCATTCAGGAGTCCTGAAAAAACACGAGAGGATCCACTCTGGAGAGAAACCACATCTGTAACTAATACCTTTAAAAAGTTGTGAATTAGGAGTTGTGAGATTCACGTACACAGAGCAACATTTATTCATTTAAATTAATCTTGTTCATCAAAGCCATCTTGAGAAAAGTAGTGTGTTTCTGTAGCCTGACAAGCCAGAGCCACATCAAGATGTTGGGTCTGGGAACTCACCATTGGCAGGGCTCAATCCGAGGGGCGGGATAAGCGGTTGTCTTTCAAATTCCCTCTGCACGCAATAGGATAGCGCTACAACCAACCAGAGCAACGAAGAAGGTGAAGTAGTCAGAGCGACGGAAATGAGTCAATGGGGGAGTGTTCCGCGTATGGTGTGTTGAGGAAAAGTTTGATGAAGAGATTCCTGTAAGGCAACAAATTTTATGGTAATAGAGCCCAACGACTGTTGCAGTTTTTGCGAAATAATATGAGAATTGCGGGGGTGCTTGTACATTCATTTACATGTAAAATGCATTGCATACACAACATTTTCAGCTTGTTTGTTACTTTCGTTTTCACCCCTTTTTATGTTGGATGGATATTTGCAAATTATTATATATATATATCAATCTCCAACTTTATTTATATGCAGTCATCTGACATGCGTTTGGGGAGCATTCAGGCAGTACTTTAAAAAACAGGTGGGTGGTCAACTAAATACAAACCTCCTGGCCGCCTTTGCCAAGTTGCATGGCCTTGAGTCCAAATTTTGTAGCTTCCTTTAACTGGTCCTCCATAAGCGCTATCAGTGGGGTGACAACAATCACAAGCGGGTCGTGGCTGAGTTTCATGTGTTTTCCCACCAGCGGAGCTAGTTGATAGATTAAACTTTTGCCGTATCCGGTCGGTAAAACTCTGAACACTTCTTTTTTAAGAATGACTTCAGTGCCGTTCTTTTCTCGAAGAAAAGCTTAACTCCAAGTCTTACAGAGTCACGGCCTAAAGCCGATTCAAAAGACTGCTATTCGTCAGCAGCAGCCATCTTTGTTTTTAAGTAGCAGGAAATTCACGCGGAACCATTGCAACTCTGCCGTCATTATATTAAGCCCGCCCACCGACTCTATACACAATGTGATTGGCCTGACTAGAGCTTGGTTTTTCAAGCTCGTAAGCCAATGGAGAGTTGCTAGACCGCCCTGGCTGCAAATGACTTTTGCTGCCGCTAGGGTGCGTCTCGATTTCTAGGCTAGTGTTTCTGTGGCCTTGACAAAATCTTGATGACCCATGTTTTCCAGCATAATTTGAAAATTGTGAGTTATTGGGTTGAACGTTCTATCAAATTCACTGCCATCTATCTGTGATTAAAGTGACATTAAATAAAAACATTAAATAAAAACTGACCTGGTTTATTTTCTGAGTGCAAATTACTGTGAACAATTACTCCATGCATGTTTTTATAACAATCTTTAATCAAACGGTGCAGCTTGTTGGTTGTCTTCTAGTGTTTCTATGCTATGCTTGTACCTCTGTTTTGATTTATAATATTACTGCAGGTTATTACCTGTCACATGTCATTTAAGATGAGCCAAAACATACATTATAGTTCTAATTTCTAAATTCTAAACCAAAATAATCCAAGGTTTTTATTTAACACAGTGGCTAGACTAACAAATAAACAAGCATCGCCTGAGCAAAATTTTCCGTTACAGTTTAGTAGTAATGATTTTATGATTTTCTTCACTGAGAAAATAGAAAGCATCAGAAACAAAATTGTAAATGTACAATCTTTAATGATGTCTTATGAGTCATAAAAACCTCTCATTAAGAAGCCACAATTAGATCATAATAACCTAGCAAATTACAGACCCATTTCAAATCTTCCATTTATGTCTAAAATACTAGAAAAAGTTGTGTCTGCCCAATTGTGCTCTTTCTTGCAAGAAAATGATATCTATGAAAATTTTCAATCAGGATTCAGGCCGCATCATAGCACAGAAACCGCGCTCGTTAAAATCACAAATGATTTACTTCTAGCTTCTGACCAAGGCTGTATCTCAATACTAGTTCTACTCGATCTTAGTGCTGCGTTCGATACTATAGATCATAAAATACTCTTATATCCCTTTTCCACCAAGGCAGTGCTAGAGCTAATTCAGAGCCAGAGCTAGTCCCAGTTCATAGTTGGTTCGACTGAGGAGCGTTCTAAGAACCGTTTGCTTTTCCACATGCTGAGAGCCACAACAGAGCCAGGTCTTACGTCACTGTATACGTCTCATCTTTCTCAGCAACGCTAGTGAGGCTGCGGCAGTGTTTCCAAGTCCGTGGTTTTGCTGCGGGCTGTTTTTTCATGTCCGCGGGATAAAGCAACCCCAATTATTTGATATTTAGCCCCGGGAATGCGAATTTTAGTAGGCAACCATGCCAAAAAACACATATTTTACCCCCAAATGTGATTTTTACCAGGGAAGCCCCCCTGAAACGCGATTGGGCTTGTTTTGAGTTGCAATTGGGTGGGTTTTGTTGTGAAAACCTGGCAACCCTGGGCAGCGGGGAAACACAAACACACCAGGCTTGTTCGAGATGCTTCGGCACTGCGCAGACTGATCCACGTATGATATATATAAAAACTAATGAGTGAATCAAAAGCATAAGGAGTCATATGCTCTCGCTGGACTTGTTATCATACGGCGATCGGTCTCTGCACAGCACCGCTGCGAACAAGCCTTCCATCAACAATGCAAACGTTGTGTTACTATTGATTCACACGGCTTTACGATCCTACATCGGCATCAAAACACAACAAAAACACAGCGAATCCAACGCATTCATGCAGTTTGACGTAATTTGTATAGACGGAGATTACAAACGAGCAGCAGCTGTTAGCTCCATTAGCTGCTATTTCAAACATGGCGGATCTCAAGTTTGTGTTCGTCTTGTTGACCCCGCCCCCAGGGCCTGACGTAATTGGTTCTTACTTCTAGCCCTGTTCTAGCCCAGCAATGTTTTGGTGCTACTTAAGAACCACTTTTCCTGGCTCGGAGCTGGGGCTTTGGGTGTGGAAACACAAAGAACCGATTTGAAACTAGGCTCTGGCTCCGATCTAGCTCTAGCTCTGCTTTGGTGGAAAAGGGGTATTAGATCGACTTCAAAATTACACTGGTGTTCAGGGACAGGCATTAAACTGGTTTAGATCGTACTTATCAGACCGCTACCATTTTGTCTGTCTAAATGGGGAAAAATCAAAGATAACGTCAGTAGACTATGGGGTGCCGCAAGGATCCGTGTTAGGCCCTCTGCTATTCTCAATATATATGCTGCCACTTGGTAATATTATAAGAAAACATGGAATTAATTTCCACTTTTATGATGATGACACTCAATTATATATTTCATCACGACCAGATGAAAACGCTAAATTATCTAAACTGGCCGCGTGTGTTGAAGATATTAAATACTGGATGACGTGTAATTTTCTCCTATTAAATTCAGATAAAACGGAGGTATTACTTATTGGTCCAAAAAACTGCCCACAAAACCTCTCACAATACAATTTTAACTTGGAAGGATGTCCTGACTAGGTCAAGAAAATATGATCATATAACAGCAATTTGATCATCTCTACACTGGTTACCTATTAAGTTCTGTATCAATTACAAAGTATTGCTACTGAGCTATAAAGCCCTAAGTGGTTTAGCTCCAGTGTATTTAACGGATCTTCTATCGCCCTACAATCCATCGCGCTCTTTAAGATCACTAAACTCGAGGCTTCTGGTCATTCCTAGGATATCTAAGTCCACTAAAGGAGGGAGGGCATTTTCACATTTAGCTTCTAAACTCTGGAATAGTCTTCCTGATATTGTTCGAGGTTCAGACTCGCTGTCCCAGTTTAAAACTAGACTAAAGACGCATCTCTTTTGCCAAGCATTCAGATTATAATTACCTTTTATACTACAGTTAAATCGGATCAAAAGCATTAATATTCTGAACAGCAGCTATGCTAATTATTTCCCATCTGCTTTTCTGTTGTTATCTCGGGACACTAGTCCTGAGGTAAATAGTACGTCAGCTCCAGTTTGTATCCAGCCTCTCATGGAGACTTCAGATGCCCCTGTGATGAGACGACTCGACGCCTGTGAAGAGACGACTCGACACCTGTGAAGAGACGACTCAGCGCCAGCGTTGTTATGGCCTAAATTAATACATGATCGATTAACTTTTTCTAAGATTTTGCTTTAACATTCTCTTTCTAACATTTTTCAATGTACATTTATGAAATACACTTTCTGTAAAGCTGCTTTGAAACAATGTGTATTGTGAAAAGCGCTATACAAATAAATTTGAATTGAATTGAATTAATTTGAAGTACACATTTTGCAATAACATTAATCTAAAATAGGCTTTTATTCACCTAATCACACTACATTATTTCTAATTGTATACACACATGTTGTCATATTTAATTAATATATATATATATATATATATATATATATATATATATATATATATATATATATATATATATATATATATATATATATATATATATATACAGAACTGCATATGCACTATTTGTTTCAAAACTCATGTACTGAAACCATAGACTGAAACGCAATATTCTCCACGTTCCAGTCCAGTAGGTGGCGAAAATGCACCGTGAGTTGGTTTGTCACGTACCATAAAAGTAAAAGAAGGAGGAGGTTATGAAAGCTAACTTGTGTTTGGGCTGTGATCTCCTGGATTGGTGAGTAAAAATCGTTATTAACCCTAACCCCACGCGATCTTCATTTGAACTTTCTGGATCTCGAGTTTTTAATCCTAAAATCTATAGATGTTTGTTAATTTTATGCGTGAATGAGACTTAAATAACCATTATTTGTGGAGCCCCTGCCGTCAAATACGTCATAAGTTTTGTGTTATTTTAATACTTGTCGTTTATACGCTCGAGACGAGTTCGCATATTTTCTCTCAGTTCAAGCGGAAGCGCGCGCTTCTGTGGCGCGAAATAAAAATGAAGGAATACACCGTATGAATGATTATATTTCAACAAGTAATTAAAGTCATTGCTATATCAGAAACCATGTTTTGAAAGATATTCAACTGTAGTGTATAACGTGGGTTACTGAAGAATAAAGATTGTTTATTCATGATTTTTCATTAATGAGGCTGAAGAAAGCTCAAGGCAGTTCATCAGATTTAGTTGTTTCAGTTAGAAAATCAAAAGAGTTGTTGAAATAAGCCAGCAAATAATATAGAGAACAAATTTCAGTAGCATTTTAGAATACTACTGTTCCATCATTAAAGAATAACTACACCGGATCAAGTGAGTAATGCAGTATTAAAACTATAGTAACTACTATTAACTAACAAGAAACGCTGATAATAATGCTCAGTCGAATGTGGTAGTTCACTATTATTAGCTTGGGAGTTATGAAAGAATAGTAGCTATTGATTAGCTAATAGTCAACTACCACATTTGTTTATCACTGTTTCTTGTTAGTTAATAGTAGTTACTAGAGTATTAATGGTGTGTTACTCATTTGTTCCTGTGTAGTTATTCATTAATGATGAACAGTATTCTAAAGTGTTACTCAAATTTCTATGAACAATCCACCGCAAAACCAAAATAGAGACCAGTTTTTCAGCCACTTTTCAAAGGTTAGATTTGATAGAAGTATTTACATTTATTCGGTTACAATTTGTGAATTTACACTTTTTACTCTAGTTTGATGGTCATTTTATTTGATATGGCGGTTCATTTTCATGGTGACAGTTAAAACTGGCATATAACTACACAGAAAAGGTAAAGTTAGTAAGTGATTTTGTTTTGTCACATTCACATTGTTTGCATCTCATTGCTATATATAGTGGCTGTTTTAAATCTGTTGTAAATCCGTAATTTCTTTTTTGTGGTTATCAACTTTATGCCTCAAATGTTGTCAATTGTACTTAAAGGGTTAGTTCACCCAAAAATGAAAATTCTGTCATTAATTACTCACCCTCATGTCGTTTGACACCCGTAAGACCTCCGTTCATATTCAGACACAAATGAAGATATTTTAGTTGAAAGCTGATGCTGAGAAAGGCTTCAGAAAGGCCTCCATTGGCATTCAGTACATTTACTCTCCCAAGACCCATAAAAGGCACTTAAAACGTCGTTACAAAGTCCATCTCACCACAGTGGCTCTACAATAATCTTACGATGCGACGACAATAGTTTTTGTGCGCAAAAAAAAATCTAAATAACACCTTTATCCAACTTGTTATGGTTTTCCGTGTGTGCCTCCATGACGCATGCGCGAGAATATGACGTAGCTCCAGCGTTTCGGAAATCCATGAAATGCGCACTTTAGCCCGATTTTGAGAACTACGCCGAGACCTAAAGCACGATCAATGTAGAATTCAACAGCTTAGATACGCGCGTCTTCCTCTGCTTGTAAACAAATCGCTTCTGGATCATCTGTCCGAACACCGGATCTGCGTAATATTCTCGCGCATGCGTCGTGGAGACACATGGAACACACACACGGAACACAAGAACAAGTTGGATAAAGGTGTTATTTTGATTTATTTTTTTGCGCACAATAACTATTGTCGTCGCATCGTAAAATTATTGTAGAGTCACTGTGGTGAGATGGACTTTGTAACGACGTTTTAAGTGCCTTTTATGCGTCTTGTGAGTGTAAATGTACTGAAAGCCAATGGAGGCCTATCTGAAGCCTTTCTCAGCATCAGCTTTCAACTAAAATATCTTAATTTGTGTTCCGAATATGAACGGAGGTCTTACGGGTGTCGAACGACATGAGGGTGAGTTATTGACATAATTTTCATGTTTGGGTGAACTAACCCTTTTAAAGGGATAGTTCACCCAAAAATGAAAATAACCCCATGATTTACTTACCCTCAAGTAGAGATGCACCGATTGATCGGCCAGGGATCAGAATTGGCCGATTTTCTGCATGATCGGCCTGATCGGTGATCGGCCGATCAGTCTCACATGTCTCCGATTTTGAGCCGATCCATCTACATGCGGCCACAACGTTGACGTCACAGCCACACTCGCGCTCACCCATGGCGCTCACAACCGCATGCAAACATGTCGTTTGCTTGGAAGTTTTGTACTGTGAGCGAAGAAGACACTAATTATGCCATTTGTAAAACTTATAAGGTTAAAACAAACCGTGGGGGAACCACCAGGAAAGCGCACAACACGACAAACCTAATTAGACACTAGGGATGAAACGGTATGGAAATTTCACATCACGATTATAGTGACCCAAATTATCAATTTAGAGACGGTCCCTAAATTCGCCAACTTTATGCCAGTCATATCAGATGCGCTGTGGTTCTGCTGTGTTTTTTTTAAAAACTATTTTCGCTGCTGAAATAGAACAAAAACAGTCAACCACTGTATGATGAATGAATCTTCTGCGTACATCGCACGTTTATCTCTGCTTTGAGTGCAGATTTCAGTGAGAGCGGCGCGCGCTCGAAACTCCGGCTAATCTGAACGCCTCTGATTATTAGATATCGCATTCATAAACTCAATAGAAACACATGTGAGTGGTTATAATGCACAACGCGATTATAACAGATGGCTTTTGAGAAGACTATAATAAATTCAATAGCCAGAGTGGCAAGTGTGCAGCCGAAATAACGTTACACCCGCAAATGGCGGTTGTTAATGTCAAGCCCTGATTATTATCCCTTAAATGTCACCCTAGTCTTTTCTGAATTTGTTCGTTCGCTTCACGTTATTATTTCCCAGACGTAGTTTTGGTATCGAGGTCAAAGTCCACTTGCCTTGCGTTCGTAGTTTTGAATGGTTCCCCCTATTACAGCAACTTTCTTCTGGCATGTTCTGCAGACAGGGTGACCATCTTCGATTAAGTTTCCCTCAGGACTTTTGTAAAAGCCAAAATATGACCACACCTCAGATTTGGTCCTTTTAGAGGCTGAAAAATCTCCCGGCGCTGTCACTGCCTTCTGCCATTTCTCATTCAGAAAACAGGGGTGCGCCTGCATCAGACTGACTGGACAAGATTTAACCCGAGTTTACACAATCGTGATAATCACACGCAGTTTTAATGATAATTAAATTTTATACGATATTACTAACTGTCACTAAATTTTATCGTGGTTTATCGTGAAACCGGTAATCGTTTCATCCCTATTAGACACTTAAAACCAGGGCTCTGAACCGGTTCAAGGAACGAAAACCGGAAACGAACGAAATTTTAAGAGGAACAAAAACGAAAACGAAATCAAAATTAATTTGAATCGTTCTGAACAGAAACGTTAATTTGAAATGGCCATTAACCGGTTAATAACGTTATTTTATCGTTCTTTTAATATTTTAATTCGGCAGTGACCAATCATGAATTGAGTAGTATGGCATGTGACGTTGACTCAAGCGTGAGTGAAATGCCCGCGCACCAGTCATCTATGAATCTACCGTCAGTGTAGAGCGTATATGCTGTGTAATGCTTCGTATTAAATGGTATGTTATATTGCATTAAATGATCTAGCTTTATTAGCTGACTGAATTTGATTGTGATGCAGTGTTGCGCAGTGTTTGCTTTGAAATTAGCAGTTGACGGTGCATTAAAAGAGCAATGGTTATCAAGTTTATTTATTCTTTATTCATGCAATTTTTAAAACAAGTCATGTTGAAAAAAAGTTATGTACAAAGAATGTTATCACTCTTCTGAAAAGAATTAGGCATAAGAGGGTCACTTTCGATTGTCTAATGGTGCGTTCACACCGGACGCGATTCGCGCGAGTGATTTACATGTTAAGTCAATGCAGAGACGCGAAATGGCATTCTGCGGCGCGATTCGCGCGAATGAGGCGGCGAGATTCGCGCGATTCGCGCGATTGAGGCGGCGAGAAGGACGCGACTTGAGCGTTTTGAACGCGCGATTCGCGCGAATCGCGTGAATCGCGCGAAACGCTCAAGTTGAAAAATCTGAACTTTGGCGGATATTTCGCGCCGCGTTAACCAATCAGGAGCTTGCTCTAGTAGTGACAACAATGAGGAGAAAATCTGTATATTAATATCTGGTTCAGACAATATGATTATCACTGTGATAACATTAAATGACATGAAACACAACCCAGTCTCTTTTTGATAAATGCAAGTTTATGTATGATCAATAATATAAAAGTATAAGTAATGTATAACAAGCTATACATGAAATAAGGCAAACAATGCAGTCAAACATTCAAAGTCAGTGCTAGTAGGCTAACGTTACAACTGCAACGTACAGTTATAGCCTAAAAATATAAAGTAATGAAACTTATCTTTGCCCTCAGCCTAAACGATTTGCCAGGGAACAAATTATAGATCCATGAGACCAAAGATCGGCCGCTACAAGACGAATTATAGCTCGAGACACACCACAGAGACATCAGAGCCAGCGGTAGACGGCAGAAGGACTGGCCGAGGAAAGGTTGCCCTCGCCGGCTTTCACGTGCGCTGAGCGCGCTGTCCGCTGGAGCTCACAGCTCCGACAACGGCAGATAAAATGTTCAAATAGGCACTGTTTATGTAAATAAACCAAAGATTTGAGCTTTAAACAACTACATTATCGACTGAAAAAGTCTTAAAACTACGTTTTGTCACACATTAACAGTAGATATGAACAAAAAAAAAGACATGTAAACACAGCCCATGTCAGCCATTTCTCAACGAGACGAGCTGCTGGCGGAAGCCCCGCCCATGACGCGAATTCGCATCTGTTGTGAATGAATGTCACAAGCGATTCGCGCGAATTTCACGCGCGATTCGCGCGAGTAAACTCAAAATGTACACGCGTCCACCTTCGCGCGATTAGCGCGAATTATTCGCGCGAATCGCGTCCGGTGTGAACGCCACATAACACTCCATTTAAACAGGTCCGCTGTTTATGCTTTGTAATTAATGCATGCATTTCTGTTGTGGTTTTAAAAATGTTATGAAATAAATATTCAAGTTTAATTACCATGCGTATTATTATTATTATTATTATTATTGAGTGAAAAAATACGTCTATTTATACATATTTGTATAGGCTAAATTAAAATAACGTTATTAACCGGTATTTTTTCAAATCAAACCGTTCTCGGAACAGTAATGTTTATTGTGGAACGCAAAAACGGAAACGCTATAATTTCGATTCTGCTCTGAGTGAACCGATTGATATTTTTTTCCGTTTTTAAGCCCTGCTTAAAACTCCATCACCCCGTGGAACATGCCCAGTTTGAAGAAGGTAGTAAAGGTAAATGGCTAAAGCTGGCCAGAGCTCAGAGCCAGCCACAGGTCTGCAGTCTCTCCTATGTTTCCTTGGTATAAGCAGCGAAAAGACCAAAGCAATTTAGAGCTGCAACTAACGATTATTTTTTCTGTCGACTAATCTAACGATTATTTTTTCGATTAGTCGACTAATCTAACGATTATTTTTCCGGATTAATCTTATGATTCTTTTTTACTGATTATTGTATTTCAAAGAGGGTAGTGAATTTGTATATTATTTTAACATGAAATCAATGAATGATGACAATATTAATTGTATTTCAGAAAGGGTAGTGTACATAGTATGCCATTTTATAATGAAATATATGAACACAAGAAGCTTTTTAAACATAATATATAATGATACTATTCATCATAAAATGTATACAGAGTAGGCCTAATTAGGAAAAGTTGTTTACTATAGTAGTTGAGTATGATTTACTTATTGATTTGTGTCAATAGTAAACGAAAATGCACTTGTATTTATCTGCAAAAGGTTCACATACAGGAGCTTTCAGCATAGTTTTAATATAGTATAACTAGTCGTCTATTTTGAAGATACATGTGCATAAACAACGACTAAAGCTGCCAGAAGTTTTTGCCCAAACTTGAAAGACACATTTAAATGATTAAAGCTAGAGGCATATCTTAACTTTAATGTTACTTTAATCATGCAAACTACCTATATAAAGCATGTTATTATGCATATGTGTTTGGGACAGAGGGGAACCAGGTTGCATTAACAGGAGATATATGCAGCCCATAATAAATAAAAGCACGAGACGTACTGGGGTCGGAGAAGAACCCCGGGAAATGTGACCGTCTGTTGCAATACACGCGCCACGGTTCAGATGCGCTAGAGAACACTGGCTGCAGGGTTGCCAGGTTTACACAACAAAACCCACCCATTCGTTACTCAAAACTAGCCCAAAACAAGCCCAATCGCGTTTCGGGGAGGTTCTCTGGTAAACATCGCGTTCGGGGGGTTAAATATGTGTGTTTTTTTTTGCAGGGCTGCCTGCTAAAATTCTCATTCCCGGGGCTAAATATCACATAGTTGGGATCGCTTCAACCCGCGGACATGAGAGACAGCCCGCGGCAACAGTGTAGAAGTAGCCCAATTCCGCGGAAAAAAACGGGACTTGGCAACACTGATTGGCAGTGTGAAAGCTCCTGCTCTGCCACCGCGCGCAGTGTGAAACCGGCGTTACAGAGCGAACAAAGCACAGTTTTATTCAGCTCCTGTTTAAAGTACTCCCACACTTTTGAATGTCGCGGTCTGGCTTTATATGATAAATGATCATTTTCACTATGCCCGGGAGCAGAAGCTGCCATTATTCTAGATCTTCTGTTCCATTCTAGAACGTAAATAATGTGCCGCCGACGCGTCGACGCATTTCACGCCGACGTCGACGCGTCGTTGCAGCCCTAAAGCAATTACATAGAAATTATGGACTTCATGGCGCTGGATGACCAGCCGAACGCATAATCCGTCACTTCATGAGAATTTACCGTTTCATTTGAGAAAACTGTCATATCATGAACACAGACACTCAAAGGTCTGCACGGCCACTCGTCAAAATAAAAGTGTGGTTTAAATTTTTTTAAATTGACAGAATATATCAGGCTACTGTTGTAGCCTACAGTAGATTTAGCACCGTCTCTATGTAGTAATAATAATACGTCTATACTGGTGGTTGATTATTTTTCACTTGATCTTTTTTTATAAACAATGTTTACTTTTAAACAGCATACAGCCTTTAAATGTTTATGTATTATTTACTTATAATGATTATCATCATAAATAATAAACTCAATACATTTAATACAAAAATTTTAAATGGTTAAATAAATTAAAAAAATATATAAAAATCATTTAGCTGTGGTACTGAAATTGGTACAGAGTACTGTTAAATTCTTATGGTATTGGTACCGACTACTGGAATTTTGGTAACGTGACATCCCTAGCTGGCAACATTTATTACCCAATTACTGAACTATTATTTGGAGGAGTACTGTACACATCAGGTTTGTTCATTCATAGGATCTTTTGTCTTTTGTAAGACAAGTAAAAAAGAGAAATAGGTCCATTTATAATGTTTTGTTTCATAAGCAACTGATTTTCAGTAATTTGTTATTTATACTTCTTTCCGGGCACAGAACGCTTATTTTTTTGAGAGTTGTTCAAGTGCGAGAAGATCCTGTTGTAATGTTTAATAATTTATTTTATAATAAAAAAAAATTTGCTTTGAAGAAAAAGTGGATTTTTGTTTGTACAGGGAGTGCAGAATTATTAGGCACGTTGATTTTCTGATCATATTTTTTTTCCAGGCACATTTGACCAATTCCAAACCACAGTAATCCTAATAACTACTATTGATTTAGTATTTTAAAATGTATAAGTGATATATAATTGTTCATGAAGGCTGGAAATGAAAATCACCTTATATTCAGGTGTGCAGAATTATTAGGCATGTTTTCTTTTACAGATAAATTGAGCCAAAAAAGAGATTTAACTCAGACTGAAAAGTCAAAAAGTATTAAATGCCCATGAGAAGGATGCAATACTAATGCAATACTAGACATTGCAGTTAAGGCGTGACCATTGGACAGTGAAATGCTCGTTGGGTCAGCAGGATCTGACAAAAACAGTTGGTGAAGAAAAGACACCTGTTAACTGCAAAAGAATTAAGAATTAAGGTGAAGAATTAAGTGTGAAACCATCAGGAAGCCTTTAGTCTCCAGCGCCACCATTTTCCAGAGCTGCAACCTACCTGGAGTCTCCAGAAGTGAAGGTGTCAGGATCTCAGAGACTTCAGTTAGGTAAAGAATCCTAAAAAATGACCCCCACTAGATAAGAATCACAAGCTGAAGTGTTGTAAAATACATGAAGAAGGTTTTTTTATAGGCTTTATGGACAGATAGGTTGAGAGTGACTCTTGAAGGACCAGCACCACATCCTCTAGTACCACTGTTTGAAGAATTCATCTTCCAGAATCTGGCAGTACGTTTTGGGAGTTCATTTTTAGTCCATCTCTGCAAAACGGACTTCAGGGTGGACTAAAATGAACTCCCAAAACGTACTGCCAGATTCTGGAAGATGAATTCTTCAAACAGTGGTACTAGAGGATGTGGTGCTGGTCCTTCAAGAGTCACTCTCAACCTATAAAACCTATAAAGCCTATAAAAAAGCAGGCTTCATGTATTTTACAACACTTCAGCTTGTGATTCTTATCTAGTGGGGGTCATTTTTTAGGATTCTTTACCTAACTGAAGTCTCTGAGATCCTGACACCTTCACTTCTGGAGACTCCAGGTAGGTTGCAGCTCTGGAAAATGGTGGCGCTGGAGACTAAAGGGTTCCTGATGGTTTCACCCTTAATTCTTCACCTTAATTCTTAATTCTTTTGCAGTTAACAGGTGTCTTTTCTTCACCACCTGTTTTTGTCTGACCCTGCTGACCCAACGAGCATTTCACTGTCCAATGGTCACGCCTTGACTGCAATGTCTACTATTGCATCCTTCTCATGGGCATTTAATAATTTTTGACTTTTCAGTCTGAGTTAAATCTCTTTTTTGGCTCAATTTATCTGTAAAAGAAAACATGCCTAATAATTCTGCACACCTGAATATAAGGTGTTTTTCATTTCCAGCCTTCATGAACAATTATATATCACTTATACATTATTAAATACTAAATTAATAGTAGTTATTAGGATTACTGTGGTTTGGAATTGGTCAAATGTGCCTGGAAAAAAAATATGATCAGAAAATCAACGTGCCTAATAATTCTGCACTCCCTGTATATGCTGTCAATTATAGTTCTTAGAAAGAAAATCGGAATCGGCAAAAATCGATATCGGCCGATCTCATTAACAAGAAATCGGAAATGGCCAATAAAATTTCTAATCGGTGCATCTCTACCCTCTAGGCATCCTATGTGTGTATGACATTCTTCTTTCAGATGAACACTATCAGAGTTATGTTAAAAATGTCCTGGCTCTTCCAAGCTGTATAATGTCAGTGACTATTGCTCTGTTTTTGAAGTCAATAAAAGTGCATCTATCCATCATATAACTGCTTCACACGGCTCCAGAGGTCCAGGGACCGCCTTCTGTATTCAACTTACGCAAAATATAACGTTTCCCGCAGTTCAAAACGCTTACGCTACGTCCGACGTCACCGTTGCGCCAGTTAAACTTTTTTACACTCCGTCCAACGCCATCGCCGCGCCACTTACGTTTTATTTGTAAGTTGAATAGGAAGGTGTTCCACCGGAAGCTAGATATTTTACTTCATAACGTGTTAAAAATTGATATTTTTGTGGAGTACTTTTATAATGGACAGATGCACTATTTTGGGCTGCCATTATAAAGCAGGGAAGAGCCAGGACATTTGTAATATAACTCTGATTGTGTTCATCTGAAAGAAGAATGTCATGCACACCTTGGATGACTTGAGGGCGAGTAAATCATGGGGTAGTATTCACCTCTTTAATTCATACTCGTAACTCATAGCCGGAATATTCAATATTTGAATTGAAAAGGAAGAAAATAGTGACCTGAGGGCCAAGTATGGTTGAACCCTAATCAGCTGAATATTTCCACCAGCCGCCATTACATCAATGTATTCTGTACATGGGATGTAAAAAGGAACATATAATCATTAAAATCATCATAATCTTGTATAGCAGTTGAACAAATCTCTTGGTCTGTTTTATGATTTACTCAGAACCTTTGTGTTTCTTTATTCTCAGACCTGATGGATGAGAACTTCAAGAATGATCAACTGGACGAAGTGGAGGAGAAACATCATGTCAAAACTGGAGTTTTCAAGAAATCTTTCAGCTGCATGCAGTGTGGAAAGAGTTTAACCACCAAATATATCCTGGAGGTTCACATGAGGATCCACACCGGAGAGAAACCGTTCACGTGCAGTCAGTGTGGAAAGAGATTCACGTTCAAACAAAATCTTCAGGTTCACATGAGAGCTCATACCGGAGAGAAGCTGTTCACGTGTGATTACTGTGGAAAGAGTTTCAAATACGAGGGAAACCTTAAGGACCACACGCGGATCCACACTGGAGAGAGACCGTATGCATGTATCCACTGCGGAAAGAGTTTTGCTGATAGGAGAACCTTCAAGATCCACACGAGGATCCACACTGGAGAGCGGCCCTTCTCATGCACTCAGTGTGAAAAGAGGTTCACGCAGGCGAAATATCTCAAATCACATCTGCGTTCTCACTCTGGAGAAAGACTGTTCAGCTGCGACCGCTGCGGGAAATCCTTTTTTGCAGCATTGTCCCTGAAGAAGCACCTGAAAGTTCATTTGCAGGAAAAGCCACACTTGTGTTCCCTGTGTGGAAAGAGTTTCACAGAGCTTGGGTCTTTAATAGTACACCAGAAAAGACACGGCGGCGTGAAGAATCACATATGCAGCGAGTGCGGCAAGTCATTCATCACAAACAGCGAACTGAAAGTGCACCAGATTATCCACACCGGAGAGAAACCGTTCAAGTGTTCGCACTGTGACAAGACATTCAACCAATCAGGAAACCTGAAAACTCACGAGAGGATCCACACTGGAGAGAAACCGTACACATGTGATCAGTGCGGGAAGAGTTTCAGTCAGTTCGCTTCTCTGCTCAGGCATGGAAACACTGTAGTAAGTTGTAAGTAGAGGTTAATAATAGGGCTGCAACAACTAGTCGATAAAATTGATCATGAAAATCCTCGATTCTCATGATCGATTAGTCGGGTCTGCTCTCTGTGCACGGAAAACTTCCACCACTTGCGCCATATTACAGCACTGAATAACGCTTTTCTGTGGACAAAATGCATCTAAAATAGTGCAGGAAACAGAGTGAGCTGATGCAGGAAATATACATGCGTCGAAAACCTTCTTTATTTTAAAGGGTTAGTTCACCCAAAAATGAAAATTCTGTCATTAATTACTTACCCTCATGTCGTTCGACACCCTTAAGACCTCCGTTCATCTTCGGAACACAAAGGAAGATATTTTAGTGTAAATCCGATGGCTCAGAAAGGCCTCCATTGGCACAATGCACTTTACACTCTCAAGACCCATAAAAGGTACTAAAGATGTCGTTACAAAGTCCATCTCACTACAGTGGTTCTCCAATAACTTTATAAAGTGACGAGAATAGTTTTTGTGCGCAAAAAAACCCTAAATAACGACTTATATCATGATGACCGATTTCAAAACAGGGCATCATGAAGCTTTGAAGCGTTATGAATCAGTGAGTCGATTCAGCGGTTTGAATCGCCAAAGTCAACTGATTTCAGCAGTTTGGCGGTTTGACACACGATCCGAATCATGATTCGACTCACTGATTCATAACGCTTTGAAGCTTCATGATGCCTTGTTTTGAAATCGGTCATTACTATATAAGTCGTTATTTAGGGTTTCTTTGCGCACAGAAACTATTCTCGTCACTTCATAAAGTTATTGTAGAACCACTGTAGTGAGATGGACTTTGTAACGGCATCTTTAGTGCCTTTTAAGGGTCTTGAGAGTGTAAAGTTGAGCCAATGGAGGCCTTTCAGAGCATCAGATTTACACTAAAATATCTTCATTTGTGTCTGAAGATGAACGGAGGTCTGACGGGTGTCCAACGACATGAGGGTCAGTCATTAATGACAGAATTTTCATTTTTGGGTGAACTAACCCTTTAAAGGGTTAGTTCACCCAAAAATGAAAATCACCTCATGATTTACTCGCCCTCAAGTCATCCTAGGTGTGTATGACATTCTTCTTTCAGACGAACTCAGAGTTATATTAAAAATGTCCTGGCTCTTCCAAGCTTTAAAATGGCAGTGAATGTTGCTTCTTGTTTGAAGTAATTATTACACCAGGAGGAGCGGCAAGTGACCTCTGACCTGATGCTCGAGGTTGAGTAAATTATGGGATGATTTTAAAATTTGTCCTGTTCATGAAAGCCAATGTGAAGGGAAAAAAACGTCGCTTTGACAAAGCCTTGATGATCTTTGTTATGAGTGCTGTCTGTAAATAATTTCTGTCAATGATTAAAGTGACATGAAATCAAAACTGACCATCTTGATTTTATGAGTGTATTTTACTTGTCAACAATTCATCCATGCATGGCTTTTATAACGTTTTTGTTAAAACAATCTTTAATCAAAATGTTCTGCCAGTCGCATTCAGATCCCGTGGGGAAGTGGGCATGTGATTCTATACTTGTTTATCTGATTGGAATTGTAAAAATACTGATAGTAGCTTATTTAAAGGGATAGTTCACCCAAAAATGAAAATTAGCTCATAAGTTACTCACCCTCAAGTCATCCTAGGTGTATATGACATTCTTCTTTCAGACGAATAAAATCGGAGTTATATTACAAAAGTCCAGGCTAATCGAATTGAATCGAAGTCCATAAAAAGTGCATCTGTCCATCATACAACTGCTCCACACGGCTCCGGAGTGTTAATAAAGGCCTTCTGAAGCGAATCGATGCGTTTGTGTAAGAAAAATATCCATATTTAAAACTTTAAAACTTAACCATACTTTACTTTACCCCTGTGGCCCGCGCCTATACTTTTGTCCTTAATGGCTTTTACTTTTATACTTTAAGTAGTTTTGAAACCAGTAATTTTACACTTTTACTTGAGTAAATACTTCAACTTCTACAGAAGTCTTTTTAAACCCTAGTATCTAAACTTCTACCTGAGTAATGAATGTGAATACTTTTGACACCTCTGCTTCTAACACATCAACTTTGAGGATAAAATGTTTACTTGCTGCCTAATATATCCCACCCACTAACAGGTGATGAAGAGATCATTAGTGTTATTCACTTCACCTGTCATAATGTTATGCCTGATCGGTGTATAATATAACTATAGAGTTATGTAAACAAACTCGCGAGTACCTACAATATACAAAGGGTTTTTAGCTCACAGAACCACGGTTACACTAACATATAACAAACGATTTAACCATAAAATGTTAAACAAATAAACAATGAGTGTGTGTGATATGTGCGGAGGGAATAACTGAAGGGAAGTATCGAATGTGGATGAATGTCTAAGTGCTAAAGGGATCGTGTGTGCACCTGCTACTCCAATAGCGTATCAACAGGAGAGGGAGAGTGTGTGGTGGTTAAACATGCCAACTGAGTTAGTAGGTCAACAATATATAAGTCAAGAGTATTACTTTGTACTACAGGTATTTACTGATGGGTCAAAGGAGTCAGAGTCCAGTAGAACTGCAGCAGTTTACATCCCTGCATTTAAGCAAAAAGTATATCGGATCATGTGTCAGTAATTACTACTGATTTTTTAGCTATCATACTAGCACTTGTTGTGGAAAATTTCGAAGTCACAAGTGTCCCCTCAGTTCAGTCAGTGAAGAAGAAAATCTCTCAGAGGCGAAGTTCCAGGTCTCAGAAGGTAAACTTTATTGTCAGAACAACAAAGTGAGATGCCAGCTGAACATCTGAATCTCTTCACTTGTAGCTCACACTTTCATACAGTTTGACCAGTGATCTCATCTGCAGGTGCTGTTCTCCCTCTCATTTCTTAGTGTCTACCAAGTACTCCAACATTTTCATCAAAGTCAAACCATTCATAAGCTATCTCTTTGTAATGGTGGCCGACTGCCAACATTTTTGGATTGTCCCAAACAGTGATTTTTTTGCCTCATTATTTTTATCAAGAGAAGAACACATTAAAGGCCACGTGAACCAAAAGAGCAACTTACTATCAGTGCAGATGGCAACTTCAGATAAAATCCTATCCTTTCCCATAAGACTTTTCTCAGTCATGAAGGCCATGAGGCCTCTAAACATGTGTAAGCCAATTTATTCTACAATTGTTCTTTATTGGATAAATAAAATACTTAAACAAATGTTTACATAATTGAACATATCAGACCTCTCATTAGACCTAATTTTTATATTAACTGTGCTCTTTACTAAAAGGACAAAAAAGACATATATTGACTTTTGAAAATCTCCAACACATTACAGTGGATCGAAGAAATTCAACCAGCAGGAACTGTGATATGTGACTCAATGGCTTCTCTCACTAGCCTAGTGAGTGGAAAATCTGAATTTTGGCAAGACTTAATATTTGAAGGTTTTTTTTTTAAGTCTGAGATTTATCTGAGGTGAGATCCTGCCTGGAGCCTTAGGGTTCTCATTCTCAGTGTGTGTCTCAATCAGCTCCCGAGCTCATGAATCAGTTTATCGAGTACATGAATCCGGCCTCTGGTAAGGACTAGATAGATAGGATAGATGCTATTTTAATATTAGCGTAGATGCCTCGTAGGTGTTCTGGGAAGTGTTCCTGTTCCAGTCAACCTAATTTACGCATCCTAAAAATCCTTTAATGGATTTGAATTCTAGAAATTGATAATGTGTTATGTGTATGCCAGGTTAAAGGGTTAGTTCACCCAAAAATGTAAATTCTGTTATTAATTACTTACCCTCATGTCGTTGGACACCCGTCAGACCTCCGTTCATCTTCGGAACACAAATGAAGATATTTTAGTGTAAATCCGATGGCTCAGAAAATCCATTGGCTCAATGCACTTTACACTCTCAAGACCCATAAAAGGCACTAAAGACGCCGTTACAAAGTCGCTGATTCATAACGCTTCGAAGCTTCATGATGCCGTGTTTTGAAATCGGTCATCACTATATAAGTCGTTATTTAGGTTTTTTTTTTGCTCACAAAAACTATTCTCGTTGCTTCATAAAGTTATTGTAGAACCACTGTAGTGAGATGGACTTTGTAACGACGTCTTTAGTGTCTTTTATAGATCTTGAGAGTGTTAAGTGCATTTTGCCAATGTGGGCCTTTCTGAGCCATCGGACTTCAACTAAAATATCTTTATTAGGAAAAGGATTGACCGCCTGAAGTTGAGTTTGATATTCTAGGTATTGTCAACTGGCCAGAATTTTGAGATCGCAATAGATGTGAAGGACTATAAAGTGATAAAAGCTTGTTCAAGTACTGAGAAGCTAAACCATCAGTGCTTTCTGAGTAATCAGCAGGATTTTAAAATGTATGTGATGTTTAATAGAGAGCAAATGCAGCATTGACAGAACCGCTAATATGGTCACACTTCCTGTTCTAGTATGAACTCGAACTGCTGGAGTTTGTATATTAGGCCTGCGGGGCAACCGCCCGGTAAAGCATTACGATAATCTAGTCTTGAGGTCATGAGCGCATTAACTTTTCTGCATCTGACATTGAGAGCATATGCTGTCATTTTGAGACATTTTTAAGATGGAAAAAAAGCGGCTTTACAAATGTCAGAAATGTGGTTTTCAAAAGAAAGATTGCCATCAAAGATCCCCCCCAGACCAGAGCTAATCAATGCCTTGTGCTTTGAATAAAATATTTTCATTCAAAAACATTTTTTTTTTACAGAATTCATATTTTCTTG
The DNA here is from genome assembly GCA_033150135.1 of Gobio occitaniae. Taxonomy (NCBI): domain Eukaryota; kingdom Metazoa; phylum Chordata; class Actinopteri; order Cypriniformes; family Gobionidae; genus Gobio; species Gobio occitaniae. Next base: position 104,788 of record JARQWZ010001092.1, read on the forward strand.
TTTTATTTGTCTTATCTTATCTTATTATTTTTGCTAAATTATTTTTAATTATTTTATTAAAAAAAGAAGTTAAGTCTCCCGTCACTCGCAAATCTCAAAGTATTAAGAGTAACTATTAACCACTACTAACCCACTACTAAAAGTGTGGAGTTTTCTAACTCTGACACTTCAACTATCAATTCCACTGCTGCTAATACTGACACAGCAATCGAGGCCGCATCAGAGAACAACGCCGGCCCTGGAACCAGCAGCACCGCCACCGTGTCAGCGGAGAAACCTGCTCAACTTACCGCATCTGGATCTGGATATGTTAACACCCTTGGGGATGTGGATGGTTGTGCAGAGAGTGCCCCCCCAAACTGCAGGAAAACGAAAAAGAACTTTGCGGCAACCTCCAGGGGTTTTCCCAGTATATAGTACCAACCACACTTGGACAGCGTGATGAAAATGAGACGCAATGGGAATCAGAATCACAGACATTTAAATGTCATTTGTATCTCCCTGTTTTAGACACTGTGCTGGCTGAATTAGACAGGCGGTTTTCAACTGATTTTTAACTGCATCACTGTGCAGTTAGGCTGACGGTTCAGAACACACCTCAAAAACAGGCCGGACTACGCTCAGTGACGGCCCGATGTCGGCTTGGTGTGTCCTGAGCCTTTTAGTGTAAAAGAGTCGAAACTGTCCACCCTGTTACAATGCAATGTGTGGATGTTTAAGCTAATATAGCCCATTACTAGCTAGGACAGAACATAATGCTAACAGAAGATTACCATTTAGGAAACTTTTTTAGAAATATATCAAATTCATTTAATAAAATAAACATGTTCATGTCCAGTATAACAGTATATGCTTTACACTATTAGATAATCCTTATGAAATGAGGAAAAGAGAGAAAAGATTATGACTTGTCTTGACAGAAGCTGTGACCTGATTGGTCGTCTCTGCTCTGGTGGGCGGGGCTGTTTGCTGTTTATGAAATCAGATCCAGAAGAACTGGGGCCCGTTCTTCATACCTCGCTAACTCAGTTAGCTGGATTTGATTGTTGACGATTTGGCATGATCTTGGATTGTTTGGTTCTTCGAAGCTCATCCTGGACTTGCTGTCATAGCAACAGGTCCGTAAACTTAAACCTGATCTCGAGCGGCTTATTTCATGTAAACAGGATTAGATTGCATCTTGAGGTGATACTTAAAATCTGTCCCAGCCACTGCTACTTTATTACAAGAGTGCATTACTGAACCAGGGGCAATAATAATCATTAATAAATAATAATAAAGTAAATAATAAATAAAAAACAAATAAATAATAATATAAAAATGTTATATTGTATATGTATATGAGAATGTATAATGTTGTGTATAATACTATAGACAGCCACTTGATTGAGCGATTTATTTGTGATGGAATAATTACTTTATATAATTTAATTTTTATTGGTTTACACACATCACATGTTGTACAGTTAATCTGAGCCGTGCATTAATTTGAGTGATCACGGATATTATGGGAGTGGCTTGATGCTGCGCAAGAGAGGATAATTTGATCTTGACCCATAAGAAACTTGAATATTGTCACGTTACAAATCTGCTTGAAATTGAATTAAAAATTAAATTACAACATTGAAATAAAAATGTAAAGGGTGTACAAATACTGTATAAAATCGTGAATATAAATAATTGGTAATCATGTTAAAAAAAAAAACATTTATCATTTATCTATTATAACTTTTGTGTTGGTTTGGTCGTTTGGCTGTTTCCTTATAAAGGTTCAGAAATTCGTGGGGGTTTTTTGTGTAATTTGTCAAGTTTTTTGCCAGGTGGCTTTTTAATTATATGATGTCATTACGTTGCTGTCTTGACGCCAGCCAATCGCTGCATTGCTGATCGTGGTTTCGAGTATCGATGCATCTGCCCTCTTTAGGGGAAAAAAGAACGCGCAGTAATCTTAGATCATTTAATCCAGATATTTTAATCCAATGCGCAAATTCGTTTGAAGAACCAAATTAGCCAGAGATCAGTTATCACGATTAAAAGATCTGGGATCTGTCAAATCATCTTAGATGTATTAAGCGAGGTACGAAGAACGGGCCCCTGGACAGGATTTCTGATGACTGATTTTTTCTATATTCCTCTTCATCAGTACTGTATGGAGTCAGCTTGAACTGAGAACAAGAGACTGAAGGTTGAAACTCAAACTAAAACCAGAGAAGTTCAATTATATAAATGTTAGTTAATAAATGTTAACAGACAGACAAACAATCAGTCAAACAGACAAACAGTCAAACAAACAGACAAACAAACAATCAGTCAAACAAACAAACAGACAAACGGTGATGTCACACACATTAGCTCTGTTATTGTAGCTGATGCTAGTTTCACTTTACTAAACCCGCTCTCACATCAGCGCGTCTGTCATTTTATCACTGAACAAGTTTTGAGTTTGTCTTTTCATATTAATAATTACAATAATTGTGTTTTCATGGCTTCAGTCGCTTCTGTAATAAATGATTGGTTAAAATGATTGACAGAGATTTAACATTCACAGTTATTCTCATATAGAAATAATTCATCTGTGATTTTACTGTCAGATCAAGTTTGAATTCAGGTCTATATTCCGTTATTATGGATAGATTCAATAAAATAAAGTAAATATGAAGCTCAAATACTCAACCGCATTAGTTTTAGTGTGACATTAAACATTAAAGCGTCTTTTTATTTAGTTATTGTTCCATATATAAATCTATTTCTCTTTTCATTCATCATCTTTTGTCTTTGAACTGCAGAATATTCACATATTCACTTCATATTTAAATGAACAAAAGTATTTTAGTGAAGCTCCAGCAAACCAACATCAAGAGATTTTAAAGCTTTAATCTGTGAAAAACTCTTCAGGTTCTGCAGGAGGGATTTATTTTGGACCATAGATAGTGTCAGTGAAGGAGGGAGATTCAGTCACTCTAGAGTCTGATCGTCTCACTGAAGTGAAGGATGGTGTGATTCGGTGGAGGTTTGGATATGAACCCACTGTAATCGCGGAAATCAATAAATGGGCCGACAGTTTCACTGTATATGATGATGTTCATGATGGGAGATTCAGAGACAGACTGAAGCTGGACAATCAAACTGGATCTCTGACCATCACAAACATCACAATCAAACATGCTGGAGGTTATGAACAGCTCAACAGTTACTGGTCTTCTGATATCCGTCTCTCTGTCTACGGTGAGTTAAATATCATTCTCACATGTGTTATTTATTACAGTGAGATCTAAAGAAGTATCTTATCATGAATAATGAGTTATAATTCTCTTACTCTTTCACATTAACAGCAGGTTTATATTGAACTTTCTATCAAATTGTTTTAAATGTTCTACTTTTGATCATCTTGGTTCCTCTCGATGTTTCTTCCTCGTCTGCTTGAATATCTTCATCATCCTCATTTCTCTTTATTCTCTGATGTTTTCCAGCTCGTCTGCCTGTTCCTGTCATCAGCAGGAACTCTTCTCAATGTTCTTCATCATCATCCTCATCATCCTCATATTGTTCATTGGTGTGTTCAGTGGTGAATGTGAGTCATGTGACTCTCTCCTGGTACAAAGGAAACAGTTTATTGTCCAACATCAGTGTGTCTGATCTCAGCATCAGTCTCTCTCTACCTCTGGAGGTGGAATATCAGGATAAACCACTGCAAGTCCCCCAATGTGATCAACGAATCAGAACACAGAGGGAACCTCAGGAACCCACAGGAGACACACAGGAGACACATACAACGTACGCAAATGAAACAACAACCAATGGCGAGTTTTTCCAATTTGTGCATGAATTTAACAAACATTATTTAAACTCTGTTACAAATATACTCTCAGCAGTCCTACCTTCGTTTGTTGACAGTTCTCAGCAAGGACGGCATTTCCGGCAGCTGGTCCCGGCCGCCCACTCACGCTGTCTGCATGGCTCCACACGTACAGTAAAGAATCTTTACTTACAAATGTATAAGCTACCTTAAAAACCCCTTTCGGCCGCTTACATCAGCATCCACGGTAAATTCTTTTTTGCTTTTCCCGAGATTTAATTGTCTTTGCCACGATCCACAATCGATTCTGTCTTTTAGCAATTATAATCGATTCACAAACTTCAATAATCGATGTTCTAAAGGATATTAAAGGTCCCATGGCATGGAATTTTTCTATTATTTTAAAATGTTTGAACTTGAACTGTTATAGTTACAGCATATACTTCAGGTTATTAGTCACGCAATACTGCCTTCAGATCAGGAGATGCACAAGCCTACAGTACATCCAGAGCTAACCTGAAGAGGGGCATCAAAAAGGCCAAGCACTGCTATAAGCTAAAGATAGAGGGTCACTTTTCCAACTCTGACCCTCGACGCATGTGGCAGGGCATTCAGGCCATCAGTGATTACAAACCCCCCCACTCCACCCCCGCAGCCACTGATGTCAACTTCCTGAACGAGCTAAATTACTTTTATGCTCGTTTTGAAAGAGACAACAGAGAAACTGCCACCAAGCTCAAACCCTCAGCTGACCACCCACCAATCACACTCTCCTCCACAGATGTCTGCAAGTCACTGAGCCGGATCAGCGCGCACAAGGCTGCTGGACCAGACAACATCCCTGGACGTGTGCTCAGGGCATGTGCGGAGCAGCTCGCTGGGGTTTTTACAGACATTTTCAACCTGTCTCTTGCCCAAGCAGCTGTACCGACATGCTTTAAACGCACTTCCATTGTGCCAGTGCCGAAAAGCTCTAGCCCGAGGTGCCCTAATGACTACCGCCCTGTAGCACTCACACCCATCGTTATGAAGTGCTTTGAGCGGCTGGTCCTGGAGCACCTAAAAGACTCTCTACCATCCACATTGGACTCACACCAGTTTGCCTATCGCAGCAATAGGAGCACAGAGGATGCCGTTTCCATGGCACTGCACTCTGTGCTCACTCACCTGGACAATAAAAACACTTACGCACGTATGCTGTTTGTTGACTTCAGCTCAGCATTCAACACTGTCATCCCATCCAAGTTAATTGCCAAACTTGGAGACCTGGGCATCAACACTTCAATGTGTAACTGGATTTTGGACTTCCTAACTGATAGACCCCAGAATGTTCGATCAGGATCCACCTGCTCCACGTCCATCACACTCAACACTGGCGTACCACAGGGCTGTGTGCTAAGTCCGTTTCTCTACTCCCTCTTCACCTCCGACTGCAAGCCTGTGTATGGATCTAATTCCATCGTCAAGTTTGCGGACGACACTACGGTGATTGGGCTCATCAGCAACAACGATGAGACTGCCTACAGGGAAGAGATCCAGCACCTGGCCACATGGTGCGCTGATAATAACCTGCTCCTCAACACCACCAAAACGAAGGAGCTCATCGTGGACTTCAGGAAAGAGTCAAGAGGCACACACGACACCATCCACATCAATGGAATGGCTGTTGAGCGTGTCTCCAGTTTCAAGTTCCTGGGGACCCACATCTCGGCGGACATGTCGTGGACGACCAACACCTCCAGCCTGGTCAAGAAGGCTCACCAGCGCCTCTTCTTCCTGAGGACACTGAGGAAGAATCAGCTCTCCTCGGCTATCCTGGTGAACTTCTATCGCTGCGCAATAGAAAGCATCCTGACCAACTGTGTGGCAGTATGGTATGGGAGCTGCTCTGTTGCGGAGCGCAAGGCACTGCAGCGGGTGGTGAAAACTGCCCAGCGCATCACAGGGACTCCACTGCCTGCCATCGAGCACATCCAGAGGAAACGCTGTCTGCATCGAGCTCGCAGCATCCTCAAGGACTCCTCTCACCCAGCCCACAGACTGTTTTCTCTCCTGCCCTCCGGCAGGCGTTTCAGGATCCTCCGGACCAGGACCAGCAGACTTAAGAACAGTTTTTTCCCCAGAGCTGTCTCTTTATTGAACTCAAACCCCCGTTGATCCACTTCCCTCATAAACTGCTAACTCTCCTACCTCACATCCGCCTTCACTTTGTTATTTGCACTACCGACTGTTTATCACAGTAACAACTGTTTACATAGGCATCTTGCACTGCCATATCTTAACTGGATTATGCTCATTTGCACTGCCGACTGTATTTATAGTACCAATGTTTACATTTGCATTTTGCACCGTACTTCTAACTGTAATATGCAACCACTTTCCACTGCACTTTACACTTTTTATTTTTTCCGGATAGCTCTGTCCATAATTTATTGCACTACCCTAATCCACTGCTATATTCCTCATATTAGCCTAACATATTATTGTATACCTCTATCTGTAAAATTCTGTTTATAGTAATAGCCATCTGTATATTATATTCATAGTACATATTCACCTGTAAATTCTGTTTATAGTAATAGCCATCTGTATATTTATTCACTGTACATATTCACCTGTAAATTCAGTTCTGTTTATAGTAAGACAACTCTCTATTTATACATATTTATATATATTCAGTACATATCCATGTCATGCACTTACGCATCCATTGTATATCCTGCACTTGCTGCTATTGCACTTCTGGTTAGACCTAAACTGCATTTCGTTGCCTTGTACTTGTACTTGTGTAATGACAATAAAGTTGAATCTAATCTAATCTAATCTAATATACTTCAGGTTATTAGTCTATTTCTAGTCAGAGGGACTGTCACTCATGTCAGAAAGTTAGTAACTTTAGTAAATTATGCATCAGCGCTGACCGGAGACGCGAACTGTTAACGATTCAGTCCGATTTGGTGAACTGATTCGGTTCACTAAAAAGAACCGGTTCAAAAGAAAGATCGTTCGCGAACCGGACATCACTAATGTACCAGAGATGGAGCTCAGCGATTGCTAACAAAGTTATTTATAGTAACTACTGAGTTATGAGAGCGCTGTCAGTCAGCGCGAGTTTATTGTGTTTGTATTTGAGAGTTCTGAATAAACACGAGTCCCAGTCACACCGAGTCCGTCTTCATCATTATTACCAACTTTGTAACACATGCAAAGTACCATTACAGCTGTCGAGATGAACGAGTTATGAGTAAGTGTTGATAATACCATTATTTTTAGATGTTTCTATCATATGGAAAGCATCAGTGACGCGCATTGAGTACACAGCGCAAACAAAGACACAACAGCAGTAATCGAATGTAATCCAGTTTATTGTGGGGCTAGCTGGCTAGCCTAGCCCAGATACCCTCACGCTTACCCCCCTTCTGCTTAATCTCGTGCCGCGTAAGGCGCCTCCGCTGTGGGCCAGATGCAGTACTGGGGGTCGGGGATGTTGGAGGCCGACCGGCCAGTGCAGCCCGAGCCTCGGCGTGTGTGAGGTTTATCTCTAAAGATGTTACTCTGCATGTTGAGCAGAAACGACTGTATGCACATTGTAGAACCGATAGACGCGACAAGGACGTACAAAAACCCTGACTCACAAGATAGAAAACACGAAAACACCGTTCTGTCGGGAGAGAGAGAAGCCGCAGCGTGTGCACAAATAATAAATAATTAGCTACACATAAGAAATCACTGATCACAGATCAGAAGGAACTGAAAAAAGACATTCATTTGTACATCCAAACACTGAGAAACTGCCAGCGTTCACTCGTTCACAAGCAATAATGCAATGATCTCTCGACGAGCGTTTGCATGGGCGTGCCAGATTCTCTGGGTGGAGGAAAGGGAGGAAACCGTTCCTGCTTGGACGTCAAACCAGGAGACTTCAGGATTGGCTCGTCTGGCCTGTCATTTTCTCAAAGGCAGAGAAAGACAGCCAGAACTCGGGTTTACACCGATCAACATTTCTATCCACTTGGGGACAATATTCAGGCTAGGGGAACAAATATTAATGTTGAAAAACCTCATAAAATTAAAATTTCATGCCATTGGACCTTTAATAACGTGCGTTTCGAAACCATGACGACAGACTCAGTGGCGAGATCAGTGCTCAGACAGTGTAAAGGGTGCACACTGCACAGGTGCACACCGCACAGACCGATCGTACTGTCTCTATGGGTGCGTTCCATTCGACCATAAGTGGACTTCAGAGGGTATTCTGCCATCTTAAGTGAGATTCCAATCCAAAGGGAGCGAACATGTTCAGTCCGAAGGGTACTGCGAACGGCGCAGGGAAGAAGGGAACATCGATACATCACTTCACAGGAAGTGTAGAGAGAAAATCACCCAACTGTCTTTGCGCGTTGCATGCATCACCTGTCTGAACCTGAACTAATGATGGTGCAGAGCCGTTGGTTGGAAGAGTTTTTAAACAGCTCTGCGATTAAGGAGTTTACATATCCATTTGAATATTCATAGTTATTATACAAACTAGAGTATTTATGAATGGTTATGGCAATAACTGTTACATTCGTATATTATATTTTATGAATATGTAAACAAATTAAAAGTGTTGAGAAGCACCTGAGGGCTGTCATGTTTTATATTTAACTTTATTTACCTCAGGAATGTTTACTGTGCAGCTGCACTTGGGAAAGAAAGCGCACGAGATGAGACCGCTACAAAGCCCATTAAGAATAGCCTACAAACATAGTTAACCAAATCAAAGTATTTTCATATTGAATGACAGGTGCAGCTTCAAATCTGTTCATAGTCAATACAGGTTATAAGTAAACTAATAAAACTAATGGACAATGTTTTGATTATATGTTTTAGAAAGCCTATACTGTGTGTTTTGTAAATGTATATGCTTTTTACATGGTTTTCAATTTGAAAGTAAAGTAAATTACAATATTAATTTATGTTAGGCTATATCATAATCTGCACCGTCGTTGCCTTTCTTTGAAGACGTTGCAGGCCGTTCCAAATGAACTCTTATTGTCAGCGAAGTCCACTTCAGCTGATATACCGTGCTCAGGGAGTAGGGAGCAGTGAACAGTGCATAGGGACCCTGTCGAATGGAATCTACATTAGGGCTGCAACGACGCGTCGACTACGAAAATACGTCGACGTGCGTGAAACGCGTCGGCGGCACATTATTTACGTTCTAGAATAGAACAGAAGATCTAGAATAATGGCAGCTTCTGCTCCCGGGCATAGTGAAAATGATCATTTATCATATAAAGCCAGACCGCGACATTCAAAGATGTGGGACTACTTTAAACAGAAGCCGGGTAAAACTGTGCTTTGTTCACTCTGTAACGCCGGTTTCACACTGCACGCGGTGGCAGAGCAGAAGCTGTGTGCATGGAGAGCGAGAGCTTTCACACTGCCAGTCAGTGTTGCCAAGTCCGCGTTTTTGCTAGTTTTGAGTAACAAATGGGTGGGTTTTGTTGTGAAAACCTGGCAACCCTGCTGCCAGTGTTCGTCTCGCTGAACCGTGGCGCGTGTATTGCAACAGACGGTCACATTTCCGGTGTTCTTCTCCGACCCCAGTAAGTCTAGTGCTTTTATTTATTATGGGCTGCATATATCTGCTGTAAATGCGACCTGGTTCACCTCTGTCCCAAACACATATGCGTAATAGCATGCTGTATATAGGTAGTTTACATGATTAAAGTAACATTAAAGTTAAGATATGCCTCTAGCTTTAATCATTTAAATATGTCTTTGAAATTTGGGCAAAAACTTATGGCAGCTTTAGTCGTTGTTTATGCACATGTATATCTTCAAAATAGACGACTAGTTATACATTAAAACTATGCTGAAAGCTCCTGTATGTTAACCTTTTGCAGATAAATACAAGTGCATTTTAGATTAGATTAGATTAGATTCAACTTTATTGTCATTACACAAGTACAAGTACAAGGCAATGAAATGCAGTTTTGGTCTAACCAGAAGTGCAATAGCAGCAAGTGCAGGATATACAACGTTTGCATAAGTGCAGGACATGGATATGTACTGAATATATATAAATATATCTATAAATAGAGAGATGGTTATTACTATAAACAGAATTTACAGGTGAATATGTACAATGAATAATATACAGATGGTTATTACTATAAACAGAATTTACAGGTGGATATGTACTATGAAAATAATATAATATACAGATGGCTATTACTATAAACAGAATTTTACAGATAGAGGTATACAATGATATGTTAGGCTAAAATGAGGAATATGGCAGTGGATTAAGGTAGTGCAATAAATTATGGACAGAAGCTATCCGAAAAAAAGTGTAAAAGTGCAGTGGAAAGTGATTGCATATTACAGTTAGAAGTACGGTGCAAAATACAAATGTAAACAGTTGGTACTGTAAATAACAGTCGGCAGTGCAAATGAGCATAATCCAGTTACGGTGTGGTAGTGCAAAATGCATAAGTAAACAGTTGTTACTGTAATAAACAGTCGGTAGTGCAAATAACAAAGTGAAGGCGGATGTGAGGTAGGAGAGTTATCAGTATATGAGGGAAGTGGATCAACAGGGGTTTGAGTTCAGTAAAGAGACAGCTCTGGGGAAAAAACTGTTCTTTAGTCTGCTGGTCCTGGTCCGGTGGATCCTGAAACGCCTGCCGGAGGGCAGGAGAGAAAACAGTCTATGGGCTGGGTGAGAGGAGTCCTTGAGGATGCTGGAGCTCGATGCAGACAGCTTTTCCTCTGGATGTGCTCGATGGCAGGTAGTGGAGTCCCTGTGATGCGCTGGGCAGTTTTCACCACCCGCTGCAGTGCCTTGCGCTCCGCAACAGAGCAGCTCCCATACCACACTGCCACACAGTTGGTCAGGATGCTTTCTATTGCGCAGCGATAGAAGTTCACCAGGATAGCAGAGGAGAGCTGATTCTTCCTCAGTGTCCTCAGAAAGAAGAGGCGCTGGTGAGCCTTCTTGACCAGGCTGGAGGTGTTGGTCGTCCACGACATGTCCGCCGAGATGTGGATCCCCAGGAACTTGAAACTGGAGACACGTTCAACAGCCATTCCATTGATGTGGATGGTGTCGTGTGTGCCTCTTGACTCCTTCCTGAAGTCCACGATGAGCTCCTTCGTTTTGGTGGTGTTGAGGAGCAGGTTATTTTCGGTGCACCATGTGGCCAGGTGCTGGATCTCCTCCCTATAGGCAGTCTCATCGTTGTTGCTGATGAGACCAATCACTGTTGTGTCGTCCGCAAACTTGACGATAGAATTAGATCCATACACAGGCTTGCAGTCGGCGGTGAAGAGGGAGTAGAGAAACGGGCTTAGCACACAGCCCTGTGGTACACCAGTGTTAAGAGTGATGGATGTGGAGCAGGTGAATCCTGAACGAACATTCTGGGGTCTGTCAGTTAGGAAGTCCAAAATCCAGTTGCACATTGAGGTATTGATGCCCAGGTCTCCAAGTTTGGCTATTAACTTGGTTGGGATGACAGTGTTGAATGCTGAGCTGAAGTCAACAAACAGCATATGTGCGTAAGTGTTTTTATTGTCCAGGTGAGTGAGCACAGAGTGCAGTGCCATGGAAACGGCATCCTCTGTGCTCCTATTGCTGCGGTAGGCAAACTGGTGTGAGTCCAATGTGGATGGTAGAGAGTCTTTTAGGTGTTCCAGGACCAGCCGCTCAAAGCACTTCATAACGATGGGTGTGAGTGCTACAGGGTGGTAGTCATTAGGGCACCTCGGGTTAGAGTGTTTTGGCACTGGCACAATGGAAGTGCGTTTAAAGCATGAAGGTACAGATGCTTGGGCAAGAGACAGGTTGAAAATGTCTGTAAAAACCCCAGCGAGCTGCTCCGCACATGCCCTGAGAACACGACCAGGGATGTTGTCTGCTCCAGCAGCCTTGTGCACGCTGATCCGGCTCAGTGCCTTGCAGACATCTGTGGAGGAGAGTGTGATTGGTGGATCAGCTGAGGGTTTGAGCTTGGTGGCAGTTCCTCTGTTGTCTCTTTCAAAGCGAGCATAAAAGTGATTTAGCTCGTTCAGGAAGTTGACATCAGTGGCTGCGGGGGTGGAGTGGGGGGGTTTGTAGTCACTGATGGCCTGAATGCCCTGCCACATGCGTCGAGGGTCAGAGTTGGAAAAGTGACCCTCTATCTTTAGCTTGTAGCAGTGCTTGGCCTTTTTGATCCCCCTCTTCAGGTTTGCTCTGGATGTACTGTAGGCTTGTGCATCTCCTGATCTGAAGGCAGTATTGCGTGACTTCAGCAGAAGTCGCACTTCCCTGTTCATCCATGGCTTCTGATTTAGGTATGTGGTGATCTGTTTCTGGGTTGTAACACTGTCAATGGTGGTATTGATATGATCCAATACAGAGGAGGTGTAGAAGTCAATGTCCGTGTGAGCGCCACTGGTGGCTTGAGAAGCAAACACACTCCAGTCTGTGTGTAGAAACCTTTCCTGGAGTGTGGAATCTGCCCCCGCAGGCCACACCTTGATGGTCTTCACTGATGGCTTCACACGGTTGATGAGGGGTGCATATTTGGGGGTGAGAAACAAAGAAAGGTGATCTGACTGTCCCAGGTGGGGGAGGGGTGTCGCAACGTAAGCGCCAGCCATGTTTGTGTAAACATGATCTAAGGTTTTGTTTCCTCTGGTGTGGCAGGAAACATGCTGGTGAAACTTGGGTAGCACTGACTTTAAGTTTGAATGATTAAAGTCACCTGTAACAATAAAAGCAGCTTCCGGGTGATCAGTCTGTTGTTTACTGATGGCTGCATGAAGTTCTTTCATAGCAAACTTGGCATCAGCATCCGGGGGAATATAGGCTGCAGTTATAATGGTGGAAGTGAACTCCCGCGGTAGATAAAACGGTCTACATTTAACCATGAGAAACTCGAGGTTAGCTGAACAATGACTCCCAACAATAGCAGAGTTTGTGCACCAGGCTTTGTTAATGTAAATGCACAATCCACCACCTCTGGTCTTACCGGAGCCATCTAGTGTTCTATCCGCCCGGAGCGTGTGGCATCCCGCTAGCTCAATAGCGGTGTCCGGTATTCCGCCGTTTAGCCAGGTTTCCGTGAAGATTAGGACGTTACAGTTCAAAAGTTTCTTGCTGTGTGTGATGCTGAGTCGAATCTCCTCCATTTTGTTCACTAGCGACCGTACATTGGCAAGGAAAATACTGGGTAAAGAGAGCCGATGTGGGGTTGCGGCCTTAGCCGCAAAATTGCAGAATCTGGAGAGACCCAGAGCCTCGCGAACTACTCGCGCCACCATCTTGGGTGTCATTTTCGTTTACTATTGACACAAATCAATAAGTAAATCATACTCAACTACTATAGTAAACAACTTATCCTAATTAGGCCTACTCTGTATACATTTTATGATGAATAGTATCATTATACATGATGTTTAAAATGCTTCTTGTGTTCATATATTTCATTATATAATGGCATACTATGTACACTACCCTTCCTGAAATACAATTAATATTGTCATCATTCATTGATTTCATGTTAAAATAATATACAAATTCACTACCCTCTTTGAAATACAATAATCAGTAAAAAAAGAATCATAAAAATAACCCGGAAAAATAATCGTTAGATTAGTCGACTAATCGGAAAAAAATAATCGTCAGATTAGTCGACAGAAAAAAAATAATCGTTAGTTGCAGCTCTAGTCTATATAGTCTACTACAGATATGTGCACACACGAGAAGTGTTTCACAGGCACGTGCAGAGGGGGGGGCTTTGGGTGCCCGAGCCCCTGCCCTTTTTCAAAATGAATCAAAAGTGCCCCTCTCAGACAAATATCAATGATAATATCGTGGTCAATAAAACTATATAAATGTGATTATAATAACATGACAATGTATACAATAGTAACGAACGGCTCAAAAGTCGGACAATTTCTGTTGAGGCGTTGCCATAACGCGTTGCTGTGGGTTGCGTGCGTTTTGATTGACAGCTGATTTTCCACTGTTCGGAAACGGCTCTCGAGCCAAATATGGTCCTTTCAGAGAGTGTGTGGCCTTACGGGAAAAAAGTAAACCAATATTTTTTTTTCCATCCATAATCAGAGCTAATGTGTTGATTTAATTACAAATCTATATATCATATAAGTATTACACAATTCACCAATGCCCGTTTGTCATATACACCAACCAATCGTGATCTGGCAAAGCAAGTTCAAATTCCATTGGGCAATGTAAAGTGGAGCGGTAATTTTCTGTTCTTATTCATAAATCGGTTGAAAATTACATGGACAGACTAACTAACGTTTGTGGAACGATTTCCTGTGGTTTGTGTCATATTTTAAATTGCATCACTAACTAAATGGATTTTAACTGACAACAAACAAATCCCTGCACAAAACCACAGCAGCAAAAGTCGCATTAATGGTAAGTAGTGTTAAATTCACTTGTATTTATGTATATTGATACACCGTTTACTATTTCATGAAACTATCAAAGTTAACAAAACCCAAGTGCCACCGGCACCTACAGGCCTATTATATGAAGTGTAGGCTGGCGAAATGGTGACGTGAAAGGACTTTATTATATTAACTTACCGTTTTTGAATATTATGCAGCATTATAAGTCTCTTATGTTCATCAAGCCTGCATTTATTTAATAAAAAACAGCAATATTGTGAAATATTACTAAAATAATGGTTTTCTATTTTAAAATAATTTAAAATATAATTTATTCCTGTGATCACAGCTGTATTTTCAGCATCATTACTCCACTCTTCAGTGTCACATGATCTTTCAGAAATCATTCTAATATGAGGATTTAATGTCAATGATGGAAACTGTGATACTCTTTTCAAGATTCTTTGATTAATAAAAAGTTAAAAAGAACATAATGTAATAATATTTCACAATATTAGGATACTGTTTTTTCTGTATTTTTGATTAAATAAATGCAGGCTTGATGAGCATAAGGATATATATATATATATATATATATTATTGCCCCTTTTTTACATTTGAGCCCCTGCCCCTGAAGAACTCTCTGCACGGCCCTGGTGTTTCATTATGGACGTACGCGGTTGCCGTGATGATAAACGATAAATACTCTTGCTGGTAAAGCGAGTGAACTCATTGTGAGAACAATCACTAAAATGATGGCTGCAACAGCGCATATTACGCCAAACAATCAGCCACTAGTTGAAACCAACTGATAATCATCTGCCTTTACTTGACATTCACATAAGCTCGATCACATGGCTCGACACAGTGCAACCATACTCGCTTTTGCAACTATAAATAGATGTGCAAACCGTACAACGTATTTTGGAACACCCGTTTTCTTGAATGTAACATCAATACCTTACAGTATATAAGGCTATATTGTATAACAAGTAGGCTATATCAATGATCATTGTAAGCAACCTTATATTTTGGGGATGAAAAAACATATCATGAGACTACAAAACTTCAAAGGCTATGATTTCATTAAATAAATGTGAGCTCTAATGCTTCAAAATCTGAATGGGGTGCTGATGTGCATTCTATGGGCTTGCAAACAATGCTTCAAAATGCTTCAGTTCAGAGCAGATTCGAAGTCAATGAATAGTGCACATTCAGGCCAAGCAAATTCTTATGAACATGACAACGTTTTCTTTAGGGTGAATATATTGTTATATGTTGTATACAGTTGTAAGGCTGTATATTTGATCTCCTCATGAATTGAATGAGCATCATGAAATAAGTCATAGCAATTTCAAAATAGAGTCTTATTTGGTTGCTCAATGTGTTTCTTTTTTATTTATTTATTTATTTGTATTTGTCGGTCTAACTTTTTCTCCACCACAGCAGTAACGTTCCCTCTGCTCCCACATGAGATTCTCTGGCTAATTTTCTCCACTGCCACAGCAATGCTTTTCCTTCTGCTTTCACAGGAGTTCAGGTTCTCTGGCTCATTTCTACACTGCCAAAGCAGTGCTTTTCCTTCTGCTTCCACATGAGCTCAGGTTCTCTGGCTCATTTCTACACTGCCAAAGCAGTGCTTTTCCTCCTGCTTCCACATGAGCTCAGGTTCTCCGGCTCATTTCTACACTGCCAAAGCAGTGCTTTTCCTCCTGCTTCCACATGAGCTCAGGTTCTCTGGCTCATTTCTCCACTGCCAAAGCAGTGCTTTTCCTTCTGTTTTCTCTCGGAGCTCAGGTTCTCTGGCTCATTTCTACACCGCCAAAGCAGTGCTTTTCCTTCTGTTTCCACATGAGCTCAGGTTCTCTGGCTCATTTCTACACTGCCAAAGCAGTGCTTTTCCTTCTGCTTCCACATGAGCTCAGGTTCTCTGGCTCATTTCTACACTGCCAAAGCAGTGCTTTTCCTTCTGCTTCCACATGAGCTCAGGTTCTCCAGCTCATTTCTACACTGCCAAAGCAGTGCTTTTCCTTCTGCTTCCACATGAGCTCAGATTCTCTGGCTTATTTCTACACTGCCAAAGCAGTGCTTTTCCTTCTGCTTTCACAGGAGCTCAGGTTCTCTGGCTCATTTCTACACTGCCAAAGCAGTGCTTTTCCTCCTGCTTCCACATGAGCTCAGGTTCTCCGGCTCATTTCTACACTGCCAAAGCAGTGCTTTTCCTCCTGCTTCCACATGAGCTCAGGTTCTCCGGCTCATTTCTACACTGCCAAAGCAGTGCTTTTCCTTCTGCTTCCACATGAGCTCAGATTCTCTGGCTTATTTCTACACTGCCAAAGCAGTGCTTTTCCTTCTGCTTTCACAGGAGCTCAGGTTCTCTGGCTCATTTCTACACTGCCGAAGCAGTGCTTTTCCTCCTCATTCCACAGGAGCTCAGTTTCTCTGGCTAATTTTCTCCACTGCAACAGCAGTGCTTTTCCTTCTGCTCCCACAGGAACTCAGTTTCTCTTGCAACATTTTCTCTACTGCCACAGCAGTGCTTTTCCCTCTGCTCCCACAGGAGCTCAGTTTCTCTGGCTAATTTTCTCCACACAGCAGTGCTGTTCCTTTTGTTCCCGCAGGAGCTCAGGTTCTCTGGCTAATTTATCCACTGCCACAGCAGTGCTGTTCCTTCTGCTCCCACAGGAGCTAAGTTTTCTCTGGCTAATTTTCTCCACGGCCAATGCAGTAATGTTCCCCTCCAGACATGCGGTCTGCAGGTCAGTGACTTACTCAACAACATCGTGCCCGCAGGTTAACCCCAGCTCCCTACCCTGCCCGGAAACAAACACTGCTAGATCCACCAATTACCAATTACACCAATTACTAAGTGCAGCAACCGCCAGCACAAATCAGGGATTCAAAAGGAGAGTCTCCTCCTACGCAGAAAACAGGCAGCCCTGCAAACATTTGAATTCTGGTAAATGTTTATGCACATTTGTATTTTCCATGGCTGCGCCCATGCCCGCATTTAATGTCCAGTGTATTTAAATATTTCACACATAGACTTTGAACTAGCTCATCACCCGGATGCCGAATTTACTAATTATCTGCTGTCAGGCCTCAAATATTTTAGAACGCATCACCTTATTGTTCCATGGCGACACGTCGTGCTTCTCACATGACACAAAGCTGCCATAATAGCGCTGTATGACAGCTCAGCTGTATCGGGTTCATTTCGTTTCTTGTTTGTATTCAAAATATTCACAAAATTGCTAACTATGTCATGAGCTGATCTGATATTCAGAGTTTCAAATATATGTGAGTGAATGTGTGTTAATTGATCTATATTGCACGATGGGCGGCGCAATGTTAGTTTGCGCCCAGAGGGTTGGAATCTGTTGGATTTCATCACACAAATTAATTCATGTTCATGAAATACACAGAAAAAGTGTATAAGTGTAAAAGACTTCTCAAGCTACCCTTTCCGCATCGGGGAGGCAACTTCAGCAGCTCAAAAAAGGCCTCTCCCAACAGCAGATCCAAGCTCTCTGGAGATGGTCCTCAGATGCTTTCTCAATGCTATATCAGGACCAACTGGTACCACATCATCAAGCCCTCCAAACCCTCCGATTAACCCCCCCCCCCCAATCCAGCGAGCATTTATCTCCCAGTGGACGCAGTGAGAACTCTCCCGGTCAAGCACTCATGCTTCTCTTTTCTGTTTTCAGCCTTTCAACAAGAAGTGGAAAGTTTCCACGCAGTGAGTCAACGGGAAGTTTCCACGCAGAGAGTCAGCGGAAGTTTCCACGCAGCTAGAAAGTGGACAGTTCCACACAGTGAGAAAGTGGATAGTTTTCCACGCAGCGAGAAAGTGGATTCAAAGATCCCAGTCCACCCGCCCCGACACCAGACAACCAATAACGATAGACATCCTCACCAAATGCCTTCACACCCTGCGTACAAGCTACCAGCCCAGCAATACCGCCCGAACACTCGACACCATGTTTATTTTAGCCTTTTTTGGTTTTCTCAGATGCTCGGAACTTCCAAATTCGACCCAAAAATCCACCCCACTATCTCAGTCTTATCAGTTATGGATAAGGAAACAATCTCAAATACCTGATTCAACAAAGTAAGACCGACCAAACCAAAAAAGGTAATTTTATCTACATTTTTAACCTTGCATCACCAATCCAACCATACCAGTACGTCCGGGCTTACCTCCAATGGAGAAGTTCTCAGGCCAAATCTCCCCTGGAACCCCTGCTCACAGATGAAGCCAACAAACCCGTGACGCGCTTTTGGTTTCAGAAACACCTCAAATCCGTTCTCCAACAGGCAGGCATCCCAGAAAAGAACTTCTCAAGCCACTCTTTCCGCATTGGGGCAGCAACATCAGCAGCTCAAAAAGGCCTCTCCCAACAGCAGATTCAAGCTCTCGGGAGATGGTCCTCAGATGCCTTTAAAAGCTATATCAGGACCAACCGGTTCCACATAAAAAAAAAGCTCACCAAACTCTCATTAATTAAAAATCCTCTGGGTCGTCCACCAGGGGATTTCTTTCTGTCCAGCGAACATTGATTCCCCACTTCACCCTTGTTCTTTTGTGTCTTAGTATTTCCAGGAGAAACGAGAAGTTTCCACACAGGGAATCAATGGAAAGTTTCCACTCAGCGAGGCAGCGGGAAGTTCCACGCAGTAAGTCAGCGGGAAGTTCCACGCAGTAAGACAACGGAAAGTTTCCACACAGCGAGTCAGTCAAAAGTTCCACGCAGCGAGTTAGGGGAAAGTTCCCACACAGCGAGTCAGGGGAAAGTTTCCACGCAGTGAGTCAGTTGGAAAGTTTCCATGCAGCGAATCAACGGAAAGTTTCCACGCAGGGGGCCAGCAGAAACTTTCCTAGCAGTGGGCCAGTGGGAAGTTTCCGAGCAATAAGAAAGCAGATAGTTCCAAGCAGTAAATCAGTGGATAATGGTCCACGCAGCAAGATAGTGGATAGTTGCCCACACAGTTATATAGTGGATAGTTGCCCACGCAGTTATATAGTGGATAGTTGCCCACGCAGTAAGATAGTGGATAGTTTTGTCACTTTACCACACCTTTTAACTCTAAAACCACTTACATATACGGGGGGTACACTGGGTTCGGGCCTAATTCCGAGCTCAAAGCCCTCCCCCCCGGACAGCACGCCAAATACGCATTGAATTACTCTCTATAAATTATATGTAAGTGTGAACTCGTGAAACAGGAATGGAGGAGCTTTGACCAGAGCCTGCACACAGTCCTCTAAAACTTGATAAAAGGCAATATAACTGCCAAACTGAAAATCTTTGGAGACATTGTCTATGAAGAAGGCAAAGAGAGATTTGTTGAGCTGCTTCAGAGGAAGACCCCTCCCAAACAGAGCGGGAGACGGGAGAGGGAAATCCTGCAGTTTCGGAAAGCATGGAGGAAGGCCATGGATCACGAGAAGGAGGGCTTGAAGAACTTGTGGAGTCAGATTAGAGCTAGACTCACAAACCTGAGTTGAGCAGAGAGGATCAGGAAACGTAGAAGCCGTAACGAAAAAGCAAGGTCTAGCTTTTTTCGTGACCCTTTCAAGTATGCCCGAGGCTTATTGGAGGAGAAGAAGAATGGGACGCTGCACACCACTGAACAGGAGTTAGAGGATTACATCAAGAAGCAGATCAGTGACAGCTTGAGAGAAAGCCCACTTGGGCCACTGGGGCATGTTCCTCGCCCACAAGAGCCATCAACGACAGCTGTAGCTTAGTCCCGCCCCCAGAGTTTGACGCACATCAGGGCTCCAGACTAACTTTTTTCACTAGGAGCACAGTGGCCCCCTACTGAAAATTTTAGGGGCACAACCAGAAATTTGAGGGGCGCACACCGTAAATCAACATGCTAACCAAATCTACTCATTTCCACTGTATTACTAATAGGGATCGGTATCGTTAAGGTTTTAATGGTATTACTACTCTTACCGATACTGCTTATCGATCCGGTACTTTAACAGTATTCTTACCGGTTCTTTTTATTATACTTAAATATTTTTTTTTTATAAAAAAAAAAAAAAACATAATTAAGAACATAATTAACATGGCTTTATAATCTGAAAAGTAAAATATCTATAGCAAAAGAAACCGCAAAGTTTGAACAAAAATATAAAACATCTATTTGTAAATGGACCAGTGTGCAGGCATTCGGAAGGTCTGCTAACATTAATATTACAGTAAAGAACAAACCAACAAAGAAATCTAATAAAGTAATGAAATGTAAAATAACACTGCATAGTTTTCACTGTATAAATTGATAGATTAATGCTTATAAAAGCTAAAGTTATTAATTCAAGAGATGTGAATATTTTCTATTTGCCTTTTGTTCGATTCGAATTAATGGCTCAATCGTCGGCAGGTTTATTAGACGCTGCCCCTTTAAGACCGATCAAATGTAGAACTAATAATATCATATTGTCCTATTTCTCCAAACTATTTACGCCCATTTAAGATATAAACTGTTAAAATAACTACTCTCCAATCCGGTCATTTTGACACCGGCTATTTGTTGTTTATTTGATGGTTTAGACGCGCACACGAAGCCTAAAATATTAAGTGCAAGTCGGTCCATTTCGCAGCACACACGCATAAGCCGCCTTGAAGTTGGAAACAGCGTCTCTTGCGCGGATTATTGTGCATTTAATATCTCTTTATTATCAAACATATCCCACAGTTTAGCAACAGTAGAGACTGCAGTTTACAACAATCACTGAATCTGACGTTTAGTTTAGGTTTAAGGAGAAATGACAGCGCAAGGCTGTGAAGGGAAGGATGAGCTCGACGAACACGGCTATAGGAATAGTTTTACCTCATACCATCTTTTATAGTTCTTGGAAGCCAAAATCGAAAATAAAATTAGATTAATATCACAGCACATCCCTAAAGTTTAAGCAGACTAAACTTTTGTTTAGTTCTTGGCCATCGTCACTCATTAAAGCTGACTGTGATGTTGTGTTGCTGTAGCTCCACGTGAGTGAGAGCTCGTTCGCTTTCTCTCTCTTCTGGATTGCGAATGGCAAAAATCCATCACGGACAAATGGTTTAATATTATCTCATATAGAAACGGCTGGCAAAGATAGAATTTGCCAGACATAACGTCTATCAATTATAATTAGTAAGTGTATTTTCTTAATTTCTCCAGTCCCAACAGCAGGCAAATTTACTGGTCGCATATGTGCAACTGGATGTAAAATTCAGTCGCACACTCTCAAATTTTAGTCGCAAAATGCGACCATTTAGTCGCACTCTGGAGCCCTGCACATTATGTTCCGCTTGAAAGCTGTGGAGGGCTCGCGTGTATTCAAGCCATCGATGAGTGTGCGTAACTTTAAAAGTAAGTTCATTCTCACCTAATACAGTTTTTAACCTTGGTATTTATTGATATTTGTGTTGAGTTTATATTGCTATTTGGTGTATTATGTGTGAAAACGTTCTGATATTGAATATCCATATTTCTGTGAAGCTAATGCTAGCGATATGACAGTGTTCACTATCTTTGCACGTGTGGTCCGACACACGCGGTATAATTAAAATAATGACTAACTCATTTTCCATGTTTACTTTAGTGTTTACACTGTACAAATGCCAGTAAGCCATATTTATGTGGATTGTGAAGATTATATTGGTTTGAGTAGTTATAAGATGATCGTCACGTGTATATTAACAGTTTATTGATTACATTTCATATAGTCACGTGTCAGGTTTATTCATTTGATTTAAATGTTTATCATTTATTACTGTAAACTGATTATTTATATTTCTGTTCTATTGTAGAAACCACACACACACACACACACACACACACACACACACATTCAAAGTCAATGCATTGCATTGAGTACGTCAGCTGGCTTGAACCTTATTAAACAACAGTGATTGGACTTTTGGATTTTGTGCATTCTTACCGATGCCCTGTGATGATCCTAATTAAGCCAGAACCAGTCAATACAGTCCTTAAACCTATTTAAAAAGGCCTATAGTTAAATAATATACCAGGACAAGGAAGCTATTTTGCTGAGTATTTTCACGAGTGCATTCGTTCATTGCGAGTCAATCAATGCGAGTTAATTGATTTTTGTTCAACAAATAAGTAGTAAAGTTACTTGCATTTTAGACACAACATTGACTGTTTTGTTCAGTTTCACCAACAAAAATAGTTGCAAACTAAGTTGTGCGCAGACGTAATCTATTTCGCGTTCTCCGCATGTTGTTGTGTTACGGCGCTTTGAACCAGTCGGTTGAGATGAAGTGACTTACCGCCACCTACTGGTGCTTTAGTTTATTTTATTTAATACAATCTCGTAACATGATATTTTGCAGTTGTAATTTTGCACTGTACATTATTTAATTTGATTAATAACAGCCCTATAGTAAATTTTGATAGCCTGGATGCCAGCCGAACTTAGCTCCGCCCACAACATTTTTACTCGGGCAGTTCGGTCTGGACTTGATTGGTAGAGAAGCAATTATGCCCGAACAGAAACTGTTCGGACCAATGAAATCGTCAGGGCGGGTTTTAGACGATGATGGACAGATGATAAACAGTAACGTAATCATCCACGTCATCAAAGGCACTTGGGTTGAGTTTGTTCTAATCCTAAACGGAGAACTTCGTATTTGCATTCACCTTTACTATTTCTCTCAGAAATTATGATCGTGTTGGTAAGTACTCTGTGTATCCTTAAATTCTTTTTTTACAACAACGGGAAAGATCGTTTATGCAAATTTTTTCTTCTAACGTTAGGCTACTTATTCCAGCGTGCGTGCAGGTACAGGGTTGCCAAGTTTTTTATAACAAAACCCGCCCAATTGCTAACGTTCCTCAAAACTAGCCAAAACAAGCCCAATAGCTTTCCGGGGGGGGTTCTCCGGGGAAAAAGGCATTTGGGGGATAAAATATGTGTTATTTTGGCAGGGCTGGCAGCTAAAATTCGCATTCCTGGGTCTGTATATCACATAATCGGGGTCGCTTCAACCCGCGGACATGGCAACACAGGTCAGTTGAGTTCTGTTGACATTTGACAACTAACGTTATGCGTCGCTCCGTTGCTCTGATTGGTTGTAGGTCTATCCAATTGAGGTCTTTCCTGGTTCGGTTGAAACACGCCCCATAACCACAGCCCAACGGAGCAGAATCAGACTCATTCTGACTAGAATTGAGTATGACGACGTCAGGCTAAAATTTTGAGTAAATTTAGACTTAAAACTGTGACCAAGAAAAATCACAATCATCAGTTAACTAAATCCTATGCTTGGGTCTCAAGGTAATATTTTGTTTTCTTTTTGCATTAAATATATTAAATATACGTATGTAATATAATATGTATTTCCATCACAGGTTTGGTCTTAAATTTTACATAAGGTGGTATAAACAATTAAATTTAACTTGTTCATATCTGTAGACACCCCGTGTAGACTTGGATGTAGACTCTTTCCCCGTTGTTTAATTCACGGGACCAAACACCTGTCGTTTTGTAGATCTCTTTCTTTTTATAATTTAGTCAGACGTAGGAGACCAAGACCGAGACCGCAGAGACCGTTTCTTAAACAACTTCTCTGTTGTTGTCCATCGTTCATTCTCTGCTCTCCAGACAAAGGGCTTGTGTGTTTTATACACACTGAAGAACATATACATTCCATTTTTATGGAAACCATAAGTCAACATATGCACTGAAACTCCTCTCCCTGTCTCTGACATATGATACTTACACACATGTGTGCATGCAAGATCTGAAAATGTTTTGAAGAGGCCTATAAGGGAATGGAATGTGTGCCATATGGTGAAGCCCCTCGTCTGCTGACCAGCCTTGGGGAGGAGCTCCTAATGCAAGACCAGACTCTGCAGTTTCTCTACAGACCAACTCAGACTCCGTGTCTTAGATAATAAAGTCGATCTTCTGGCATCAAAACCCCAAGAATTTGAGAGTGATTTTTCACGGAAGCCACAACAACTGCAGAATGAAACGCACTAAAGAACAAAGAGGTTGGTGTTTATTCCTGATTCTTCATTCATGAAGCCGAAGAACAATACGGAATATACAGTTCAACAGATTTAGTGTTTGTAGGAGGGAAAACATTTTAAGAGCTGTGAACTATAATTAAAGCAGAAAAAAATATGAAATGGGCGCAACAACTTACACAGTTGTAGTCCAGAATTATTGGCACCCCTCGTAAATATGATCAAAGATGGCTGTTAAAATAAATCTCCAATGTTTATCCTGTGACGGAAAAATTTAATCATATAAGAAGATTAATCATTATGCATGAGAAGTTTATTGATTTGCATATATTCATACAGAATCATTGTACATGTTTAAGGTCACTTACAGTTGAGCTATAGGAGCTAACATTCTGGCACATAGGACACATAGTGCCCAGCTCTAATGAGACACAGTGGCTAGGTCAGGGTGAAACCAATCCTTGGGACCAGTGTTAAGATGGACTGTACACATGGGGATATTTGAGTATGTGCTTCTAACTTTTACCATGTGTGGAAATTTATAGGAGGAGAGCTGGTATGACCTTGCTTGAGTTAGAGAGCAGATTTGTTTAGACTAGCCAGTGCACACTCTGCTGACATCCTGTGTGACTGTAGACTGTGTGACTCTTTTCTTGCAAGAAAATAAATCCTTATAAAGACAATTTGGCAAGATTTTGTCTCTTATTCAGTAATGCGATCATAGCGAAATTTTGTCGTAACAATCCTTTTGATCTTTAAAAATGCGCAAAAATCTAATCACATTGTGAAGTAAATGCTTTTCTTCAAAACACGTTGACCATAATTATTGGCACCCCTAAAATATCTCTCAAATATATTCCCATTAATATTTACATTTTAGCACACTAGGGTAGGAGCACGAAATTGTCTTGCTATGACTTCTTGTTTCACAAGAGTATAAATATGAATGAGGAAACAGAAAGGCCAAATTCCTTTAATCATTCATCAAGATGAGTTCTGGTGTGCAGCAAAAAAATTGAATTGTTGCGCTTCACAAAATATGAAGTGGCTGTAAGAAAATAGCCAAAGCATTGAAAATCCCCATTTCTACCATCAGGGCAATAATTGAGAAGTTCCAATCAACTAAAGATATTATGAATCTGCCTGGGAGAGGATGTGTGTCCATATCGTTCTAATGCACGAGAGGAGGAGAGTTTGAGTGGACAAAGACTCCAAAGATCACAGATGGAGAAATGCAGAGATTATTTGAGTCTTGGGACCAGAAAACCTTTAAAGAAAATCTAACAACCTCTATAATCACCACAAGTTGTTTGGGGGGGTTTCAAGAAAAATCTTCCTTGCTCATCCAAAAACAAACTCCAGCATATTCAGTTTTCAGATACGACTGGAACTTTAAAAGGGACCTGTGGTCAGATTAAACTAAAAAAAGAGCTTTTTGGCAGAAAACCCACCAGATGTGTTTGACCAAATATCAAAATGAGCACAAAAATGTTTCACTGAACACAAAAGGAAGCTTCTGCCATGGCTGTCCCAGTTCCTTGACCTGAACCCTAAAGGAAATGAGTGGGGTGAACTGAAGAGAAGAAGCACCAACATGGATTTGGGAATCTGAAGAATCTAGATGGATTCTGTGTGGAGGAATGGTCTCTGATCTCTTGTCAGGTCTTCTCTAATCTCATCAGGCATTATAGGAGAAGACTCAGCTGTTATCTTGGCAAAGGGGTTGCAAAAAATATATAATAAAAGGGTGCCAATAATTATGGCCAACATGTTTTGGAGAAAAGCATTTATGACATAATGTGATTTACCCCCCACTTTCAATTCTTTGACTTCAATGAAAGGTAAGTAAGTTTTTTTGCTGAACAAGTAAGTTTTGAACTGCCTAATTTCCGAAGCTCCCAGAAGAACCTCACAGGCAATCTTTTAGTGTCTATAATGCTGCGTTCACACCAAACGCAAAGAGAGCATCAAAATCGCGTCTAGTTTGACACAAGTGAACATTTTGAATCCGTTCGCGCGTCCGCGGCGAATTGGACACGCGTAGATATCGAGCATTTGAAGCGAAATAGACGCACGTTCAAGGCGCACCAGGAGATATATGTCATAAAACACCACTCTGCCTCTTTTCATTTTCATTAAAAATATTTCAATCATGACAACTCTCGGAGTGAAATAGATTCAACCAGCATTTTATTAGCATAGAGCATGGAATGTACATAGGCTTGATTTTGGCGGACGAGATCTGCTACGCTGCTGCTGCTGCTGCTGCTGCTGAGCAAATACATAATGTTCAGCTTAGTCAAGATAACAACAAGGAAGGCTGCTACAGAATGATGTAACCCCAAGCAGATCTCTACAGGTGGTGCTGGGGAGGAGGTGGGATTATAGCATCAGATTCAGCCTGCATGCCTCAGCTTGTCAAAAATGAGTTTATACTGTGGTGGTGATAGTAAACATTTAAACTGACATTGTGATATGCTTGAAGTGTTTTATATCTATGGATTTTATTATAGGCAAGACAAGTCAAGTATTGATTTGAGAGGCTAAATTGATCAAACATGTGGTTAACTCACTGTCGGCCGTTGGCCGCTTGGTTGTTAGTCTACTTAAAAAAAAAAAAAAACTTACATTTAATAAACAATTAATTGCTCCAAAGTTAGCCTACTTAAAAAAAAAAAATTATTTAACAAACAAAAATTGCTCAAATTTTTTTTCTAAATTAACTTAATAAATAAACGAAACGAAATATAACTACTTTGACATTACAAACAAAGCTGAACTATTTTTATGGCTGAAACAAGAGGGAGAAAAAAATATGTTTCACCCCTAATATGAAACATTAATAACCACACAAATGTGGTCCAGGCAACTCCTACATTATCTTCACTGCATGTATATTTAAATATCCTTAAAAAATAAAGTTATGAAACTTCTCTTTGCCCTCAGTCAAAACGATTTGTCAGACAACAAATTATAGATTCATGACACCAAAGATCGCCCGTTAGATCCACACAAGATGAACCTCTACAGGACATCAGAGCAAGCGGCAAACGTCAGAAGGACTAGCCGAGGAAAGGCTGCTCTCGCCGGGGTTATGAGCGGTGATTGCCCGGTGATCGCCTGGATCTCACAACTCCAAAAACACAAGATTATTTTTTTTAAATAGGCGCTCTCTTTATAAATAAACCACAAATTTGAGCTTTAAACAACTACATTCTCACCTGAAAAAGTCTTAAAACTACATTTTGTGACACAATAGTAATATTTTTAAATTATGCAGGGTTTCTCATCATGTCACTTTACCACGTGACCTCAGCGAGCAGGCTCATGATTGGTTAACACGGCGCAAATTGATGCCAAAGTTCTAATTTTTCAACTCGAGCGTCAGACGCGAATTCGCTTCAAACGCGTGAATGCACAAAAGCACCGCTCGTGTGTAACGTGCGTAACGCACAAGACGCTCAATTCACGTCCAATTCGCGTCCTTTGCGCGAAACGCGCCTTCTGCGGCGCGGGACCTCCAGACATACGTAAACACGCCTTTCCATTGACTTAACATTTAAATCACTCGCGCCAGACGCTCTATTCGTGTTTGGTGTGAACGCAGCATGAGGCAATCGGGGGGACGTGGAGGCATAAAGTCAAGGAAGAAGCATGGGGAGAAGCCTCAGTTGCTCCTGCTCACACTGACCGTCTCTGCAAGATTCGGTCATTCAGATTTCACTTTGCACAACTACTAGAAGACTTACTACTGTCAGACTGGTTGCTCACATCACATCTGCGTCGTCAAGCTCAGTCTGCGGCTGTGCAGTACATCAGCCGTCAGGAAGTGAGTGCTCCTGATTGACTTCACTTTCCTCCGTTGAAGTCTATGGGGTCGCTGTGTCCATATCTTTTACTGTCTATGTGTTTACAGCCTGGGACAAATTGTGATTTTGGTCTTGTTGTGGCAAACATGAATTAACTCAGTTGCTTCACTGAATAAGAGACTCATTGCCAATTGTCTTTATAAAGATTTATTTTCTTGCAAGAAAAGAGTCAAAGTCGTAAATGTCATTCAGCAATGAGTGCCCGCTGAGTGTGAACTGGAGACTGGCCCTTATATGTTTCTCTAACTCAAGGTCTCCACTGTTCACCTCTTGTAATTTTCCACTCATAACAAAAGTCTCACTCAGCACACAAATAGCATCATTTGACTTTTGATTTTACCCCCAGGTCCTCTCAACTAGATCTGCCCTGATCCCCGGGTCAGGAAAACCCCTAAGCTATGTCTAGTGACTACTATGGTCACAAGCTAGTCACTGGGTCTGCTAGAGTTAAGAAAAGTGTCTTTGTGGCAGGATGTTTACCTAAAGAAGGACTGTAGATGAATTCAAACACATACTTAATGATTCTTTGTTGTATGAATATATGAAAATCAATCACCTTAAATGCATAATTATTAATCTCCTTCTATGATTACATTCTTCCACCACAGTCTATAGATCAACTTTTTTTTCCCTTCATGACAGCTGTGAGGGGGGTGAATTTTTTTTAAACTAATTTATATTATACAAACTAAAGCCTTAAAGTTCTGCATAATTAAGGGTGTGACCTCTTTGAGTGACAGGTGGATTGCCGTTTGTCTGCTGTCTGTTAGTCATCACGTCAGCTCAGCTCCACCCATGTCCCGCCTCTCTGAAGGCTAGCCCAACCCCTGAAAAACAACCCCCCACCCCATAATCCCCCCCTCTACCAAACTTTACACTTGGTACAATGCAGTCAGGCAAGTCCTGTTCTCAGACAGAGAGCGTGATTGGTCACTCCAGAGAACACGTCTCCACTGGTCTAGAGTCCAGTGATGGTGTGCTTTACCCCACTGCATCCCACGCTTTGCATTGCACCAGGGTCATGGCCGGCCAAGGCTCACTGATGCACATGGGGAGCGAAGGCTGGCCCATGTGGTCCGTTTAACGATTTGCAAATAAATGCACAGTCTCAACGGGGAACATTAAACTATTTGTGTTCAAATGCAAAGTTTGTTGTGGGAGCACAAAAGCATTGAAATATTTTTTTCCTTTCATCATAATGTCTCTTCATTAGGGCCTCTATAGATTTGTGCCTGTAATTAATCGAAAAATACTATCTAGTACATTATTATTAATTATAATTACTCATTTCAGATCTTATGGATGAGAATGAGGAGAATGAAGTGGAGAAACATCAAAGATCTCAGAAATCTTTCACCTGCCGTCAGTGTGGGAAGAGTTTCAAACACGATCAAAATCTCAAGGTTCACATGAGGATCCACACAGGAGAGAAACCGTTCACATGTGATCAGTGTGGAATGAGTTTTACACAAAAAGGAACCCTTAAGCAACACCTGAACATCCACACTAGACAGAAACTGCATGAATGTGATCAATGTGACAAAACATTTGTGAGGGCTTCACACCTTAAGATGCACCTGGGTGTTCATTCACAGGAGAAACCACATTCATGCTCTTTGTGTGGAAAGAGTTTTTCACATCTGCAGAATTTAAAAGCTCATCAGAAAGTACATACTGGTGTAAGAAATCATTTGTGCTTTGAGTGTGGGAAGACTTTTATTAAAGCTAACCTATTGAAACGGCACCAGAGAATTCACACTGGAGAGAAACCATACAAGTGTTCACACTGCAACAAGAGATTCAGTCAGTCAGGAGACCTGAAAATACATGAGCGGATCCACACTGGAGAGAAACCTTACAAGTGTTCACACTGTGACCAGAAATTCTGTCGGTCAGGAGACCTGAAAATACATGAGAGGATCCACACTGGAGAGAAACCTTACAAGTGTTCACACTGCGACAAGAGATTTAGTCATTCAGGAGTCCTGAAAAAACACAAAAGGTTCCACACTGGAGAGAAACCTTACAAGTGTTCACACTGTGACAAGAGATTCATTAATTCAAGAAACCTGAAAACACACGAGAAGATCCACACCGGAGAGAAACCATATCACTGCACTGCATGTGGGAAGAGTTTCACACACGAACAAAATCTCAAGGTTCACATGAGCATCCACACTGGAGAGAAACCGTTCACATGTGATCAATGTGGGACGAGTTTTACACGACAAGGAATGCTTAAGGAACACATGAGGATCCACACTGGAGAAAAACCGTTCACATGTGATCAGTGTGGGAAGAGTTTCAAACACGATCAATATCTCAAGGTTCACATGAGAATCCACACAGGAGAGAAACCGTTCACATGTGATCAGTGTGGGACAAGTTTCAGACATGAAGGAACCTTTAAGCAACACCTGAACTTCCACACTGGACAGAAACTGCATGAATGTGATCAATGTGACAAAACATTTGTGAGGGTTTCACACCTGAAGATGCACCTGGGTGTTCATTTGCAGGAGAAACCACATTCATGCTCTTTGTGTGGAAAGAGTTTTTCACAGCTGCAGAGTTTAAAAGCTCATCAGAAAGTACATACTGGTGTAAGAAATCATTTGTGCTTTGAGTGTGGGAAGACTT
This sequence comes from Gobio occitaniae, assembly GCA_033150135.1. Lineage (NCBI taxonomy): Eukaryota > Metazoa > Chordata > Actinopteri > Cypriniformes > Gobionidae > Gobio > Gobio occitaniae. The sequence goes on from JARQWZ010001092.1 coordinate 135,484, forward strand.
TTATTAAAGCTAACCTATTGAAAAGGCACCAGAGAATTCACACTGGAGAGAAACCATACATGTGTTTACATTGCAACAAGAGATTCAGTCAGTCAGGAGACCTGACAATACATGAGAGGATCCACACTGGAGAGAAACCTTACAAGTGTTCACACTGTGATCAGAAATTCATTCGGTCAGGAGACCTGAAAATACATGAGAGGATCCACACTGGAGAGAAACCTTACAAGTGTTCACACTGTGACAAGAGATTCAGTCGGTCAGGAGACCTGAAACAACACGAGAGGTTCCACTCTGGAGAGAAACCTTACAAGTGTTCACACTGTGACAAGAGATTCATTAATTCAGGAGTCATGAAAACACACGAGAGGATCCACACTGGAGAGAAACCTTACAAGTGTTCACACTGCGACAAGAGATTCAGTCATTCAGGAACCATGAAAACACACGAGATGATCCACAATAGAGAGAAACCTTAGAAGTGTTCACACTGCGACAAGGGATTCAGTCAGTCAGGAAACTTGAAAACACACGAGAGGATCCACACTGGAGAGAAACCTTACAAGTGTTCACACTGCGACAAGAGATTCAGTCATTCAGGAACCATGAAAACACACGAGATGATCCACAATGGAGAGAAACCTTACAAGTGTTCACACTGTGACAAGAGATTCAGTCAGTCAGGAACCATGAAAATACACGAGATGATCCACAATGGAGAGAAATCTTACAAGTGTTCACACTGCAACAAAGGATTCAGTCAGTGTTGGGGAAGCTACTCTGAAACAGTAGTTTGACAAGCTACAAGCTACTTATACATGAAAGTAGTTAAACTACGGTCAAGCTACCCTTCTGAAAAAGTAGTTAGATACACTACAAAATGTAGCTAGCTACATCGAAACTACTTAGATTTTCTTTTCTTTTCTTTTTACAATTAAATTGCATATTTACAAATAACTGAATAATCGTTAATGAAGAATGTTTTAAGTTAAATGTTTGGGGTTAAAAACAACACAATGCAATACAATTATGATAAGAGTAAAGTTTTATTTTGTTAACTATCCAAATAGGCCTATACAATACTCAAATGTAGTCTCAAACTGACTGTCAAAGTGCAAAATCGCTACACATGTCATGACCCATCAATGCAAGAACAAAATATAAGCAACTTTGATACACAGGAGTAGACAAAAATGCATGCATATATAGGCCCTATATAGCAGGATAATCAATTTAAAAAGGCTATTATTCACCTGTATGTGCTTGAAGTCTTCGACGCAGACAGCGCTTTAATCTTTTGTTTGTATAAATCAAGTGTAACCTTTACTAGTCGATTCGTGTGAAGTTATCAACCCACTCCTGTACGTCCTTTACATAATCATCAGACGATCTCTTCTTTGTGAACCATAAAGCGCAAGATGCGGCATGAAACAATATATGGCGGTAACGCACAATTTTAGTATGTGTTCAGAAAAAAACACTGAGCTGCTTAAATGCATTGCAGGCTCGTCAAAACACAAAACCGAATGTAGCTTTTGAATGTAGCTACACCGCTACTTGCTGGAAAAAGTAGTTAGCTACTGGAAAAGCTACATTGTTTTAAAAGCAACTGAGCTACTGACAAGCTACTGAAAAATTTAGTTAAGTTAGTAGCTTAGCTACTTGTAGTTAACTACTCCCCAACACTGGATTCAGTCAGTCAGGAAACTTGAAAACACAAGAGAGGATCCATACCGGAGAGAAACCATATCACTGCACTGCGTGTGGGAAGAGTTTCACTCAATCATCTGCTCTAAGCACATACAAAAACTCACATTAAAGGGTCATGAAACCCCAAAAAACATTTTTTAGATGTGAACTAAAAACATTCATACATTTTATCAACAAGTGGAAATTGCATCACTATTCATCTCAGCCTTTGTGGATTCTGACTTTCTGCTTGCTTCTGTCTACACTGGACTCTTTTGTGTTCTCCTGTCTCTCTGGACTTCCTGTGCGATCATCTCTTGTGACTACCTGTCAGATTATAAATACTTTTCGAGCTCCCTGTTGGATCTTTGCTTTTTTCCATCTCAGACATTGTGACAGTGAGATTCAGATCAACTCAAAGATGAAGTTCTTCCCCAAAGAGCAATATCTCTAATTTTTTCATTTTGCATAATACTATTGTAACAGAGTTCTTTGTTCAGGGAAGGAGGCAGGAACCCACGTACGTTCAACAAGTTTTGATAAATACATAAACAAAATGAAAGTAAAAGCGGCAGCTCCTGCGACTGCCACACACACACATAATAAAACATGAAAAAAATATAACGTAAAGTCCAGGCCTGGTCCTCTCTCGTCCCTCACTGGTGTCGCTCGTCCTTACGGTGCATTCACACGGGGCATCAGCGTTAAAGCTTGGCTGAAGCTTCGTGCTGATGCGACCATCATAGTGACAACAGCCAATCACACGTCTGCTCTGGGGTTCCATGAACGCAATTGGCTAACGTCTGCTCTAGGGTATATGCATAGGGCGATCTGATTGGATGACGCCTGCGTTGGTGCCTGAAAAGTTGAGAAATCTTCAACTTCTGCTGCTTGCAATGTGAGTGAAGTGGCGTGACGGAACCCACAATTCAGTTGGGCAACGCATGACGTCACCCATTCAAAGTAAATGAGAAGCATTAACGCCAACGTGTGAATGCAGCGTTATATGCCTCTGGGCTCCCTCCTGAGCGGACTCGAGGGGGCACCTCCGATAAATATCTCTATTATTTCATGAAACTTTCATCGATTTTGTTACCGTTTTTCCAGCAGAAAGCTAACGAGCTAGTCATCACGGGGGTGTCTTTGGTGTCTTTGTAGCCTTTACAGAAGGTTTTCTATCCAGCCTGGAACATGTGCATCTTTTTGGAGTTGTTCAGCAATAAATCAAAACGCTTACATCCAAGATATATCCACTTGATGTCCATAATTTATAAATTTTCCGTCATTTTTGCCGCTAGCGCGATGCTAGCTGCCATTTTGGATGAGGGTTTGACCAATAACAGGCTGATCCGTCATCCACGTTGGTGTGCGTCATTACGCATGAACCACAGCTCTGTTATTGTGGATAGAGAGAGACGCACGGCTAGTGTTGAGGAGAGAGAGAGAGACGCGCTGCAGTTTTGTGGAGAAAGTTTGAGGAAAAAGTTTGAGGAGAAAGTTTGAGGAGAAAGTTTGAGGAGAAGTTCCTGATAGGAACTGTTTTGAGGCTTGGCACCAGTAAATATCCAAAATCCAAAGAGGCCAAAAGCGCCTGGACTTTTTTTGGAAAAATTTGGTTCTGTATAAGTTATCATGTTTATTCCTGAGTTCCATGACTCCAAAGACTTGAACAAACTGTTTTCCAGAGGAAATATGCTTAGCTTTTATTTATTTGTGTGTGTTTTCAATAAATATTTGAGTGATTCAATTTCCGTTTTATGTTTTCATTTGTCTTTATGGTCCCATAACTTATTTTACATTCAGGTGACATCAATGCAACACAAATATACTGACAGTCCAACTTGTCTTGAAAAAAAAGAGGTGTGTCAATTGTCTGTGCACAACAGGGTTGATGTTTTACAAGCTTTTTTAGTAAATAACACCAGGCGGAAAATTAATTGTAAAAATACCCTTAGGTCTTAAAGGGTTAATATAATTATGGCACGTCACGGCAGAGTTGCGGAGGTTCTGCGTGCTACTCGTAAACACAGAAGCTGACGAACAGCGTTTTTTTGAATTGGCTTTGGCCGGGACTCTGGAAGACTTGGAGTTAAGCTTTTATTTGAGAAAAGAACAAAGAACCGGATACTGTGAAAGTCTATCAACTAATGTTAGCTCGGCTTCACCTTCTTCTTTGCTCTGGTTGGTTGTGGCGGTCATGGCGCTATCCAATTGCATGTTGATGCCATTGCGAGTTGATGCCATTTACTTTAAGTACAAATAAAGCCACATTGCTTACTAAACTAAAATTACGGAAGACACAAAATTTAAAGGAACACGCCAACTTTTTGAGACTTTGGCTTATTAACTGTATTCCCCAGACTTAGATAAGTCCATACAGACCATTCTCATCTCCGTGTGTGACATAACTCTGTCTGACGCACTCGTCCCCATGTAAATTTTCCTATTTACATGTTGTGATGTGTATAGTCACAACGTGTACAAATAACAAGGTTAGACACCTTATAAACATATACATACTGGGGACTATATTCTCAGAAGGCGCAGCACTGCTCTACTTGTGGGGAGTGATTTGCCCGCAGCACCTGAGAAGCCCCGCTGTAAGGAGCAGAGAGTTCGCTCAGAGTTGGAGTAATAGAGTCAGGAATTAACTGATAGTTTACAATCATGAGTGTTTGCTGTATTATAAAGAACTGAGACAATAGTCAAGTCAACTTGTCAAGTCAACTTTATTTATATAGCCCTTTTAACAATGCAGATTGTTTCAAAGCAGCTTGTATTTCATTGCAGACAATATGAACAAAAAATATTTCATGTTTTGTCTGGTCAACTTCATGTCATTTGTAAATATGCATCCTTTCCTGTCATTCAGACCTGCAACACATTTCAAAAAAAGTTGGGACAGTAAAGCATTTACCACTTTGTAATGTTGCCATTCCTTTTCACAACACTTAAAAGACGTTTAAAGACTGAAGACACCAAGTGATGAAGTGTTTCAGGTGTAATTTTGTCCCATTCTTCCTGCAAACAAGTCTTGAGGTGGGCAACAGTACGGGGTCTTCGTTGTCGCATTTTGCACTTCAAAATGCGCCACACATTCTCTATTGGAGACAGGTCGGGACTGCAGGCAGGCCAGTCAAGTACCCGTACCCTCTTCCTCCGCAGCCAGGACTTTGTAATGTGTGCAGAATGTGGTTTTGCATTGTCTTGTTGAAATATGCATGGACGTCCCTGGAAAAGATGTCTTCTTGAAGGCAGCATATTATTCTCCAAAATCTCTATGTACTTTTCAGCATTAATGGTGCCTTCTCAGAAGTGCAAGTTACCTTTGCCAAGGGCACTAACACAACCCCATACCATGACAGACCCTGGCTTTTTGGGTTGCTGGTAACAGTCTGGATGATCCTTTTCTTCTTTGGTCCGGAGCACACGGCGTCCATTCCTCCCAAAAAATACCTGAAATACTGATTCATCTGACCACAGTACACGTTTCCACTGTGTGATGTCCATCCCAGATGCCTCCGAGCCCAGAGAAGTCGACGGTGCTTCTGGACACTGTTAACATAGGGCTTCCTTTTGGCACAGTACAGTTTTAACTGGCATTTGTGGATGTAAATACGTATTGTGGTACTTGACAAAGGTTTGCCAAAGTAGTCCTGAGCCCATGTGGTGATATCGCTTATAGATGAATGACGATTCTTGATGCAGTACCGCCTGAGGGATCGGAGATCACGGTTGTTCAGCTTAGGCTTGCGCCCTTGTCCTTTACGCACTGAAATTCCTCCAGATTCCTTGAATCTTTTAATTATGTTATGCACTGTTGAATGTGAAATATCCAAATCTCTTCCTATCTTTCTTTGAGGAACATTGTTTTTAAACATTTCAATAATTTTTTCATGTATTTGTTGGCAAACTGGCGATCCTCGGCCCATCTTTGCTCCTAAAGGATTAGACCTTTCTTGGATGCTGCTTTTGTACCAAATCATAATTACAATCACCTGTTAACATCACCTGTTTCAAATCACATCATTATTTAACCATTTTACCTCATTACTAGCCCTAAATTGCTCCTGTCCCAACTTTTCTTTAAATGTGTTGCAGGTCTGAATGACAGGAAAGGATGCATATTTACAAATGACATGAAGTTGACCAGACAAAACATGAAATATTTTGTGTTCATATTGTCTGCAATGAAATACAAGTCAAAGTAAATTTAGAAATCACTTCTTTTTTCTTTTTTTTTTGCGTTTTCCATAATATCCAAACTTTTTCTGATTTGGGGTTGTATATATATATATATATATATATATATATATATATATATATATATATATATATATATATATATATATATTAAAAGTAGACTTTACTTTATTGAACATGTGCTATTGCATATTAAGCATTTTATAATGGATTTCTGTGGGAGAAAAATGTTGTGATGAACAATGTTGTGTTCATAACCTGATTTAATCTGCTTGCCTATACAATGTAGCCTTTAATACCTTTTTAACGTTAGCCTGTTAAGCGTTTTCCTCATCTTTATAACGAGGACACATAAAGCGCCTTAGAGGCAGAATAACACTCACGGTGCCGGTGTCTGTTTTTGCAGAATACTGCCATCTAGTGGCAGAAGGTTTTCTAAGACAGCTGTGTGTGTGGATCGTGCAAGGCCAAACCACCAAAATGAAAGTCTCAAAATCCAAATGAATCAAATAGGATCGACTCACAAATGAGTCAATGAATGAATGCACATCACCGGATCCACAAATGCACATCTTACTTGTTGCACGCACAAATTCTTACCTACATTAATACAAAATCGAAGTTTTGTATTGACAACTATGTTTCTATTTGTACAAATCGCTGCACATTCATGTAATTCTGTATTTTGCACACACAAGTTAAAAGGCATTTGTTTGTGGATAATAAAACATGTTTGCAACATTTATCAAGTTCATGGATAATTGTGTGTGAATGTATTAATCATTTTGAGTCTAAAATCATCCCATACTTACCTTTGTCCAAGAAGAATGTATCATCAGAACAAATAATTCAAAAGTGTATACACTTGTGTATTTTATAATACTGCAATGTTTATTATAATGACTACAAGAATTATAATATTTTTATTCGGTATGTAGCTAATGTGGTTAATTGTGCATTTATTATTGTGACTTTAATGATAATAATTTATCCAGTATAATGTGAGACAAAAAGGAAAACATTTGTAGTTTGGTGTTGATAAGGGACACTTGAGCCTTACTGACGAGGTTTTCTACAAAATGAGCAAGAAATTAAGGGTTACACAGAATAATCAAAACAGCTTATATTCATATTATAAGGCCACAGGAGATTAATTTCAGTCATTGTCGATACTCTATTGTATCACCGAATGACAACTATAGCACAAGGAAACTATTCAAATGAATTTTAAATCCTCACACGTTTAAAAAAAAAAAAGGCCAAACAGATCAAAGAGTTAAAAGACTCACCAGTTATTCGCTCATATTTGCTCTGCATTATCTGAATGTCTGCAATCAATCAGGCAAAACAGCTCTGACGATTTATCAAACTATGAGTTGTTTTGAAACAGTTGAACAGTTGATGTTTATTATTAAACACAAAGTTTTTTTACCATTTCGAAATAATAATTAATCGGAGTGTGTGCTAATATTTTCTGTTCCATTGATTTGCGCGTAGTCTCAAGGACACGTCCATAGCACGGGAAACTTATGAATATTCATGAAAACTGCTGCAGCTACAGTCCCTCACTCAGAGTCCCGCATTCTCAGACCCCTTGTTTTTTCGAGACAGCGCCTCCTATCAAATTGGATCGGGTAAACATCTTTGCAATGTGAAGGACTTAGGCCGAAACGTGAGTATTTTATTTAACAAATTTATTTTTTAATCAAACCACTTTATAGCTCATCGATACACCAACATGAATAGCTCATTTAATATTTGTAAAGAAAATATTTTAATAGCTTAGCTAGCCTTTAACCTTGGACTTTTTGTAGACAAGCCATTGTAAAATCCGATTAAAATTAAGGTAGACCAATTAAATACATTGAGTGTGTTAATATCAAAGAATGTCATCATTAATTATTTAATCAGATTTACAGTTTGACCTTTTTTTAAAATTACCTTTTATCTTAAAAATATAAATTTAATTAATTAATGTCATATGGAGTAATTATTTTACTTTATATAATTTATTTAGCCTACTTAAATCAGTACTTATAAAACTTACATATTAAAATGAATCCATGTTCATTAAACTGTGATATGAAGTTGTTGATATGAAGGATCCTGCAAATGGTGAAATAACTGTATCTGAATATATAAATATCTGAATATATATATTAGGGCTGTCAAAAGATTAATCGCGATTAATTGCATCCAAAATAAAAGTTTGTGTTTACATAATATATGTATGTGTACTCTGTTAATTATTATTTATATATAAATACACACACAATCATGTATATATTTAAGAAAAAAAAATATTTTTATATATAAAACATTTATATTTATATATATTATAGATTATATAAATGTATATACAGTATATACATGCAAATATTTCTTAAATATATACATGAATGTGTGTGTATTTATATATAAATAATAATTAACAGAGTACACACACATATATTATGTAAACAAACTTTTACTTTGGATGCGATTAATCGCGATTAATCTTTTGACAGCCCTAATATATATATATATATATATATATATATATATATATATATATATATATAATGTATATAAAATAAAAAAAATTGTTTGCCCCACAGGATGTTTTCAATAGTAAACCAAAGTGGTTCCCCCCAAAGCCACGTGTGCCATAGTCTACATGGACAATGAGCAGCAGCTTTAGCCAGTCTGCACCGCAAGGCTCTGGATAAGTCTAAAACTCAACTGAACTTCACAGATGAAGTGGAGTTAATTTGTAGTTTTCTTTTTTCTGAGGTTGGCCCAAACATGTTTGTCAATTGGATTGTTTCTATTATTGCCATATATGCAATGTTTTATATGTTAATTAATGTATTAATTTATATGGACAGGCCATCATTCATGGCCTATGTGAGATGCAGGCATTGTCCTGGCAGGAGGCTGATGAGGTGTTCCTCCGTGGCCTTACTTATCACCCTAGGTATGCTTGTAATTTGCATTTGCAAAAAAGATATAATTTATTAATACACAATATTTTTGGCAATGGCAATTATTTTAGTGAAGTTGAGGAATTTGACAGAGCGATTGCCAAACGAATGAAAAAACAGTCACCTACCAGAAAGTAAAGTTATTATTTTACCTTATGCAATGTGGATTAAGTAAAGTGGAAAAAGTAAAGTCACTAACAAAATTCTTTTTTACTTTTTTCTTTGCTTTGTCCTTTTTACAGCAAGATGATGTTTAAGTGATCGTTAAATAAAGTACAGAATTGTTAATTATTGGTGTTTTGTCTATTCTTATTTGAGTTTAGCTTTGCATTGCATTCAAAATATCAAAAAACAGGTTTTGTAATGTTAGCATGGTATGTTAATTAGACCATTAGCATAGTTTGAACTTAAAGAAACATTGGAATTTTAATTTAAAAAACATTGAGGCAATATAATATCTGTCACATGGTGTTTTGGTGATGGTTCATGTTCATTGTTCCTTGTTCATGTTTTAGTTTATCATGTTCTTGCTTTGTTTTAGTGTCATGCACTTCCTGGTTTTGTCATGTTTCAGTGTCATGTGAATCCCATGCCCTCATGTGATCTTGTGTCTTGTCCTGTCATTGGTTCATTGTCTGATCACTGTTCACAGGTGTCACTTGTCTTGTCATTAGTCTGTGTGTGTATTTAAGCCCTCATGTTTGCCATGTGTCTTTGTCAAGTATTGAATGTTGTAACCCGCTGTTGGTGAGTTTTGTTATAGTTAAATGCCAAGTCCTTGGTTTGATTTATGTTGAGATTTATGTTTAATTGTGAATAAAACTGCACTTGGGTCCTTCAACTTGCCTTCAGTGGATACTTGTTACAATATCACACAATATTAATAATAAGATAGTTCAATCTATAATTGTATCTCTTCCATCAGTAATTTGCTTTCTACCACCCACACTCAAAAAATAACTACTGGGTAATTTGTTAGTCAGAGAACACAGTGTGTTTTTTGGCACATGCACTGAGCCGGGAACGCAAATATGTTATTTTGCCATTATTTTGTGTGAATTTATTTGGAAAACTTTAAAAGAAGCGAAACCGTAATATTGCATCCGGAGTCTGAGAATGCGGGACTCTGTGTGCGGGCGTTATACGATCTTCCGAACAGCAGGAGGTGCTGTCTCGAAAAATGAGGGGTCTGAGAATGCGGGACTCTGGGTAGTTGCAGCAGGCTCCGAGTCTGCAGCTTCATATGCTGCGTCCCAATTCGCATACTATCCGTATGTAACAGGTAGCGCTAGTGATGCGCTGTAGCTACTCTTCCTTTATGGACCAGAATACTAGGTTCGCTACAGAGGGCAATAAATTAGTTAAGTCACACAAACACAGAAACCAGACAGACCAGGAAAATGACTTTATGAAAATGATTCTTTACTTTTTCAGGAAATTGAATGAATGTAAATAAAGTAAATGACAATAAACAAATAAAGGTATAACCACCAATGAAAATGGTCTCTTTCCCTTTAAGAAATGTAGGTTTTGAGCTCCTTTGTAGTTTATCTAGTTATATATATTTGTATTATATTTGTTTACTTTGGTATTTAAATAGTAATTTTAAAAAGGTTTTGATTTATTTAAATTTCTATTTTAGTTTGCTGTCTCTATCTAACTTCTAATTTTCTTTGGAGCTTTTTTCCCTATCACCTTATTTGAATTTGAATCTTTAACCCCCAAAAGAAAATACAATTTCAGTAAACATTACTCCAGGAAAAATAACAATTTAAATGAAAATAACAAAAATTAACAGTACTTCACTGTAGATGAACAGTTCTCAGTCCGTGGAACAAGTGTCTCTTGGTGTAATTGTGCAAATGTCTGTAGTGTAAGCGTATAGTGCAATAATCAGTTCAGTGCAATGTTGAGGTAGTCGATGAGAAATACCACTTGTGACAGTAGATAAGGCACTGATCACTTGATGAATCAAGGACGTTCTTCTAATCCCTTTCAGGGCTCTCAAACTGGGTGGCTCGCCATCTCAGGATCACAGCTTATTCCAGACTCTCAAAAAAACCTGACCAAATCCAGGGGATTTCAATACAGAAACAATCCACAACATCTGATTCAACAGCTCTCACAATCGGCAATCATCCACTTCACAATCATCAATCATCACACTTTTTGTCTGCTCTGATAACACCCGCGATCTGCGAAGCTCGTGCTCTCTCTACAATCGTTCCGTCTCATCTCAGTGACGTCATACACGCGCATGGCTTTAAACATGCAGCACACTTTAATAATCAAAATTATTTTGATTATTCTAAATATTAATAGCACAGCAGAACAACTTTGAGAACATATTCAGCATTTTGAATGAAAATATAATTACTATAAATTATATTTATTTATTTATTAACAGCTCAGTTCAGACCTGTGTTACACCCTCCCCCCTTAAGTCTATGCAAGTCCCATTGCATGGCTGTAACCTAAGGTTTTAGGGTTTGGAGTGTCTAATTGATCTAGGTTGTTCTGCAAGTGACTCGACAAAAGCAGTGTTCAGCCCCTGCAGCAAGGATTGAATGATTGATATCATTGGGTTTCCCAACTCTGGGTAAGTCAGTCTTTTTGACTTCTGCTTCACTCTTTTAGATTTCCTTAGATGACTTTCATCCTCACTCTCCTCTTGATCCGTTTCCTCCTCAGGTTCAGATGACTCCAATCTGCTTCTCCGTAATAGAGCATCAGGCACAGTTTCCTCAATTTGCACAGCATGTGTTTCATTGTCCTTTTCCCTTTTGTTTCCACCAGGTACATCCAGTGTCTGCTGTTCTACTTGAGGTAAGTGATTTCTTTCTTTCAGGTTTTCCCTTACAGGTTCTGCATCACAGGATGAAGATTCAGCTTCAGGCAAGCACTGGGTATCAATTGAGTTTTTAGTACCAGGTAAGTACACTTCTTCGGATGGATCATTTCTTCTGGGCACATCTCTTGCATTCACAATCTTTGAATCATCATTTGGGACAGATGTTGAGTCACGTGGAATTTGAATTTCAGGATCAGAGTTAAGAGGAATGTCTTCAGGTTCTTTAACAACATTGTACTCCCGATGAACCTCTCTGTGGTAATAGCTCAGAGATTTGGGGTACATAGTCATCCTCGTCAGAACTTTGGTAGCTCTCTGGATGTTCATCAGTTTCCTCATCTCTGCTTTGTCTGGTTACCCGTTTTCTCTGAGGTCTTGTCACATAATTTTCCTCTTCTGTAAGCGGAGATAGGAACCCGCAGGGTAACAACAAGTCTCTATGTAGCGTTCGTAGGGGACCTTCTTGTCTCTCTGGTCTCACCGTGTAGACAGGTAATTCACCAGCACGACCCACAACAATATGTATCACAGGATCCCACCCTTCAGCCAGTTTATGTTTCCCGCGTACCCTCACATTTCTGACCAGCACACGGTCACCTTCCTCAAAAGCTGACTCAGTCACTCTGCGGTCAAAACGGACTTTGTTTCTTTCCGCAGTTTTGGCTGCATTCTTCTGAGCTAGTTTGTAGCTTTCCTGAAGGTGGGTTTTCAATGACTGTACATACTGTGAATGAAACTTGGGACTGTCATTATTCACTGTGGTGTTGAAGATCAAGTCTACTGGCAATCTTGGTTGTCGTCCGAACATAAGCTTGTATGGTGTGAATCCTGTAGTCTCGTGTTTCGTACAATTATAAGCATGCACGAGTGGTTTCACAAAGTCTTTCCAACGTGTCTTCTCTTGAGTTTTCAAAGTACCAAGCAGTCCTAGCAGCGTGCGGTTGAAGCGCTCGACCGGGTTCCCTCTAGGATGGTAAGGTGTAGTTCTGACCTTTTTGATGCCAGCGATTTCACAGAGTTCTTTGATTGTTTTGGACTCAAAGTCAGGTCCTTGGTCACTGTGGAGCTTTTCCAGCACACCATAATGAACTATAAAGTGTTCCCACAGAGTCTTAGCAACTGTTCTAGCTTTTTGGTTTGGGGTGGGAATTGCGACCGCATACTTGGTGAAGAAGTCTGTTATCACCAAGATATCTTTGGTGTTGCTACGGTCGGGTTCCAATGACAAAAAGTCCATACACACTAACTCTAGTGGCCGGGTGACTTGAATGTTCACTAGAGGAGCGGCTCTTTCCGGCAAGGCCTTTCTACACACACAGCGGCTGCAGGTCTTTACTCGGTTTTCAACATCAGTGGCCATCCTGGGCCAATAAAATCGGGATCGGATGAGATCAAGGGTCCGTTCTATTCCCATGTGACCCTTGTTGTCGTGCAGACTCTCCATGGTCATGGCTCTTAAGTCAGGTGGGAGGACGAGTTGGTAAGTTGTGCAGTCTCCAACAGTTCTTTTGCGATAGAAAATGCCATTCTTTAACTCAAATTTTCTCCATTCTCTCAACAGGAAAGGAAGTTCTGGAAGCTCACGTCTCAGTGCAGGTAGGACAGTATATCCTGATTCTAATTGAAGAATTACTTCTCGCATGGCTGGATCAAAGCCAACGAGCGAGAAATTATCAAGCCACCAGGAGAAAGAGCTACCTGTACTTTCAACCCTTGCTAAATGTTACCTGTGCATTCCTGACACCAGTGTGCCAGCAAAGCGAGTTTGTAGTACTGCTGGCGACATAGTGAACGCACAGAGAAGTGTTCTACGGTCAGATCATGTTGATCAGTTGATATTTTTGAAAAAAAAAGGGTAAATCTGTAGAGTCATTGAAAAGAAGTTGGTTACATTTTATCTTTTGTTAAATATTGTTTGTTTATTAAACTGAGAGTAATAGCAGGTTCAGCCAGTTTATTCAACCTGAAGAAATGTTGGTTGCACTTTATTTTTGATATTAATATTGTATTTATATTATTTTAATGTTGAAACACAACAGCAAAAGTAGCAGGTAAATCTACTATTAATTAAACCTGAAGAGAAGTTAGTTGCACTTTATTTTTGATATTAATATTGTAATATTTTTATGTTGGAAAACAAAAGCAGAAGTAGCAGGTTAACCTAGTGTTGAAATGTTGGTTGCACTTACTGTGCTTTTATTGAAATTGTATTGAATATTGAAAATGAGAGCAGAAAAGGTTAACTTCCTGTTAATTCAACCTAAATTGTTGGTTGCACTTTATTCAAATAAAATTTGAATGCATTTGCCATTAATTGTTGTTTACTTGTTTGTTTATATCCATAATTAATTTATACCTGATTCCCTTACAAGAAACAAAAGACATCTAGGAAACTTCACCTGCACTGACCAGTATCCAGATAATTATTTTTTTAGTCACACAATTTTTGGCTAAAAAGTTACTGAATCGATTTCAAGTCACTGAATCGTTTCAGATCGTATCGTTCTAAATTAACCAATATCGTCCTTGAATCGTATCGACAACCTCAAATCGTGATACGAATCGAAACGTTGTTAAAACGAATCGTTACACCCCTATTAAATACGGATAATTGCTCACTCAAACCCCTTTATCTAATCCTCTTAGACTCGCGTAACCGTCATGTTTGTAGTTCTTTAACACTTTTTATCCGCGTTTGTAGTTCTAATCCTAGTCCATCTCGCAATGTGTTGTGGGCAATATCAGCCGTTAGGAGAGTGCGCATCGATCTAAACCATCCGGGGATCTTTGGAATACTCTTTTCAACATACTACGATTTGGGACATACTAATTCTTTTTTCGAATACTTAGTACGGATAGTATGCGAGTTGGGACGCAGTGTAACACCGTGACAATCAATGTCGCCTATTGGACGAAATAGCGAACATAAATGCAAAAAAAGTTGCTTGTCATGATTTCTTAACAAGCGAACCACTTTTTTAAAATAAGCCCAAAGTCGCGTGTTATATGCGCAATTTTGGACGTCACCACTCGTGCGCTCCAGTTCATTCATTGTCGAGTCTTCTGAGGTAAACTGTTTACACGGTTTGTTTAAGCAACATTTTACGGGGTTTATGAGTGATTTTCATCAGGCTCTGCGCTATTCGGTTGTCTGATCAAACATTTGCCTTTTTCTCTTCACATACAAAACGATAAGATGCTAGCCAACTACTTTTTGGTTGTTTTGAGAATGTATGCTATTTATTTATGGAATCGAACTGTAGAGTCATAAACAAATTACAATGGATGATAAAGACATTAGTGTATGTATTTATATTACTGCTATTTTATCTGTATCATTAGAGAAATAATAGCGATATTACAGCACTTTCATCATATGTTCAGACTCCAACAATCTGTTTCTAGCTCAGAATAGTGTGAATAAAGTGAGATGATCTGCTGCTGATCCTGAATGGCTTGTTTAATGAGTATTGATAGTCTATGGCTCATCACTATTATCAGAGCAGCTGAAAAGCCTCTTTATTTCATGTCAATAGATCCTGTTTTCACCTCATTCATTATGCTGATGTCTTCACATCCGTACATTGACACATTAAGCTCATTTTATTGGTGTCAACAGACTTAAGAAAACGACACGATCAGCTATTGAGACATCTACAAGATATATAGCTAAATTTCAACATTTATTTCATTAATCTCCGATAAACCATGTTCATATAACACGATAAACAAAAACAAGTTAAGTTAAACTTGGTGCGTTATTTTTTTTCTTGCAAGTCGGTATGTATTTTTCTAAGTTTTACTCTTTCATTTTTATTCTTACATTGCTTATATTTGGTATGTGTTAATTGTTGTGTTCCTTCATTTTTTCTAATATGAGGCAAGATGTAGGATTAAAGTTTGTGGATTAAATTCTTAGAAATAATAAGAGATCATTTATGAATTAATACTTTTGAAATGAATACACGTGTGATGTGTGGAAGCAGCTGCAGCGCGAGATATCTCTGGAGAATGATCAAGGAAACACAGACACAGTGCAGTAATATAACATTCTCAAATTTATTAAGGATGAAAGGTCAGAAAGAAATAGTAACAATACTTAAAATGTGTGAGTAAGTATAAAAACATAAACTCAAACTCAGTGATTTGTTCTTGATTTTGTCAGATCTGCTCCTCCTACTTCAGTGAAGCTCCTCCCACTGCAATTCACCAATAAATGCTGGAATATTCCCATCAGCCTACAAGTGAAGACGAGCATCAGACCATCAGGAAGAGCTGAAATCTGCAAAGACAGAGTTTATTGAAGGACAGTGAGAACATGAGAGATCCAGAACACACTGAAGAACAAAGAGGTTGGTGTTTATTCCTGATCCTTCATTAATGAGCCTGAAGAACAATAAGGATAGAAAGTTCCTCAGATTTAGGGTTTGTAGTAGGAAAAATCTCAAGAGTTGTGAAATATAATTAAAGCAGTTTTTTTAAAACAAGGATGTAAGAGAAACTTTCAAATCTGAAGGTCAAAATAAGTATTATCTGAGCTGTTTTATTTTGCAACCATGTTACCAAAAGGTCTCAATACAGTTCACAAGCCTGTGATTTGGTGTTTTTTAAATGTATCAGATAAATACAGTTTGGTAACAGGGTTACAGATTTAGCATCAATCAAGTAAAACAGATTTATATTAATTAAATAATGTATTTTAAAGAAGTTTTTGCATATAACTTTGGTGACGTGGTGTAGTTTGTTTTAAGACAGAGAGTTTTAAAATTATAGCATTATTTCAGATTTTTAAAATGTTAATATTTTATGTAGCTGCATAACTCGTCAGATATTTAATAGCTCTCACTTCAAAAACGTGAAACGTGTCCTAAAGGGAAAGGGTGATGGAAAAAATATATTTCAATGTTTTTGCGTTCTTTAGGGTTGCAAATGAACAAAGACATTTGCTTTCCTGTTCCAACCCCCTCTTTCCTACCACAAGGGCCGTTTGTGATCGTAAAGGCACAGAAGTGTGGTCTGTTGGCCAAGATGTGTGTACATCTGAGGTTTGCTAATCGTCACACCTTTAGTACTGTAATCTGCTGATTGGTCCGTTTAAATGTCTCACATTTGGTTTCAGTCACATGGTCAAGGGAGGGATAGAAGATTGTAAGGCCCTGTTTGCTCCAAGGTTATTTTCGTAAACGAAAACTGAAACTAAGACTAAAACTATTGGTCAAAAAACATTTTCGTAAACGGAAATAAAATGTAAAAATCGTAATAAATGAAAAACTAAACGAAACTAACAACTCTTACTGAAAAACGAACTGAAATAAAATAATAATTAGCAAAAATAAATATACGTTTTCGTATTTAATAAGCTCTCTTTACTGTGGCGGAAAATCTCACCTGCTAGCCTACATTGTACTACTGGAGAAATAATCTTTAAATAAATAATCTTTTAATTGTTTTACAATATTTCATCTTTAATATGAATGAATTTGTCTGGAATTTATCTTTTTTACTTTTATATTTTTACGTTGCATTTATTTGGTTCAATCTCAGACCATTGTTTGTCATATAGGTCATAGTTTGACTCTTAAAGGTGAAGACTCAACTTTATGCATGCATTTGTAAGATTCCCCTCTCCGTTAAACATGTTTTGTTGGACTGTCCTGGGTTAAAACAAGAATGATCTTTTTATCAAGTTATTCCACACTAGTAAGATTATGCATGAAAAGGTTTTGGATTTTTTTTATCATAAGTTGACTTAAAAAATCTTGTATATGACTTGTCGTGTTTGTTTGCTTGGTTTTATTGTATTTATATGATATTTGTATTTTTGTAATAGAATTTTTGCCATGAATATTGCCTTATATGCTGACATGGCATTAAATAAAACAATCTGTATTCCATTATTTTATTTTTATTATTAAGATGTCTGCACAAGAGTTAACTCTAATCTGTGCAAACATTAAACTAAAAAATCTTGATTTGGTCTCTACACTTCGTTCTGGTAACTAGCTAAACTATAATTACTAAAACTGAAACGAAATATATAAAAACTAAATAGAAATGTGTTTACAAAACTAAAACTAGCAAAACAATTTATAAAACTAACTAAAACTAAACTGAAATTTGTTGCAAAATTGAAAACGATAATAAAATAAAAACTAATTTAAAAATGCAAAACTATAATAACCTTGGTTTGCACCTGAACTTGTACTTTTAGAGTATATTTAAAGATAGGTACTTTTACTCTTACTCAAGTTCATTTCTTGTAAAAAAAACTGTACTTTTACTTCGTTACATTCGGTGGCGTTCCTCCGCTACGGTCAAATATAATTAATAAAAAAAAAAGATGTATTTTTAAATAAGTTAATATGACTTGTCTGCAAGTCTCGTGAAACGTTGGAGAGGCTGCTTCGCAAGAGGTGGCTACGCTTGTAATTAACGCGCGTTTAGTTGGAAGATGATGGCCGAAGCAGAGGAAGATGTGTGTGAGTTACGGGAGGCAGATCACCCGTGGCCGCAAGTTCAGTCTATGTTTTCACTCCAAGATGTCAAACAGAATAGTTTCATAATGCGATGCATGCTGTGTGCACCAAAACGAACTGACATCTCGGCATACAATAATTCCAGCTCCAACCTGAAAAAAAACATGTAGCGGTAAGTGCCACAATGATGCCTATATTTGAACACTATTAATGGTAATTTGGTAACTACGGGCACTTTTCCCTTATTGTAATACTATTTCACACACTGTCCAAGTGTTTTCCTCATATGCGCTGTTGGGCAAGCAATGACAAATCGTTTGAATCCTCCAAACAACACACGTCCACGTTCACATCTGCACATTTACATGTCCTTTTTTTCACAAAACGAAACAAATGCAAGACGTCACATTAGGCTATTCAATTTATGCACAAATCTGGACAGACACCTGTCTGAAGTGTAGAAAATAAATTCAAATAAAAACAGGATTGTATTTTATTCCTACCTAAAGAATGCATATACTTATAAAAATTGTAGCAATTATGGGTGCAGACATATTTAATGAATCTTCCAATGATTCGATCAACTGAACATCCCCGTTCACAAAGCACAATTTAGCTCCAGACTCCAGGAAATCGGCCATCGATCACGAGAGAGATGGGGGCTCGATTCTGCCCGGAGCTACTAGTTTTGAGAGCTGACTTCCTATGGACTCGAAACTCAGTTAAAGAAAGGACAGAGGACTTGTTGTGTTCACAAGACAAAGAAACAAACCAGATCTCTGTCTTTGCATGACCAGTAAATGAACTCCACGTGACAGCTAAAACTCCAAGCAAGCTCACAGAAACTGTCACATATGGAGTGCAGCAAATCACTGATTATTGGACTTTCATTCAAATAGCCTTCGACATAGCTTGTTAGTGTGTTTGCAACTGAATACACGTGACTATTAGGCATGTATATTACTCACAATTCATGCAATTATGTAACTAATGAATGAGTGGATGAAAATGCATCATGTTTGGTACCGGTGCGTTCGTAAGAGTATAATCCAACAGATGAGCTGAATGAAATCTTTATAGAATTGATCATGTCCTTATAGTAAGAAATTAGGTCTAAATTTACTCTCTGCTTAAGAGCAGGAAACTAAATTCTATAAGATATTAGTAATCTGAAATTAACAGGAAATTTAATTGCAAATTAAAAGGCTGAAAGGTGAAATTAAAGGCAACAACTGCATATTCTGCAGTCCAAACAAAGATGTTAGCCTACTTAAATCAGAATTTGTTTTTTAATTCAGTGTAGAGAAGTCTTTACCAGTGAAATTAAATTAAACCAAAGGATATAATTGTTCCAAAATGTTCAATCAAATAATGTTTAGTGCAACGAAAAAAACTAAGATGCTACAGCAGGTGCTTTTTAAATCAAATTAAGTCAATGTAATTTTAAGGTTACCTAAAAGGTAACACTTTAGAATAATGGTCATTAGTTGACATTAGTTAATGTATTAACTAACATGAACTAACCATGAGCAGTACATTTGTTACTGTATTTGTTCATCTTTGTTAACGTTAGTTAATATAAATACAGCTGTTCATGTTAGTTCACAGTGCATTAACTAATGTTAACAAGATTTTAATAATGCATTAGTAAATGTTGAAATTAACATTAACAAAGATTAATACATGCTTTATAAGTGCAGTTCATTATTAGTTAATGTTAACTAATGTAGTTAACTAATGACCATTATTTTAAAGTGTTCCCATATAAAAATGATCATCCTATAGGCTACTAGCCTGACATCGTCATACTCAATTCTAGTCAGAATATGAGTCTGATACTGCTCCGTTGGGCTGTGATTATGGGGCGTGTTTCAACCGAACCAGGAAAGACCTCAATTGGATAGACCTACAACCAATCAGAGCAACGGAGCGACGCCTAACGTTAGTTGTCAAATGTCAACAGAACTCAACTGACCTGTGTTGCCATGTCCTCGGGTTGAAGCGACCCCGATTATGTGATATACAGACCCAGGAATGCGAATTTTAGCTGCCAGCCCTGCCAAAATAACACATATTTTACCCCCCAAATGCATTTTTCCCGGAGAACCCCCCCCCCCGATGTAAACGATCTTTGCCGGTGTTGTAAAAAAAAGGATACACAGAGTTTACTTACCAACAACACAATCATCATTTCTGAGATAAATAGTAAAGGTGAATGCATATACGAACAAGTTCTCCGTTTAGGATTAGAACAAACTCAACCCAAGCGCCTTTGATGACGTAGATGATTACGTTACTGTTGATCATCTGTCCATCATCGTCTAAAGCCCGCCCTGACAATTTCATTGGTCCGAACAGTTTCTGTTCGGGCATAATTACTTCTCTACCGATCAAGTCCAGACCGAACTGCCCGTGTAAAAATTTTGTGGGCGGGGCAAGTTCGGCTGGCATCCAGGCTAATAGGCTACAGAACTGATAGTATTTCATTTCAAAAGTGCATGCATGTTCTTCTTTAGGCTACAAAAAGCAGTATTTCGGCTTTGTCACAAGTTAGTCTGTTTCGTTCTCATCCGATCCAATAGGGCTGTGTTGAAAAAATCGATTCACCAATTCTGAATCGATTTTCATATTAATTTCTAAAGATCGATCCGTAACTCTGAGGATCGATTTAATAATAGGCTTACATTTTCCCCGTGAATTTTAATTTGCCGCGTCATTGAATTCACGCATTCGCGCGAGGTGGAAGGACATTAAAACAACGAACATGGCATCTTTGAAAACTCCAGAAACGCTAAAAGCTGCGATCTGGCAGATTGTGGTTTCTCTTGATTTCAGGCGTTTATCCTCCGAAGCCGTACGCTTCAGCGCGTACACAACATGACGGTCTTTCTCTTGGCGTGCTCGGTGTAGGTCACGGCATCGCGGATCACGTTCTCCAGGAACACCTTCAACACTCCGCGGGTCTACTCGTAGATCAGACCGGAGATGCGGAGATCCAACACGTGAGAAGCTGAGCTGAACAAATGCTCACTATCTGCGCTTGTGCAGGCGGAGAGGTAAGCTCGCACAACTTCAGCTCGCGCAGGAAAGCGGCTCTTCATTGCCTTCAGCGTATCTCGTCTCTTCCCTCAGTTCTCCAGTTTCCGTTTGTAACACACAAGTGACATGTTCACGAATGATTGCAATATAGCCATTTATGCACGCGGGCGCACTTCCGGAAAAATACAAAGAAAATTTGCAATGTAACATTTGGATGCTATTATACTATTTATTAGGGATGCACCGGTTGACCGCCCAAAAACCGGAACCGGTTCCGGTTTTTGGGCGGTCAACCGGTGCATCCCTAATAAATAGTATAAAAGCATCCAAATGTTACATTGCAAATATGGAAACTTTGGACCAAATGAAAGATGCATGAGTGACGAGCCTAACTTCACTACAGTTTCAATTCAAATAAATTAATCTAGGCTTGGTGTTTAAGGGCGTTTTCACACCTACCTTGATTGGTCCAGATTATCGGATTTTTAAGTTTGGTCCGAATCAAAATTACAGGTGTGAAACCTCCCCCATACCACGGTCTGGACCAAACAGGCGAAATTTGGTCAGACGAAAAGAGGTAGTCTTGGTCCGGATCAAACTGAACAAAGGTTCGGTTCGTTTCTAGTGTGAAAGCATTTTCTGTATGGTTCGTACTTTCAAACCTTTTACAGGAAGTTCCTGTTTATGTTTAAATATTATATTGGTATTTTTAAATTCAATCTAGGCTACATTGATTATGATAAGGTGAATAGATGCGCGATATGTCAGAAGACAGAAGGTCAGAAATAATTTTGAACTAAATTTTGTATGATTTTGCTTAGAAAGCCTTTCTTTAATGTGAATTTCGTTTTGTATAAATTGTATCTTAATTTTAATCAACGTTTAATCTGATAATTGCCTGGATTTAATAAATAAGAAGCAAATAGTCTATAGCAGACAATAATCGCGGGAGCGATCACATGCTCATATAAACATGTCTCATATAAACCGAAACTCAGTAGCTACTTGTCTCATGAGAAATATGTGTATATAAATCTTGAAATGTCCACTTTTAAACGTAACGAATAAAAAATAGTCAAGTAATGCGCACTGTTCAATAGTGGCAATGATATGCGTCCGTTCATTCATTCTTGTCATAAACGCTGACGTCAGACTCACCTCCGCTTACAAACCAATCAATGTCCAGATGCAGCCCACATGATGATGACGAGTGGACGCAAGTGTGTCATGTAAAGTTCTTTAGTCCGCTCGCATAACTGCAATGTGAAACCAAACCAAAACTAACCGAATGTATAAAATGTATCAAAAAATGAACTCCGGTTCGGACCTTGGTGCGGACTTTCAGGTGTGAAAACGCCCTAAATTAAATGTTGTTTTTAATAAATGGCACAATATAGAGACTATTTTTATATAGGCTAGTCTTCTATGTATATTTTTATTGAATGGCTACATATATTTTTCATATTTTGTTGTTTTCTGAATACCATTCATTTAAGGATTTGTCATACAGTGAGGGGAAGTAAAATAAGCATAGCCTACATGTTAATAGTGTTTATAATGATAATGTTTTGTTGGATTTACCAGTGTTTTACACTACTTCTGAATGTAGGCTAATAATAAAATGCAGATTTTACTACAATGCAACGTTCGCATGTTTCTCTCTTAACATGACCCGATGTCATGTAAATTACACTCGGTGCGACTTTTCTGGCAAATACGGTGAATAAATACGGCATAAATCATAAAATAAAAGCGTATGTATTTTAACCCTCTGAA
This sequence comes from Gobio occitaniae, assembly GCA_033150135.1. Lineage (NCBI taxonomy): Eukaryota > Metazoa > Chordata > Actinopteri > Cypriniformes > Gobionidae > Gobio > Gobio occitaniae. The sequence continues at coordinate 158,481 of JARQWZ010001092.1, forward strand.
CCCTCAGCTGTTTTCTGGGCCCTGGAGGTGTTTTGACATGCCCTGACATTTATGCTTATTTCTGTTACTTGTAACATTTTCATGGCTAAAGTCTGAGTACACTGTTTTAAGCACAAACTCTGCTGCAATAATATATGAGCAGCATGTGTGTAAAAGTTTGTAGTTTTGATAAAATGACGTTTATGCATGGTTTGTGGAAAGAGTTAGTGTTATAAGGCTATTACTGAAGGCCATACTGAATATTTGTTCACAAGACTTTTGATAACTGGATCATGTAGGCTAGAATTTTTGCTTCAAGATGATGTAAGAATAACTCTGGCCACTCATTCACATAAAACAATATACTGGGTATACTGGGTTTCTATTTCAGATTAATGCTGTTTTTTTTTTTTTAAACTTTCTATTCATCAAAGAATCCTGAAACTGAAAAATGAACACAACTGTTTTCAACATGGATCTCCCATTACAGTATCACAGTTGAATATCATGACTTGTTTGCAAATATAATCTACAAATGCATAGCATACACATACAGATGTTCCTGCCATGTTTAAAGACGTTTTATACGAACATACCTTTGCAGAACAAACTAAACGCTCCCGCGTGTATATATTAAATATTTTTAAAACCGCATGAGCATCAGGCCGGTGTTGCGTTATTCTAAATGTAATAACGAACTCGAACATGCAAAAGACGCAACATATGTGAACAACCACTTAGTCAGTGGTTAGATGAGCGTAGCAGTCAATAAACGGGACACGGGAGGACATTTAGGCCCAATATATATACGGGAAGTCCAGGCGAATACAGGACAGTTGGCAACCCTATTTTTATATCATGCTGTGTTTAATATTATAGAACATAAAATACCCTTGTGTCGTACATGTGTCTTTATTTGGAATTGAAAGGTTGACTACCTGTCTTTAATTTTCAACATGTTTCTGTTGATTTCACACATTTTAGTCTAGCAATAGTTCAACTAATAGCTCAATGTGAAGTTTATGCATCAATAACGCTTATATAAGGGAGAAGAAATGTTTTACCTTAAAGGGATAGTTGACCCCAAAACGAAAATTTGATGTTTTTCTGCTTACCCCTAAGGCATCCAAGATGTAGGTGTCTTCGTTTCTTCAGTAGAACACAAATGAAGATTTTTAACTCCAACCGTTGCTGTGTGTCACTCATATAATGCTTGTCGATGGGGTCGAATTCTATTAGAGTAAAAAAAACATGGACAGACAACTTCAAATTAAACCCTGCGGCTCGTGACGACACATCGATGTCTTAAGACACGAAACGATCGGTTTCTGAGAGAAACCCAACGGTATTTATGTAAAGATATCACCTCATATCAGACGAACGCTTTAGCTCTCCAGACTGCCATCACTTCCCGTAGGTGAGGTCAAAATTCTGGCCGGGTCATAGATATATACATAGATACCTCATTAGTGCCTGCGTGGATCATGGCGTGGATTGCTCGAATGAGGTATCTATGTATATATCTATGACCCGGCCAGAATTTTGACCTCACACACGGGAAGTGATGGCAGTCTGCAGAGCTGAAGCATTCGTCTGATATGAGGTGATATATTTGCATAAATACCGTTGGGTTTCTCTCAGAAACCGATCGTTTCGTGTCTTAAGACATCAATGTGTCGTCACGAGCCGCAGGGTTTAATTTGAAGTTGTCTGTCCATGTTTTTTTTACTCTAATAGAATTCGACCCCATCGACAAGCATTATATGAGTGACACAAAGCAACGGTTGGAGTTAAAAATCTTCATTTGTGTTCTACTGAAGAAACGAAGACACCTACATCTTGGATGCCTTAGGGGTAAGCAGAAAAACATCAAATTTTCGTTTTTGGGTGAACTATCCCTTTAAATTCTCATCTTAAAATCGCGTTCTTCTTTTTCTTCTCAGGTAAATCCAAGGTAAACTCACAGCGTGTCTTCCGAACTCGATGAAAAAGCATAAGAAATAAGAATGGTGAAGATGAGTCTTTGTTTTGAGGGGATGGGAGGCGTTTACAGGTTTGCGTTCCTTCACGTGGATGATTTGCATGTGAATCTGTTTGCTCGCGCGTGGGTGTGGTCACATTAAAGATAATGATGCTCTGCTGGAGAAACTGTGCCTCTCGCTGTTTTCATACGGATTACATAAAAACAGAATATATTTTTTAAATATAAATTACTTCATTTAAAGATGTTGCAGTCCTGTGTGCGTGCGCAACAGCTCGCTCTGCGCAGAAGGCATCCTTTTGAGATGTCAATTATAATAATTTGTAATAAAACACAAGGCCTACATCACGAAACTTAGAAGAGTATCTAGGCCTATTTTAACATCTATTGTTCTGTTGTCAGTTTGTCAGAATGACAGTTCTTGCGTGAATGTTAGGCCTATTACATGTCTACGCAATATTCTTTTATTAGTGTTTAAAATATTTAATTTACAACTAATTATATATAAATGTGTAAATATTAATTAATTTATTTTTACTGTGCAACCAGGGTATGCTATGACAGCCGTCATACCCAGCTGATGCGAAGTGTATGTGAATTTATATCTACACTGAAGAAAGCCTTGCCTAGGCTCTACCCCGGGACGGGTTGTGTCCAGCCATTTGTTAGTCTGGTTGTTTTATGAATAAAAGATTAAATGTAGCTGCAATAAATGCGTTAAGAATCCATACAGCTGTAGCAGTGCAGGACTTTAATTCTGCTGTGCGGAAATGAAGAAGAACTGATGACGGAAAAGTTTGATCTTCGACTGACCAATCAGCAGAAAGGGGCGTATAATTCCCGTCCACGTGTGGAAATCGAATATTCAAACTGTTTATTCATTTAGTACCTCTGAACGGAAAGCTGAATTCTTGTTTTTCGTTGTTTAAAAAATGGAAACAAACAAAACAAAAAAGGAGCCGTTTTTTGTTTTTTAATACCTGTTTCTAAAAGGAAAATCAAATGGCCAAAATATACACTGACCCAGAAGATTCCCTGATTTGCGAGCCTCAACAGCTCAACCTTGTTACCGTCAATTCGTTATACATTATATATTATTATCCACTATCCACAGAATAACAGTCCTCCGCTGCTGGATGGATTCTTTGACACATACTAAATGTAATTTAAATCTTTTCTCATCTAAGCAGAGGACTGTTATTCTGCACAGAACTGTGGAAGAACTGAAAGCGGCACGGGTTGAGCTTTGGTTGACCAATTAGCGGAAAGGGGCATTTCATGCCTGCCCACATGTGGGAATCAAATATTCAAACCATTTATTCATTTTCTATTCCTGAGCATAAAAATATAAAATCAAGCTGAATTCTCATTTCTTTATTAAAAAAAGAAAGAAAGAAATGAGCCATTTTCTCGGCTGAATGTTTCTGTCTATTAGGTACATCCATTCAGCAAGATGTTTCAAAAAATGGTGCCAGATACCACAGCACACCTTCAGAGGTCTAGTGGGTCAGGGCTGATGACTGCGCAGAGAACTGATAACAGCGGCAATGAGCTCTCGCAAAAAAACAACACATTCCAGCGATAGATCACCTCTTATTTAACACAAACGAACAAATTGCTAATCAAACGGGGATGTTTCTTTCTATGAGGTACATCCGTGCTGCAAGATGTTTCAAATAGTGGTGGGGACATGAACCACCTGCAAATTACGCATATGGCTTCCCAGAATGTTCACACGTTAGGTCAGGTTAGGTTAGGCGGAGAGTATGCGTCCTTTGTGCCTTTTCGAACACATTTGGACACACGAGCACCGACAGTGCAATCACAGAGCAATCTGGTCAAATGCATTTTCGATGACCTCTGGAAGTGGTTGAAAACTTTTTACACCAGGATTTAGCACCGTTCACATGTGATCTGATGACGAAAACGTTTCTTAAAGGGTTAGTTCACCCAAAAATTAAAATTCTGTCATTAATTACTCACCCTCATGTCGTTTGACCCCTGTAAGACCTCCGTTCATCTTCGGAACACAAATGAAGATATTTTAGTGTAAAGCTGATGCTGAGAAAGGCTTCAGATAGGCCTCCATTGGCATTCAGTACATTTACACTCACAAGATCCATAAAAGGCACTTAAAACGTTGTTACAAAGTCCATCTCGCCACAGTGACTCTACAATAATTTTACGATGCGATGACAATAGTTTTTGTGCGCAAAAAAAAATCAAAATAACACCTTTATCCAATGTGTTCTTGTCTTCCGTGTGTGTCTCCCCAGATCTGCGTCATATTCTCACGCATGCGTCGTGGAGGCACATACGGAAGACAAGAACAAGTTGGATAAAGGCGTCGTCGCATCGTAAAATTATTGTAGAGTCACTGTGGTGAGATGGACTTTGTAACGACGTTTTTAGTGCCTTTTATGGGTCTTGTGAGTGTAAATGTACTGAATGCCAATGGAGGCCTATCTGAAGCCTTTCTCAGCATCAGCTTTCAACAAAAATATCTTCATTTGTGTTCCGAATATGAACGGAGGTCTTACGGGTGTCGAACGACATGAGGGTGAGCAATTAATGACATAATTTTCATTTTTGGGTGAACTAACCCTTTAATACCAGGTGTAAACAGGGTGTAACTGTTGCTCTGACTCTATCTGAGCTCTGCCTGACTCGAGTGGTCAATGGTATCTCTCTTTCTCTCTATTCCTTTATAAACTTATACTTAATCTCTCTTTCAGATAACATTTTACATATGTTTAAGGTAAAATTTATTTTTATCATCGTAATTGTAATTTGTCCCCATGTCAAATGTAACTATAACTAAATACTGTTAAACACTTTCAATTATAAATGATAACTAACAAGATTTGATTCAGTAACATTAAACATTAACATTGAAGTGCTACCTATTGCAACACGATATAGCCAAAAATTAACAATGCTCTCCCACATATTTTGCTGTCTTATTTCTGTCATTGGCAGTGGTGGGTGGTAATAGACAAGAAACATGTAGTTTTACACCGTCATGCTGATAATGTGTCTTTAGTCATTTGACAATCCTAAAGTCTGAACCACTGCCTGAGGCAAAACATTTTGCAAATCTAACACACAGTCTCTACGGGGAACATAAAACTATTTGTGTTCAAATGCAAAGTTTGTTGTGTGGAACACAAAAGCTTTGAAATGATAAATTTTTCCTTCCATCATAATGTCTAATGAATTAAAAAAGTATGTTTAAAAATATGTAGTTCATCAGTTTACTGGGATATGCACAATATATGGAAGCATTCATGGATATAATGGATCAAAATCATCTTAATCTTGTATAATAGTTTGAACACAACTCGATACTTTCTGCTATTACATCAGGGTTTATATATACATATATATATATATATATATATATATATATATATATATATATATATATATATATATATATATATATATATATATATATATATATATATTATTTCACAACATATTTTTCTTTTTTATTGATTTAATGAGCATTTTTTTAACTTTAATTTCAGACCTCATGAATGACAATGAGGAGAATAAAGAAGTGAATGAAGTGGAGAGAGAAAGAGCTCTCAAATCTTTCACCTGCCGTCAGTGTGGGATGAGTTTCACACGCAAACAGAGTCTCATGATTCACATGAGAATTCACACTGGAGAGAAATTGTTCACATGTGATCAGTGTGGGACGAGTTTTAGACGACAAGAACACCTTAAGATGCACATGATGATCCACACTGGAGATAAACCTTTCACATGTAATCAGTGTGGGAAGAGTTTCACACAACAAGGAAACCTTAAGAGACACATGAGCATCCACACTGGAGAGAAACCATTCACGTGTGATCAGTGTGGGATGAGTTTAACATCCAAACAGAGACTCAAAGATCACATGAGGATCCACACGGGAGATAAACCGTTCACATGTGATCAGTGTGGGAAAAGTTTTAGACAACAAGGAACCCTTGAGAAACACAAGATCATCCACACTGGACAGAAACTGCATGAATGTGATCAATGTGGCAAAACATTTTTGATGGCTTCATACCTGAAGTTGCACCTGAGAGTTCATTCACAGGAGAAACCACATTCATGTTCTTTGTGTGGAAAGAGTTTTTCACATCTGCAGAATTTAAAGGTTCATCAGAAAGTACATACTGATGTAAGAAATCATGTGTGCTTTGAGTGTGGGAAGACTTTTACTAGAGCTCTAGATTTGAAACGGCACCAGATAATTCACACAGGAGAGAAACCATACAAGTGTTCACACTGTGACAAGAGATTCAGTGATCAAGGATCCCTGAAAAAACATGAGAGGATCCACACTGGAGAGAAACCATACATGTGTTCACACTGTGACAAGAGATTCAGTCGGTCAGAACATCTGAAATCACACGAGAGAATCCACACTGGAGAGAAACCTTACATGTGTTCACACTGCGACAAGAGATTCAGTCAGTCCTCACATCTGAAAACACACGAGAGGATCCACACTGGAGAGAAACCATAACACTGCACTGCATGTGGGATGAATTTCACTCAATCATCTGCTCTACACAGTCATGCCAAAAGTAGCTTATTTTCAGTCCTACACTTCAAAGTGTGAAGCCGCGTCTCTTCCCTATCAGTTTGTCCTGCCACAATGAGCGACGGGACAAAGAAACATCTAAATTTGTCACAGTGAGTAAAGTTCATCTTCAAGACCAGGAGTTTCAACTGAGATTCATATCAACTTGCTTAATATAATAATCAATATCAATTTGCTTTGTTATGAGTTTCATTTTATGCAAATTTTTGTGTAGTTGGTTTATGCTTTTATAAAGGAAATCATTTTTTACAGCTTTTTACAAACTGTTCTTGCTCAAGAATCTGAAGAGGCTGATTTATTTTTTAACTTGTTTTTTTATTGTTTTCAAATCAACTAGTTATTCTTACACTTACGGTGTATTTCGAAATTGCATATGCAAGATTTACTGCTTTGCAACTGACCTTCACTTTTATTCTCTTGAGATGCTTTGCTATCTTGTTAATATATTTCTCATTCGTTTCCAGTTTTACTTTTTTTTATTTGCTGCACCAAACATTAAACTTTTATTGTCTGCTCCTTCTTGCATCAAGAGTAAATAATTTCATAATTTTGATTACATCTAAAAGACAAAAAAATATTATGATTGCTTTTGGGGCTTTCCGTGTGAGAAGGACAGAGGATGAAGATGCCTTTCATCAACTAAAACTCCTACCTACAGTGCACCTGGAAAGTATTCACAGTGCTTCACTTTTTCCACATTTTGTTATGTTACAGCCTTATTCCAAAATGGATTAAATTCATGATTTTCCTCAAAAACAATACAAACAATACCCAATAATGACAATGTGAAAGAAGTTTGTTTGAAATCTTTGCAAATGTATTAAAAATAAAAAAAACTGAAATAAATCACATGTACATAAGTATTCACAGCCTTTGCTCAATACTTCATTGAAGCACCAATTACAGCCTCAAGTCTTTTCGAGTTTGATCCTACAAGCTTGGCACACCTATTTTTGGGCCGTTTCTCCCATTCTTCTTTGCAGGACCTCTCAAGCTCCATCAGGTTGGATGGGGAGCGTCGGTGCACAGCCATTCTCAGATCTCTCCAGAGATGTTCAATTGGGTTCAAGTCTGGGCTCTGGCTGGGCCACTCAATGACCACCCTTCACCCCAGTACAGAGGTCCAGAGCGCTCTGGAGCAGGTTTTCATCAAGGATGTCTCTGTACATTGCTGCATTCATCTTTCCCTCAATCCTGACCAGTCTCCCAGTTCCTGCCACTGAAAAACATCCCCACATCATGATGCTGCCACCACCATGCTTCACTGTAGGGATGGCCAGGTGATGAGCGGAGCCTGGTTTCCTCCAGACAATTTTGTTTCTTATGTTCTGAGAGTCCTTCAGGTGCCTTTTGGCAAACTCCAGACGGGTTGTCATGTGCCTTTTCCTCGTATGGCCACTCTACCATACAGTCCTGATTGGTGGATAGCTGCAGAGATGGTTGTTCTTCTGGAAGGTTCACCTCTCTCCACAGAGAAACGCTGGAGCTCTGTCAGAGTGACCATCGGGTTCTTGGTCACCTCCCTGACTAAGGCCCTTCTCCCTTGATCCCTCAGTTTGGCCGGGCGACCAGCTCTAGGAAGAGTTCTGGTGGATCCAAACTTCTTCCATTTACGGATGATGCTCTGTGCTCAATGGGACCTTCAATGCTGCAGACATTTTTCTGTACCCTTACCCAGATCTGTGCCTCGATACAATCCTGTCTCTGAGGTCTAGTGACAATTCCTTGGACTTTACCTTGGACCTTTTTTTGCTCTAACATGCACTGTTAACTGTGGGACCTTATATAGACAGGTGTGTGCCTTTCCAAATCATTTACCACAGGTGGACTCCAATCAAGTTGTAGAAACATCTCAAGGATGATCAGTTGAAACAGGAGCACCTGAGCTCCATTTTGAGTGTCATGGAAAAGGCTGTGAATTCTTATGTACATGTGTTTTTTTTAGTTTATTTTTTTATAAATTTTCAAATATTTTAAACAAACTTTTTTCACATTGTTGTAAGGTGGAAAATAATCAAAGATATTTGAAATAGAACAAAATCATCTGCTTTGCTGTTAGCAGCCATCATCGTGATCAAGATATTGAAATTGACTCAACCCCCTCCCCCTTAACGCCATCAGAAGGGCCAGTTGGAGTTAGAAGAACAAAAGAATGGCTGGCTGGCCAAAAGGTTTTTACACCTTTGATTCAATGGGGGAAGTTTTGTCTGATTGGTTATTTTCAAATGTCTTACGGTTTGGTCTGATTGGTCAGTTTTAAAAGAGTCAGATTTAGTGGTGCAACGGATCACAAAACTCACGGTTCGGATTGACTACGGATCATGAGTCACGGATCGGATCATTTTTCGGATCAGAATAAAAGGGGGAGGAGACTAGTTTTATTTGCTTTCCATTTATTACATGAAAACTTTTGGTGTTAACATAACCTATATGGTTTATAAGGTTAACAAGGAACTTTTGGTGTTAACAAAGAAAAAATAAAATTAACCATCTGAATAAATCAAATTTGACTAAAAACAACCTGAGACATGAAAATGGGCCTGAGCTTTTTTCTTTTAAAGATCAGGATGTCAACATTCTCAGGGAGAGTAAACCTCTCACACTTGTCAGCATTGCAATCTCTTTGTAGGCCTATACACTGTTTTATAGATATCATGTTTAAACGCACTACACTTAAACAACTTTTTATTGAATTCATTACTTTATATTTATATGGCCTAGTGCCTACTTTAGATGTAAATATTACGTTGCTCATGCAAATTGCAAAACAGACAATAGACTATGTTAAAATAAAAAAACTTTTTAAATTAAAACACGCTTTTCTTTCGTTTTTAAATCTTTTTACAAGAAATCCTGCAGGTCATAAAGAACTTTGTTTTTCCACCTCCAAGAAAGGACAGGTGCTCTCCCTTATTTCTCCTTGTTTACTTAAAGGCCGTTTTCCTTGCTTTACTCGAGGAAAAAAGCCATGTGATGACTTTGAAACCGAGTGGACTTTACATGATATGCATCTGTGGTGGAATTACTAGATTTTGGCATCAATACATGTTTGTTTTAATGCGGATGCGCTGTCACTTTAATTCAGCGCCAGCACATCAAAAAATAGAATCTGTGCGGAAACGATCGCAGCACAGCTGTATGGCTACGCGCTCCTGAACGCACTAACGGACCGAAGCCGCGTGCAGTGAAAGCTGTATCCGTTAACAAGGGTACGGAAAAAATACGCACCGCATACGCACTGCAAACGGTGTGTGAAACGGGCGTCAGCAGGTGCCATGCTCGATGTATGCGCCACTTTCATACGGCTTTCTCGTGCCACAGTGCCTACACACTGTTACAGTTTTGTCCCCCACCCATCTTCCGTCATCATTTTACCGGGAAGCCAAAATGCTCCCGTACACGCGATTTGACTGATGCGGGAGACTTTTCAAGTTCTTCTACTTCTCCGCTAGCCACTGATTTACATGCCCTTTTCACGTGAACAAGTGTTTCTCTGAAACTCAGCATCGAGTTTAAAGGAATGAGATAACTTAAAAAGCAATATCGGCAGAAAAACTGTCTGTTAGTCTGCGATCGCTAAACAATTCAGATGAATCCACAAGTTAAAAAAAAAAAAGCGCAATAAATCCGCGGGTCACGTGCGTCCCGAACCGTGGGTCGTGATCCGCACGGATCACGGATCAACTGCGATCCGTTGCACCACTAGTCAGATTTGAATTTGGTGACATCAGGGAAGAGGATAAAAGAGGATTTCAACTGTAGCTCGCGCTCTTTGGATTCTCTGGCTTTCTGTAGAGAGAGCTGTTCTTTAGCTCTCTTTCTCTCTCTCTCTCTCTCTCTCTCTCTCTCTCTCTCTCTCTCTCTCTCTCTCTCTCTCTCTCTCTCTCTCTCTCTCCCTATCTATCTCTCTCACAGGTAACATTCTAGGCAGAGGCCTACAGAGCATAATTAAAGGTTTATGTTTACATCTATTTGAAACTATTTTAAGTGTAACCATAACTAGAATTTGTGTTTCCTTTTAGAAGAAATTTCTGTCTATTATGAAATTGACATTTTACATTTACTTGATAGTTAATAAATTGTTACATTTTGATCCTTTCTGAATTAATCTGTAATTATTAACTATCTCCAATGTGGAACGGTATAATTGCAACAAAGGGTTAAAACGGAATGATTAAATGTATGATTAACTATCAAATATAAATGATCAAACAACCGGTTGGCATTCTCTTCTAAATGCGACAACTTTGATAAATGGAGTCAGATAAAGAATATTATAATCAAATCCATTCTTCCAGCTGAAACACTGAACGCATGCGGCCTTCACCGTGGTTCGCTACCGATCCTTGGAGCGAATTCATGCTGTCTTACATTGTCATTATGGGGTAGGCTATTGTTGAAAATAATTAAATTAATCCATTCTAGAATAAGGCTGTAACATAACAAAATGTGGAAAAAGTGAAGCACTGTGATTGCTTTCAGGATGCACTGTACCTCGGGTGAGGCTCGACACTCGATTGCTTGTGTGTGGATGTACTTGTGGCAGCCTAGGGTCAACTGCTCTCAGGCTGGGTGATCAGCTGCTAGTTGCGGGGAGAGCCTGAACTACCTTCCGCCTGCATACTTGCCTCCTTTTCATCCACTAAAACATTGGCTTACCTTGGGTGAGTGCATCCTGAAAGCCTTATCAACATATTTTATCCTGTCGTTCTTCAAAGTTGGGCGCAGAGTTACGTTCAGTTCAGTACATCCAGTAACTCTGTTAAATCTCTGTCCAATTAAGTTTTTATCTCCAAATGCTGAAAAAGCTGAGCTGCTGACAGTGAGGATGGCCTTGATAAGTGTAAAGATCTAAAAAAAATCTTTCATTTTAAAGGACTCATTTCTCATTTTTAATTGTGACTGAAACTGGATGAATACTCATCTGGGGTGTTGCTACTGTTTTTAAAAACTATTAAACAAAGAAAGAAAGAAAGAAATATGGATGTGTATTCCAGTTTTGAGGTAGTTAATGAGAATTGGGGGTTCTGTTTTATGTGCACTGATTTACAGGGCTCCAAAATTTAATTAGGACTTTATTCAACAATTCTCTGAGTTCCTCTTGAATATTGTGTCTCGTTATGATAGACTGATGACTCTAAGAGACTTTAATATTCACTTTTTCTGTCCGTCTAAACCTTTGGTGAAAGAGTTTGTATGTCTCAATGAATCTTTAAATCTGTCACAATTCGTGTTTAGCCCTACTCATAATTTGGAGCACACATTGGATTTGGATCCTGGCATAATGTTGCTTCTTCTTAATTTAAATTAAATTAATAATACACTGCTTTAGGGATGCTCATTCGGTTAATTTTCCCAACTGACAACCGCTGCTCATTATCTAATTATTAACCGTTAACTGATAATATTGAATTGGCATTAAATAAAAATACGATTGACGAGTGTCTGTGAGCCGTTAAAAAGACACTTTTTTTCACAGGTCTATTTTACCGTGCAAACATCAGCATACAGATCAGATAAAATATAAATAAAAAGAATAAAATAAATAGGCCTACACTAAATATTTTTCACTTAAATAATTACCAAACGAAGATGACAAAACGAAAATACACTGAATCTGTTTGAAGCTTTGAAGAACCGGAATAGTTTTTTTTGTCAAATAAAAATAGCAGGCTTACCTCAACCCTCACCTTGGAAGGTTTTTTTTTTTTTAGTAACATGTCTTAGTGATATGTGGGTTACTCCACCCCATAATCCCCCCTCCACCAAACTTTACACTTTATACATATATATATATATATATATATATATATATATATATATATATATATATATATATATATATAATCTCCCACATATTTTGTTGTCTTATTTCTGTCATTGGTAGTGGTAATAGACAAGAAACATGCAGTTTTACACTATCATGCTGATAATATTTTAGTCATTGGACAATCCTAAAGCCTGAACCACTTCCTGATACAAAACATTTTGAAAATAAACACACGTAAAACTATTTGTGTTCAAATGCAAAGTTTGACGTGGGAACACAAAAACCTTTAGGTGAGTGACATGCGTTGCCTATTATTTTTTTCTATCCCAGTTTAAAAATAGTAACTTCTGCTCTATGTCCAAGAAGAACGGGCCATCCTTCAGAACAATGCATTAAAGCTTTATGCACTGTATTATATAATCAAGTACAAATTGCAATGTTAATTATAATGACTACAAGATTAATAAAACATTTTCCTTAGTAGGTAGTTTATGTAGTTAACAGAAAGAAAGGTATAATAAACAAGAAATTCAGGATGATTTACACCAGTCTAGCTTTTAAACATTTCATTAGGGCACAAATAATTAATAATAATCTGTGTTAGCCTCAAGCAGCAACCTCCTGCAATTTCTCTTTCTCTTCTCAGTTTCATTAAGCTGTGATAAACCATGTTCATATAAACATGATAAACAACAAGTGTTGTGTTACTTCATTTTTTCTAATGTGAGGTAAGATAAATGTAGGAATAATGTTTGTGGATGAAATTCTTAGAAATAATAAGATATATAATTTGTGAATTAATACTTTTGAAATGAAATACTTAAAATGTGTGAGTTAGTATAAAAAACATAAACTCAGTGATTTGTTCTTGATTTTGTCAGATCTGCTCCTCCTACTTCAGTGAAGCTCCTCCCACTGCAATTCACCAATAAATGCTGGAATATTCCCATCAGCCTACAAGTGAAGACGAGCATCAGACCATCAGGAAGAGCTGAAATCTGCTAAAACAGAGTTTATTGAAGGACAGTGAGAACATGAGAGATGCAGAACACACTGAAGAACAACGAGGTTGGTGTTTATTCCTGATTCTTCATTAATGAGCCTGAAGAACAATAAGGATAGAAAGTTCATCAGATTTAGTGTTTGTAGGAGGAAAAATCTCAAGAGTTGTGAAATATAATTAAAGAAGTTTTTTTAAAACAAGGATGTTAGAGAAACTTTCCAATCTGAAGGTCAAAATAAGTATTAACTGAGCTGTTTGGTTGGAAATTGAAAATTTCCATTCCGTATGTTGTGTCAAGTCTGTTTACCAAGCTGGTAGCCCATCAATTTCATCTGCAAAACGGAGGTTGTTCTACCACCTATGCTGACAGTTCCCTCATGGTTTTCCAAGGCATCCGCTATGATTTGATCCAGGAAGATGTTGAAGAGAGTAAGAGACAGTAGGCATCCTTGACGCACATCGACTGTTGTCCGTTATGAAGGACTGCTCTGTTGGCCTTTTCATACAGTTGCTTGATGACTCTAATAAGGTTGGGGTTGATGTTTTTCTTCCTCATGGTTACCCACAAAGCTGTGTGCCAAACCCAGTAAAAGGCTTTCTTAAAAGGGGTCCTAAAAAGTCTCAGGTGTCCCCAGAATGTGTCTGTGAAGTTTCCGCAAAAAAATACACCACAGATTATTTATCTTGTTTTGAAAGGCCCTATTTGGGTGGCAGCAAAAAAAACACTGTTTTTGTGTGTTTCTTTAAATACAAATGAGCTGATGCTCTCCGCCCCTTTCAGAATAGGTCAAAGCCTTTACAGCTCATGCTAGTTTAGTTAGGATAAACAACAACAACAACTGGAGTGGGGAGAACCTCACACAGTGAGTAGAAGTCACAAAGATGGGTAAATATACCAACTGTTTGACCAACTTCATTTTCAGAACATGTAAGTGCTGCACGTTATATTTTGTGAATGTGCTGGTTAGGACACTGTACATTGGCTAAAGTTAGCATTGTCTCTATAATCAGAGAGATCAGAGCTATGTCATTAGTTTTCTTTTTAAGAAGTAACAAAAGTGCACTTCTGAATTGTTCAAGTGGTGAGCATTTTCAGGTTAAAAATAACAAGCTCTAGTCTCTGTGAATACAGTAATAGACAGTGGTAGCTTTAGCTATATTAGCACATTCAGAATGGCGATTTGCAAACACACATTATAAAGTGCAGTACTTAAGTGTTCTGAATATGCAACTTTTGTGCAAATCCTGCATTTTATCGACCGTTTGCAAAGGAGTCCAGTGTACAATGATTCATACAAACATATACGAATTTAGCTAATTTATTGGGCACATTCCCTTCACAAATTAAATGAATCCACTGCATCCTCAGTGGCTCAGATGCCGGGAGTTTATTATTACAGCCAAAAACAGAACCGTTATAATTTTTAAAGAGATGAGACCTTATGACTAGCTGCTCTAGTCTACTTTTGCCATGGTGTTAGAACTGGTACTCCGTTGTTGCTTGCGAAAACAAAATGGCTGAGGCGTGGATGGAAATGTACAGTTTAAGGGGTGGTAATATTATAATAAGATCCCCTTCCTAGGTAAATATAAGCAGCTTGATTTTTCACATGCTTGCAGAGAAATGAAAATCGGACTTTTCCTGTGTTTAAGTTAGGGCTGGGCGATATGGCTGAAAACTGTATAACGATATAAGTGTTTCATATCGGTCGATATCGATAATTATTTATATTTTTTTATGACCTATTTAAAATAAGGATCAGGAGAAAAATATTTTACATTTAAACATTTTTATTTTAAATGTAACCTTCCTCTGATTATAATCCCCTCGGTTATAAAGGCAAAAAATGGCAACACAACCATGGAAAACACTCAAATAATTAAAATAGAAATGGTAAATTGACTGCATTTATATAGTGCTTTCAAAAGACCCATGGCCATCCAATGCGCTTTACATATTGCCTCCAATTGGGGTTAGGTGTTTTGCTCATGGACACCGCAACACTTGGTCGGGTGGAACCGGGGATTGAACCACCAACCTTCTTTGTTATCGATTACGTGTCTATTGCGATACATATTGTTATCATTTTATCGCCTAGCCCTAGTTTAAGTGCTATAATCGGCTACCAACCCAGAAAACGTGAAAAAGGACAACCCAGTAACTTTGTTTATGTAAGCCTTTTTCTGCAAGCCTTTGGAAAAAACGAGTCGCTCAGATTTCTCTCCCCTTCTGACGTAGGAAGGGGGTTTATTATAATATTACCGCCCCTTAATCTGCACGTGTATTAGCATAGTTTCCACCTTCAGCACTTTATAATGCTTTATCTGAGTTGTTTCACAATATAAATTTTACCAGTTTATTAAGCAGCCCCTGAAAAGGCATACGTCTGTATTTGTTTCCTGTTAGTTTTAATGATTGTTTTGTGTAATTTTCTGTGTATGCTGATCATAATGCAAGGGAGAGAGGGTGTTTAGGGATAAGACTTTAATGCGCATTTCTTGTACTGTGCATTCAGCTCTTACAGTGATTTTCTGGGGTGAAAACATCTTTTGTGTGATGAACAATAAATTAAACTAAACTATACCTGTTCTATGTCCATGCAGCATATATTCTCTGGCTCTGTAGGCATTATTGTCCGACTCTGGTTCGAGCGGAACACCATTAGTTTCTGACATGTTCTTTTGTTCTTTTGTTCTTGTTCTTCACAATCTGGCCCTTGTCAAACTCGCTCAAATCCTTACCAGTGTTATTCAAGAATGTTGGGAATATAATTCTGGCTTTGGATGGGTAACAAAGGCTAAATCAGAGGAATATTAGAGAATATTTGTTTTATCTTCCCCAATCCTATTAGTGATTTCCCTATTTGGTTTCCAAAAACCAAGAAAGTAAAGGACAAGTCGGTACATAAGAAGCTTTTTTCATTTTACAGTGGTTTAGATACAGATGGGTCCAATATGTATTATTATTATTTATTATTATGTGTGTTTAACCGAACCATAATCCGTGCTGCATACTCCGGTACAGTAGGTGGCGGTATGCACCTGATTGCAACCCACCATAAAACTAAAAGAAGAAGAAGTCTCGTCTCGCCGTGATGACATCACCACTCGCGCGTTCCAGTTCATGTCGAGTCTTCTGAGGTAAACAGTTCACGCTATATCGCAGTAACTGTGCAGTTTACACGGGTTTTAAGCAACATTTTACGTTTTAAGTTTCTCTTCACATACAAAACGGTAAGATGTTTTGTTATGAATGTAGTTATTTGGGAATCGAACTATAGCCTATTTAGATTCATATAGACAAATTACAATGTTTGATAAAGTCATTGGTGTCTGTCTTTATATTAATGTTATTTTTTTCCTGTATAATTTGAGAAATAATAGCAATATTACAGCACTTTCAGCTAGACTCCAACAATCTGTCAGCAAATAGTGTGAAAGTGAATAAAGTGAGATGATCTGCTGCTGATCCTGAATGGCTTGTTTAATGAGTATTGATAGTCTATGGCTCATCACTATTATCAGAGCAGCTGAAAAGCCTCTTTATTTCATGTCAATAGATCCTGTTTTCACCTCATTCATTATGCTGATGTCTTCACATCCGTACATTGACACATTAAGCTCATTTTATTGGTGTCAACAGATTTAAGAACACGACAAGATCAGCTATTGAGACATCTACAAGATATAGGGAAGTTTCCTAACATCTTTTATTTTATTAATCCGATAAACTATGTTCATATAAAACACGATAAACAAAAGTTAAACTCAGTGTAATTTGTTTCTGGCAAATTATATACATATTTGTCTGTTTTGTACATACATTGAAGTACTTGGTATCTGTTAATTGTTGTACTTCTTAAAGGATTAGTTCACTTTTAAAACAACTTTTGCTGATAATTTACTCATCCCCATTTCATCCAAGATGTCCATGTTTTTCTTTCTTCAGTTGAAAAAAAATTAAGGTTTTTGATGAAAACATTCCAGGATTTTTCTCCATGTAATGAACTTCAATGGGCTCCAAACGGTTCAAGTTTCAGTGCAGTTTTAAGCGATACCAGGCGACATATAAGGGTCTTATCTAGCGAAACGATCAGTCATTTAAAAAAAAAAAAAAAAAGTTTTATAAGCAAAAAATGCTCGCCTTGCTCTGTTCTGTGATACGCGTTCCAGGCTGTGGGGGGTGAAACGCGCTCGAGTGTCTAGTGTGTGTACACCCTAAGTCAAACGCCGTTTACAAAAAAGGGAGTTAAAAGGTAAACCAACGATGTCGGATGATTTTGAACTTCGAGGAGAAGATGAGATGGAGTTTTTCGCTCTGCCCTACCTTTTTGAAGCCGAATGCACAGAGGAAGGAATTAGGCAGATGGAAGAGACTGCTGCTGCGACATACTGCAGTAGGGATGGCTCGATACCACAATTTTGTCATCGGTACCACAATCTAATACCGAAGTACCGATAGTAAATCGATACCATACAGAGTCCGAATTTTGATGCGGGTATTGCGCATCATTTTACTCACTCTCGCAGGTTTGGGGTTTATGAAGCGGGAAATTACCGCAAATGTTTATTATTAAAATAATCAACAAAGATTATCACATCAATCAGTCATTTGGAAACTTTTTTGTAAGTAATTTCAGCATTACTGCGCGTCTCCATTCTCTCAAAATGAGCTAATTGCTTCTGGCTTCAAAAGACAACGCACCTGCACTATAAAAGCATCTGCGCGCTCAGATTTAACACTTTCGCTTCCGTTGCGGGACAACTGACGGAAATCACTGCCCACGTCTTTTTAAACCTCGCCAATTTGAACATGCAAGCGATTTTATAGCATTTCGTAATACATATGGGATGAGAGCTCTTTGAGAGAGTTTTCTTTGCGCTCATGCCAACAACACACACAAGCCTAAAGAGCTCGCGCATTCCAAATTAAGTTGTTTTTCCTCAGTCAAATACACACAAAATTATGTCAAAAATGTCAATCTTTAGTGAGTATTCACATAAACACAGTTGGGTATGTCTTTCGCGGATGTAAATAGTGCAATAGTATGCGTGCAAATATTATGAGGTCTAAAAGTCACTGGTTGAAACGAACGCTGGAGATTTCTTTATATTTAAACGATACGATCTTATATATGTGCGTTAATCAGTGTTAAAAGAAAAAAATGTCTAAATTAGATTGTTAGAATTATGCACTCACCTGTCGATCTCTTAATGTCTAGTACAAGTCAAGTGACAGATGCTTGGCAAGGTTTGATGGTTCTTCAGAAGTTTTATAAGCAAAGTAATTCCAAAATTCACGTCTACTCCTCTCTTTATTAATGAGTTTTGGGCGTGTTGAGTGAGATTCAACTGCTGTATTCATCTTGTTCTGTTGCCACATTTGCCGGTTTCACGTTAGTTTGGGTAGCGCGCTGCCACCTAGCGGTGAACTTCGGAACAGCAGCATATACCGAAATGAGCAAAATCATGATATCGTACCGTTTGAAATAAAATATATACCGGTATTTTTTCAGTACTGGTATACCGAGCATCCCTATACTGCAGTAAACGGTTTGACTTAGTATGTGCACGTTCAACTTGTAAACACTCGGTACGTAATTGACCTATCGGTAAGCCCCGCCCCTCGAACGCAGATGAGCCAATGGCAGTTGAGTATCAGCTGCACTGGGACCGGAACTCGGACATCTTTAGGTTTCAGTGCCATAGAGATGCATTGGAAAATCCATCGGTTTGATGGTGTTTATGCTACAAAAATGGTAAAACGATGTGCCTGGGGTACTGTAACACTTATTCCAGGTATCCTGAGATGATTTTCTGGTGGTCATACTCTCATTAAGTTACGATTAAAGTAAGTGAGTCCCTGCTAACATACAAACCGAAATAACTAACTGTTCTCACGTCATGTAACGTTAACAGTGCAGGTCAAAAACACACAAAGGAAGGTCTCCATATCAGAACCTCTCCATATTAAACTGGTTAAATGTACATTACTATAATCTTACCCTGCGGTACATGAACAGTGTTGATGTACAGTGTAATGTTAGCGATCGTGACGACCGTAACATGAGGCTTTTCCCGTTTGCATTTTGATCTGTCTTAAATTCTTGATTTAAGACTTTTCTTAAATCAAAAATGTCCATTGATCATTATGTATATAAAAGTTTAAGGAATAAAGTCACTACGCATTAAAGATGCAAAAGGTAATAGTAAACTTCTTTAGAAAAGTATGGATAAATTACTTGGAAAAGAAAAGCTAAGTTACAACTCAAAATAAATGGAGCTATTCAAAATGATAATACAGTGGTAGCAACACATTTTAATGATTATTTTTTAGATTCTGTGCAGGATTTGGCTGATATGTTTCTGAAACCAATTTCTGTATATACATTTAATTGTGATGAGTCATTTTTTAAACTATCTTATGTAGATTAAGGAACAGTTTTAAAAGTAATATCACGCTTAAATAATAGTAAATCTAAAGACATCTTTGCCATTGATTCTGTGTTTTTCCTATAGCTCTGAAAAAAGCTATAGTAAAGCCTATACACAAGTCAGGAGACAAGCTCCAGGTCTCTAACTATCGACCAATAAGCATCCTTCCCACTATCTCCAAATTCTTTGAAAAAGTAGTTGCAGCACAACTAGTGGAACATCTTGATCATAATGCTGCTTTACATCCTCTTCAGTTTGGTTTCAGAAAACGTTACTCAATGGGGACATGTTGCTATTTAATAGAGGAAATAAAATCAAGTTTGGATAGTGAAGAAGTTGTAGGGGCGGTCTTTCTTGATTTGCGTAAGGCATTCGATACAGTAAACCACGAACTACTGATAGATAAATTAGCACATTTCTCAATTAGTAGAAGTACAATAAACTGGATTCAATCTTTCCTTAGTGCAAGGCAGCAGTGTGTATTGGTAAATAATGTATCATCTTCCCTACGAGCATGCACCATGGGTGTGCCACAGGGCTCTATATTAGGGCCCCTGTTGTTTTCTCTTTATATAAATGATTTTCCATCTGTGTGTGCTAATGCTAAAATGATAATGTATGCTAATGACACTGTGGTGTATATTCATGGTAAAACTGTTAAGGATGTTTCCCGAAAGTTAACTGAGGAAATGGAAAAGATTTCCAGTTGGCTGAAAAACTCACTTAACGTTGAATGTTGATAAAACGGTTCTTATGTTTTTTACAAATCAACGTAAGTTCTCGTCATGTAAAACTGAATCAAAAATGATAATTGAAGGTCAAGAAATATCAAGGGTTGACCAAATTAAATATTTAGGTGTTACACTTGACCCAAAATTAAATTTTAAAAAACATTTTAAAAAGATAACTAATACGTTGAAAATTAACATTGCACAGTTTAGATATATTAGGAACTCTTTGAGCATAGATGCGCACTTCTGCTTTGTTTGTTCAACTCTTACGGTGATTATTTATTTTTTTTTTTTAAATGACCGATCGTTTCTCTAGATAAGACCCTTATTCATCGTCTGGTATCGTTTAAAGCCCTTTGAAAATGCACTGAAACTGTCATTTTGGACCTTGAACCGTTTCGAGCCCATTGAAGTCCATTATATGGAGAAAAATCCTGGAATGTTTTCATCAAAAACCTTAATTTCTTTTCGACTGAAGAAAGAAAGACATGGACATCTTGGATGACATTGGGGTGAGTAAATTATCAGCAAAAGTTTATTTATAAGTTAACTAAGGCTGTAAATTGGTCTATTAAAGGATATGTCACAGTGACGTCACGCAGGTTCAACTGCGCATGTCGGTTGCAAAAAAAGATCTGGAATAGGGTTGTGCCGATGGACGATATCAAAAATGTGTCATATACCGCTCTGCGCTTTGAGAGGAATGGGACACAAGCTGGATAGACACCTTTTCGAATATCTTCATCTTCATGTTTTCTCCTGAAGTTGCAAGGCAACACTTGTTGTAAAAGGTCTGAAGAGCGGATTTTATCTTCCACAAGGTCAAGACATTTAGGCAATGTTTGATTTATTCACTGCCAGATAAAACAAAACTAAAATCACTGGCGCGTGTGAAATGCGCTATTCAAATAAACCAAACTTGACGCGCCTTACCAAGTTTAATAACAAGAACAAACAGTGTTAAATAAAATTTGAAGTAAAAAGGTATTCGTCCCACAGTGTTTTTTAAACTTTACCACAGTAAAGTATGTGAATAGTTATAATAGACTTAATTATAAGCAAACGAAAGGAAGAAACGTTTATAATCCCCTGTGAAAATGGCGACGTGAGTGAAAATTTGGGAAAAGAAACGAGATGTCCATGTCCATTGGGATAAAATGGACTGGGCCTATTGTTAAAATTCACGGAAAATCGAGTGACCAGATCCAGATCGCAAAACAGAATGAAAAAATGCTATCTGACCATTATTTCCTTTCTAGGCTAAATAAAGCTTTGTGCTTCACTCCTGTGGTAATATTCACGTGAAACAGCATTCACATACAAAACACTGGGTTAGTAAAGTAACAATTTTTTTAAAGTAGAAAATAGTATTTATGTAAAGAGATATATTAAAATAAAGAGCTCAACTCTTAAGTGGAAGGAACCCCCCCCCCCCCCCCCCTTCACGTGCAAACTAGCGGATGAGTTTTAATTTGGGTTAGTAAAAATAACGAAATTATAGTTTTAAGTAGATAATAGTATTTATGTAAAGAGATATAGTATATTATCTACCTATTTACCTATTTATTATAAAAACATAAACTCAAACTCAGTGATTTTGTTCTTGATTTTGTCAGATCTGCTCCTCCTCCTTCAGTGAAGCTCCTCCCACTGCAATTCACCAATAAATGCTGGAATATTCCCATCAGCCTACAAGTGAAGACGAGCATCAGACCATCAGGAAGAGCTGAAATCTGCAAAGACAGAGTTTATTGAAGGACAGTGAGAACATGAGAGATCCAGAACACACTGAAGAACAAAGAGGTTGGTGTTTATTCCTGATTCTTCATTCATGAGTCTGAAGAACAATAAGGATAGAAAGTTCATCAGATTTAGGGTTTTGTGTCAGTGCAAACCCTCTTTTGGCATTAGATCTACTAAAAAGACACGCATTGAAAAATTAGCGCTGATAAGACGTGAACAGGGTTATGTTTGCGGGTGACCTTATGGCATATGCATTTGTAGGAGTTTCCCTTTCAGAAACAGTTTATGTGAGAAGAGTATTTAAATGAAAGACACAATTTACTAAAGATTGGTATTGGTATTTGCTCCATTATTTAAAGCTACACTGTAACTTTTTTAGTTTATTCTTAGCTAAAAACACTTAGTTCTTTCAAAAATGTGCTCATTAACGTATATTTACTTCTTTCAATAAAGTATTCTCGTAAGTTTATAATGTGCCATTGAAAATACATACGGGTAAGGGGTTCGAATGCGGGTCGCCATGTTGCCCCTCCATCTTGAAAGTACATTAGCAAAAGAGGGACATACCCATAAATTCAAGCTTCGCCTTTCGCGTTTTAACACTCGATGGCACCGTGTCGAATGTGGATGAGGTCCAACTGGAAGCCATGTTAATCTTGGACTAAATCGGCCACCGAAGGAGTTAAAACGAAATCGGAATTGAGAGGAACAGAAACTAATATTCACTGGATGGTCGTATACCTTTTCACCGCTAGATGGAGGAAAATATCACACAGTGTAGCTTTAAAGCATGTCTTAAACCAGACACTTATTTGTGCTGCTCTTGGTAGATTGCGCTGGTCATTATGGAAATGATCACACCGTTAGCTGACAGGTATTTTTAGTAGTAAAATCACGAAACTGACTCTCCATTTTCTTCCAGACCCCTTTATGACCTGCCATAGAACAATTCCACCAGAGTATATCTTTGTATTTTTACATGCTGTGCTGTCATTCTTTTGGGCATTTTCATATGCCATACATCAAAATGATCCTTACACCCTCAATTTGAAGGCAATGTATGTAATAAATCTATAGTAACTAGATAAAAGAGCAATAAACAAATGTAAGGCTGCTAAAATCGTTCCAATGGAGGTAACAACCACAGGTGAAGGTTGCTGTTAAAATGACTCATTTGAATTCTGCCAAAGGCATTCAGAATATGTGTGCTCATAAGTGATCGTTTCCCTTTAAGACCTGACTCCTGTGAGCTGGTTACGACTGTGTTTACGTTAAAACTCACCAAGATGGGCATTGAGACGTTTTTGAGTGTTTTTGACCATTAATAAGCTGGAAAAAGGAGCTCATTTTTGCACTTGTATGGAAAGGCGGCTTTATTACAGTATGTGTGTGTGCGCTTTAGATGTGAATCTGCGGGAATTAGTAAAATTAATGTTATGTGCAACCCCGTGTGAAATTCAGACCGGTCACACCAATACTAACAAAAGTCCAGCAGAACACCCGTTCGCAATGTTCAGAGGATTAAACGGACTGAATGAGAGGAGGCGGGTGCGTGTCAACTCACTGTCGTTTGGAGAGGAGAGCGCAGCTGATATTGATACTGTAGAAAATTAGTATTGTATCGTTTCAGATATTTCAGTATCGATACATAGCGGAATATCGATATTTTTGACAACACTAGTAGGCATACACACAGGTTCGAAAACTTGTTCTCTCGCCCCTACAGTGCAATTCGGCTAGGTGTACATCCGTGCTAAAATATCAAGGTGAAAGTCATCATAGCTTGTGTAGTATAGACCCAGCTCCCAACCCAACTTTGAGAATAGATTAACGGCAATATTTTTTTTATCGCCCGATAAGAGTCACACGTTAACGCAGCACGTTAGCGGCGATAACGGCCCACCACTAATATATATATATATATATATATATATATATATATATATATATATATATATATATATAATATATATATATATATATATATAATATATATATATATATATATATATAATTACATAATTATGTTGAAGCGGCGGTAGATTCCAGAATCTTTCAGTACATTATCAGAACTAAACATACAGAAAGGCACCCCTACAAATACACAAGCAACCCTAGCTGTGATTAAGACTTGTGACAGTTCCTGTCCAAAATAACATAGAGGGGCACTTGAAACTTGGCATGCCTCACACATGCATTTCCTGCGCTCGTGTGGCTTTTTTTGAACCAACTGTACTAAAAATGACAACAGGTAAGTACTGGTTGTAAGGACACCTCACACAGCTCCGCTGACAACTGTTCTTGGAGGGCCTGGTGTGTCATGGGCTGCTACAGAAATTGCTTATGCAGAAAGTAGCTGTTTGTGACAGCAATGTCAATTAAACGGTGCAGCACAGTCATGTTCCAATTCTTGCTTTTTTCTATGAGGAATTGTAGCCAATCAACTGATCTGACATGTCAACTCCCCCCATGAAGTGATTGTAATCTCTCACAGCCGTAGGAATAGGAACATCAAACTTCTTGTACCCACTGCTGGATTTGCACACTCTTTTCCCAGTGTCCACCGAGTACACACTCACCTCTCGTGTGTCCATGAAACGATCCCTGTCTGATCCACCTTATTGATCCCAGTGGAGATTTTTGTCAACACATTCACTTTGGTGTCTGGGACACCAGTTCTTGTGTTCCTGATGGTTCCACAGGCTCCAAACCCGAGGTCATAAAAGTGATGAAAATGCACTGGCCTGGTATAAAAGTTATCACAATAAATGTGATTTCCAGATCCCAATAACTAGTTTCTGACCATCAACATCACAGCATCAAGTGAAAGTCCCTTACCATTTACAACATTGGACTTCCCTGTGTAAATATTGACATCTTCTGCAGGATCACTCATGTTCATATTCCATGTGATGCTGAGAAATCTCTGGACTTGACCTGTGCCAGTAATCTCTGAGCTTTGGAAGCTTTAGAAAGGCTTCGCTTTGAGTTCCCACCTTTGAGACAACACCTTCTCCACCAGTACCATCCGGCTGACTGGATGCGCTCCAGCCCTGCGCGGAGATCTGCCTCCTTCGATGTCTCATCTTCTCTGCTGGTCTGTCCAGTTTCCTGGATCTGTTGGTGTCATTGATGGCGTCACCGCTTCTCTGTACGGTTCCTCAGCTTTACCTTGGGCTTCTCAACCACTAGCTCCATTTGAGGTGGAGTTCTGGCTTTACATCAGGTCTTCAGGCCCAAGCGTCCACATTGGTCTTGTCAGCCTGTTGGCTTCTCCATGGCTCTGAGCTCCCTCGACAACATGGTCTGCCAGCCCTAGGACTCCACCTTACTCACTCTTCTCTCCTGATCAGCCTCGGTCAGTCATCGCTATGCCTCCGCCACTGACTTCCAACTTTCCGGCTACACCTTGACCCTCCACCCCTTCGGCTCTACCGGGCTTCTCCTGTCTGCTGATCCCCCTTCTCCGCCTCGGTTCCTCGAGCCAACAGCTCCACCTTGGGCTTCCAGGTCATGTATGCCGCCCGGGTTCGTCGGCCTCTGCTTTGCCAAAGTTCTACATGCACCTTAGATCCACCAAGATTTGCATGGACATTCTCCCAAAGCTCCACCTTGGCTCCTCCCACCATCAGCTCCACCATGGAACCTGTCTCCTGGTCCCTGTCCATCACCATCTCCAAAATTAGAGACCAGAGTTGGTTATTATTCACTTGACCTCTTTATCACTGCTCGTCTCTGCACTCATTCCCCTGTTGCAGACTTCACTTTACCATGTCCCCTCACCACAATTATCAATGCTTTTGTTTTATAAAAAAAAATAGTTTAATAATGACACATTTGTTCCAGTCCTGAAACCGTTTAACATACCTGTCATTTACAAGTTGTTTGCTTTTTCTTTTACCATGCACTGTAGAATAAAATGCCCTAACATCATAAGTTAGTGAGGAGCTTATTTTACCATGTTTATGTAGGAATAGCTTGTTTATGTTGGTACAGTGTTCCCAGAGAAAAACTGTTTAAAGAGACTCATGTGAAAGTTTGTGGATCTGTGTATTCTGTCCCTGTAAAACAACAAAACAACTGTGAACATTGCTGATATCAAAACAAGGGCTTCACAGTTTGAATCTTTTTTTTTCCTGGTTAAAACTGAGATTTGCAAGTTTTGTTATGCACAATTTGACTTAATATTTATTTGGTTTTTGTTTGTTTTAAGAATAAATATTAAAAATTGTTATTAAAATAAAATGTTACTTTTACAGAAACTTTGATTTTATGGGGAAAATGCAGGGAGCCTATTACTATAAATAATTTGAAACAAACACTTCATTCCAAATATGCCTCACAGAATTAAAATTAACATGACATTCCAGGAAATCCTTAATTTGGACAAAGGCATCCAGCTATGACCAATCACTGTAGCTGAATTAAAAGAAGATAGAAACTCTGACTTATTTAATCTGAAGACAAAACATTCTTACTTTGATTTACAGACATGATACTGAATAATGGGGAGAGTGAAGAGGAGGAGAAACATCATGTCAAAACTGGAGACAAAACTTTCTCAAAGACTGAAAGTATTTCTTTACTGAAAAGAAGAGACCAGAAATGTTTCACCTGCCTTCAGTGTGGAAAGAGTTTAACATGTAAAAAGAGTCTCAAGATTCACATGAGGATCCACACTGGAGAGAGACTGTCCACATGTGATCAGTGTGGGAAGAGTTTCACTTGTAAAAAGAGTCTAAGGATTCACATGAGGATTCACACTGGAGAGAAACCGTTCACATGTGATCAGTGTGGGAAGAGTTTTAGACAACAAGGACACATTAAGGATCACATGAGGCTCCACACCGGAGAGAAACCGTTCACATGTGATCAATGTGGGAAGAGTTTCACTCACAGAAAAAGTTTAATTGTTCACATGAGGATCCACACTGGAGAGAAACCTTACACATGTGATCAGTGTGGAAAGAGTTTTGTACAAAAATGGCACCTTACAGAACACTTAAACATCCACCGTGGAGAGAAACCGCACGCATGTGGTCAGTGTGGAAAGAGTTTCAGACACAAAAGCAGTCTCAAGGATCACATCAGGATCCACACTGGAGAGAAACCGTTCACATGTGATCAGTGTGGAAAGAGCTTTGCACATCAAGGGCACCATAACGAACACATGAAAATACACACTGGAGAGAAACTGTTCATATGTGCTCTATGTGGCAAAACATTTTTGAGGGCTTCAACCCTCAATGTCCACCTGAGAGTTCATTCACAGGAGAAACCACATTCATGTTCTTTGTGTGGAAAGAGTTTTTCACAGGGGCAAAGTTTAAAAATTCATCAGAAAATACACACTGGTGAAAGAACGTATGTGTGCTATGTGTGTGGGAAGAGTTTTATTACAACTGTAGATTTGAAAGTGCACCAGAGGACTCACACGGGAGAGAAACCTTACAAGTGTTCACACTGCGACAAGACATTCAGTCATTCAGGAGCCCTGAAAAAACATGAGATGATCCACACTGGAGAGAAACCATACAAGTGTTCACACTGTGACAAGAGATTCAATCAGTCAGGAGCCTTGAAAACACATGAGAGGATCCACACTGGAGAGAAACCTTACAAGTGTTCACTCTGCAACATGAGATTCAATGTTTCAGGACATCTGAAAACACACCAGAGGATCCACACTGGAGAGAAACCATACAAGTGTTCACACTGCGACAGGAGATTCAATCTATCAGGAAACTTGAAAACACACGAGAGGATCCACACTGGAGAGAAACCATACAAGTGTTCACACTGCGACAAGAGATTCAGTCGGTCAGAATACCTGAAACAACACGAGAGGATCCACACGGAAGAGAAACCGCCTATTGACCGGCCGCCACTGCTGCAAAACCTGCAATTGACATAGGAAAGGACATTGGCTCCATTTCACCCACAATCAAACTGTCCCAACTGCATATAGTATTTCCTGTGATATGCATGTCCCTCTGCCACATTACCTAATTATTATACCTCTGTAATTGTGGTAGTGAAAACTCCAAATGCTTATATCCAGGTGTATGCATCAGTGTTTGAATGTTTGCAGACCCCATCTGTTTGCTATTGAAATAATCCTCTTCTCGTGATGGTGTATAGTATGCTTCTATAAAGTGCACCATACTATTTTGCCTAACTTTGGTGTAAAACTGCACAATTTCTCCAGGCCATCAGGGAGATTTAAACCTGCACATCTGATTGGTCACCTTATCAAAAATAGGTGTGACTGATAGGGCTTTAAGAGTTCCCTCTTGGCTCATTCCCTTGTGAGACTGAAACCTTAATGGTTTTCTGGCAACTTGCTTTTAAGTTAAACTTCTCGCGGACAAACAATCTCTGGAATAATTCAGTGAACGCTTCAGTTCACTCCTAACAAACTCATCCAGAATCTCTGTGTTTCACATGCTTCCGGACATTTGTTCAGCACCAAAGCCAATGCAAGTAATTGTTCTCTTTTTCTTTACTTTTTGTTATTCTGTGTGTGTGTGTGTGTGTGTGTGTGTGTGTGTGTGTGTGTGTGTGTGTGTGTGTGTGTCTTTGACATCTATGTGTCTATATATTAACTTAAGTTTAGTTGTATGTACCCGTAGTTTCATTTATTAAACCCATTATATAAATGCTTGATTTTCTCTTTTTGTGTTTCACAAATCAAAGACTCTTAACCTCTTAACCCGCAGAGTTTCGTTTGCGGGGGGTTGACGGGAGTGGGTGTGTTTGTACTTGTATTTACTTTTGTTTTATAAAAAAAATTAAAACAACCTTCAATATTTCATCTCCTATCGTGCAGATCATTAAACCCGTCGAATCCAAGAAACACCAACATACATTTCAGTGTAAGGCTTTCCTGTAGCTCAAACAATAGAGCGTGGCGCTAGCAACACCAAGATCATGGGTTTGATTCCCAGGGAAAGCAAAAACTGATGTAAGGGTCCACTCTTCAAAAGGCATCCCACTTTGTTTGCATGAGCGTTTTGAGTTTGAGCTATCAATCATGTCCATTTTCAAGGAAATATCGATTCTAATCAGTATTCAGATCTCCCCTGCAGCTTAGACTCATCCGCTCAATATGAGCCCTCCCTCGTCTTTCTCCTTCAATCACAGGCTTTCTGATTACTCAATATATCCAGGAAGTGCATTACTATTGCGAGGTGTCAATCAAAGCACCCATGGTTTTCGTTGGATAAAGGCTGTCAATGCCTAGCCAATGCCTTGCCAACAAAGGTTTAATTGATGAATAGTTGCTTTAGTTTTTCAGTTACTGTATATTCATTATAATTAGCAGTTTATTGCAGATTTATTTGAAAGAAAAACTACTCTTTACAATTACAAATGTTCTGAAATAAAGGCCCTTTTTGAAAGGAAGCCTAGACTTTTCTTGACATAAAAGATTACAGAAGCTAAATTTGAGAGTATCATTCTCAAGTTTGAATCAAAACATGATCAGACATTAGGTTTTATATTTAGGTTATTTGCAGGCCTTTAACCCTTAGAACCCGAGAAATGCGCAGGCGCGGTTTGCTAAATTTTTCCTCATGAACGGACATGAACGATATGTCTTTACAAAGCTTAAAGTGTCTCCTTTTATTTATGTACACTGAAAATAAAAACTAAATGTTGTGCTTATCACTAAATAAAGAAAACAAACATGATGTGCGTTCTCCCGTCTGTCTCCCTGTGATGTCCATTCTGAAATGCGTCTGAAAATGAAAACTTGCCTCACATACACGACAGATATCTCTTTATAAAGCTTGGAATGTCTACTTTTAAATTAAGTCATATATATATATATATATTATAAACAAATATCTGTTTATGTAATCCGTATGAAAACAGTGAGAGGTATAGTTCCTCCAGCGGAGCCTCGTTATGTTTAATGTGACCACACCCACACACGCTCAAAGCGATTCACATGCAAATCGTCCACGTGAAGGAACGCAACCCCCCATCACCTCAAAACAAAGACTTGTCTTCATCATTCTTATGCTTTTCATTGAGTTCGGAAGACACGCTGTGAGTTTACCTTGGATTTACTGTAATTTTAACATGAGAATTTTTAAGGTAAAACATTTCTTCTCACTTATTATTAGCATTATTGATGCATAAACTTAACATGGTAGGCTACTAGTTGAACTATTGCCAGACTAAAATGTGTGAAATCAACGGAAACATGTTCAATGCTAAATAAAGATACACGTACAACATGGGGATATTATGTTCTATAATATTAAACACAGCATGATATAAAAGTTGGGTTGCCAACTGTCCTCTATTAGCCGGGACGTCCCGTTTATTGGACCTAAATGTCCCGTACATGACTGTCCTGTTTATTGACTGCTACGCTGATTTAACCACTGACTAAGCTGTTCACATATGTTGCGTCTTTTCCACGCTCAAGTTTGTTATTTTAAATGTAGACGCGTGACTAGTGCGCTCAAATAGAGAGCAACTCTCAATGCTCATGTGGTGGGGCGCGCTCATTTTCCCAGACGCGTCTATGCGCAACAAGATCAAAGATTTTAGCAACATCAGGCATGGCATGAACATCTGTTTGTTTATGCATTTGTAGATTACATCGCAAATAAATCATTGACATTCACAGTGATACTGTAACGAGAAATCCATGTGGAAAACAGTTTTATAATTTTTTTTCAGGATTCTTTGATGAATAGAAAGTGAAAAACAGCATTATCTGAAATAAAAAATTGTAACTTTTGACACATGTAATGCATTCTTGCTGAATAAAACTATTCCTTAAAAATTATTAATTATTAATAAGACTATTAATTTAAAACAAATTCTTACTGACCCCAAACTTTTGAACGGTAGTGTATAATGCTACAAAAGCTTTAGATGGTTTAAGTGTAACAATTGACATTTATTTCTATGATGTTAAAATTATTTTTAGGATTAAATTGTGCATTAATAGGTTGAGCAAATCAAATGTGTTTATATCTGAGAGCCTTTTATACACACACTTAACTGTAGATACTGAAATAACACACACTTTGAGTGTCCCTGATAAAGAACCACTATTGTCCCTTACTTTTGTCCCACTTTTTGTCCTTTGTGGTGTATGTTTGGATGATAGTGTTGTAAATAAATGCAAACAATTCAAAAAGCCATTCTTTTAATCTCTTCAGATTTGTTGTTCTATACCCTTAGTCATTCTGCTGATATAGGGCCATAAGGATTAGGGGAGGGGACTTGGTCTTTCTCAGGTGTGAGACACATCAATATTCATGACATTCACGCCTAAGCATAAGCCTTCCTGGTACAAAAAAATGTCTTACAGATTTTAAACTAGTATATTATTTTGTATGAATGAGTGGCCAGAGTGGTTTTACATCGGCTTGAAGCAAAAATTCTAGCCTACGTGATCTAGTTTTCTAGCCTAGAAATCTAGACGCACCCTAGCGGCAGAATTTATTTTGCCGCGAGTGTAGTCTAGCAACTCTCGGTAGACCTCAGAGCTGGAAAAACCAAACTCTGGTCAGGCCAATCACAGCGTGTGTAGAGTCGGTGGGCGGGCTTAACATAATGACGGAGCGGAGTTGCGGAGGTTCTTGGTGCTACAGGTAAACAAAGAAGCTGACGATCAGCGTCTTTCAAATCGGTTTTGGCTACTCTGGAAGACTTGGAGTTAAACTTTTCTTTGAGGAAAGAACAAAGAACGGCATTGAAGTCATTCGTAAGAAAGGAAGATGTATTCGGAGTTTAATCTGTCAACTAACGTTAGCTCCGCTTCGGTTGGCGCTATTCAATTGCGTGCAGAGGGAATTTGACAGACAAACTTTTATCCCGCCCCTCGGATTGAGCCCTGTCAATGGTGAGTTTCCAGACCAAACATCTTGATGTGGGTCTGGCTTGTCAGGCTACCAGTTTTCAAAAGTCTTGTGAACAAATATTCGTTATGGGTTTTATAGCCTTATAACAGCGACTACATTTTTTTTTCTTTCCACAAACCACGCATAAACATCATATTCTCAACTACAAACTTTTACACACATGCTACTCACATATTATTGTAGCAGAGTTTGTGCTTAAAACGGTGTACTCAGACTTTAGACATGAAAATGTTACAAGTAACAGAAATAAGCTCAAATATCAGGGCATGTCAAAACACCTCCAGGGCCCAGAAAAGTGCTCAATGCTCAGACGGTTAAAGTCTCGTATTACAGAAACCTCTTAACTTTAAAATCCTATCTTATCTGTTTGGTAACCATGGCAATTTCATTTTGGACCTCATATAGGATAAAAGACTGTTGGAGGACCCAGAGGATGTGCTGTGCTTTGATGATAAAACACTCGTAAATAATTACAGACTCCTATGACAAATTATTGCGGTTTGTTGAAGAATTGAAGAATTGCGACCGACATTACAGAGGCCAATGAGCCATCATGGAGCATTACCATCTCTAACTTCCAGGCTTTAACTTTTTAATGAAGCTTATCAAAATTTAAATCTCTGACGTACTGAAATTAAAAGCACATCGCTGTTGCTCCTAAATCAAGTTAAGAATTATGTTATACGAAATTGAGAAAAATCCTAAATTAACTTATCATATTTTTTTACCTTAGAAAGTTTCTGTAAAATGCCCCCAGATTTCTGAATATAGACCATAGGGTTTAAGAGCTGCAGACATTTTTATTTGGGTATGTCGTTTTCAGAAAATTCTTAAAAATAGGGGCATACGTTAAGAGGTTAAACATTGGATTTTTCTAAGATAAGAAAATTATCCTTCTTGGCCTTAAGAGTAATCTCGTTGATAGAAGATTTTACTGTCGGTTCAGTGGAAGAACTGATCATTCGATTTAAAATGAATTCTGCTGTCTATAGCTGTACATGAATAATTGAAAAGGTTACAATCTGCAGTTTAGGAATACTTTTCAAGAATATCATCCCTCTTTGCAGATAAAGGGATGTCCCATTTATAACTTTAAAGTTCACCCAAAAATGAAAATTAGCCCATGATTTACTCCCCCGTCAAGTCAATCTAGGTGTGCATGACATTCTTCTTTCAGACGAACACAGTTATATTAAAAAATGTCCTGGCTAATCCAAGCATTATAATGGCAGAGAATGGCAGCCTGAAATTTGAGGAATGGAAAAGGGCATCTATCCATTATAAAAGTAATCCACACGTCTCCACGGTTTGTATTCGTCTGAAAGAACAATGTCATATACACCTAGGATGAGTTGAGGGTGAGTAAATCATGGTGTAATTTAATTTTTTGGGTGAACTATCCCTTTAAGGCCATATGATTTCCGAGATGCAATGGGAATCCAGGCACGAAAATGGAATTTAGTATAATGCAGATGTCATGTTACATGCATGGATGGATGAAAAGTAGAACTAAAGAAATGATAATGTAAAATGGGCTGATGGCACAATAGGTGGTTAAGTATGCATTGCCTTATTGGTTCAGTGTAATGGTTCATAAAAAAGATTGGTAACATGTCTTACTATTTTTTTTATCCTTTCAGGTGCCGAAGGAATGCTGAGTTTCTTGATTCAATCCTAACACCGCTAAGGCCACATCCACACGAAGCCAGAGCTTTCCCTATCCAATCTTTTTTCCCCTCGTCTCAAGAAATATGTGCATACACACTAAACCACTGAAACGACTCAACTGTGTAGTATACATGCCAGACCAGTGGCGCTGTAATTCTGCCACAGAAATGAGAAGAAGAGTTGTGAATGCTAGAAGGGGTACAGCAACTGTTGGAAGTGAGGCAAAATCTCACAATAAAAGATCCAGAACTTTCCAGATTGTGTTTTTATTAATGCCTTCCCCAACCCTAAACCACAATAATGCAAATATAGTAATTAAATGACGAAATAGGCCAACTAGTAGTTGCTGTGTGAGTAAACCTCACTCCTCTGATCTCAAGAGAGACGCTTTAGCGACTGACGATTGTTAGAACGTCTGACTCTCATGCTGGTGGACCCGGGTTCGAGTCCTGCTTGGAGTGGGTGGTTCAAACAGGAGGGTTTACTTTGGTGCCGTGACCCGGAGTGAGGTTTAGGTGGGTGAGTGTATCAGAGGCCAGCTAGTAGTTGCTGTGCAAGTAAACCTCACTCGTCTGATCTCAAGGGATGCTCTAGCGACTGATGCTAGAGGTTGCAGCCTTTAGCCTCCTTGTTAGAGTGTCAGACTCTCATTTTGGTGGACACAAGTTCGAGTCCCGATTGGAGTGGGTGTTTTGAACAGGAGGGGTTACATGCACATGCCCAGTGGCCGTAGCTGTATCCCTTCTAGTCTTTACCAATGCGGACGTGGTGTGATGACATGACGTGGTGTGCGCCATAAGCCCATTTCACAGTGTGGTTTCTCTGTCTTCACAGGATGCGTTACATCCGTTTAGGGTCTCCGTATGATTTTGTATAGCTGTTCTGTACTTTAAGGTTCAGTTTTATGACCTTTCACCTCACGTTCTCTCTGGTCATTTTTAATGATTGATTTAAAATGTAACTTTTTACTTTAATTACAGACATGATGCTGGAGAGTGAGGAGGGTAGAGAGAAGGAACATCATGTCAAAACTGAAGAGAAAACTTGCTTGCAGACTGAAAAGATTTCTTTACTGAGAAGAAAAGACCGGAAATGTTTCACCTGCCGCCAGTGTGGGAAGAGTTTCACACGCAAACATAATCTCAAGGTTCACATGAGGATCCACTCTGGAGAGAAACCGTTCACATGTGATCAGTGTGGGAAAAGTTTCATATCCAAACAGAGTATCAAAGATCACATGAGGATCCACACTGGAGAGAGACCATACACGTGTGATCAGTGTGGGAAAAGTTGTGTATCCAAAAAGAGTCTCAAGGAACACATGATTATCCACACTGGAGAGAGACAGCATGAATGTGATCAGTGTGGGAAGACATTTTCATGGGCTACAGGCTTGAAGATGCACCTGATGGTTCATTCACAGGAGAAACCACATTCATGTTCTTTGTGTGGAAAGAGTTTTTCACAACTGCAAAGTTTAAAAGTTCACCAGAAACGACATGCTGGGGAAAAGGTTTATGTGTGTTTTGAGTGTGGAAAGAGTTTTATTACAACTGCAGATTTGAATATGCACCAGAGGATCCACACTGGAGAGAAACCTTACATGTGTTCACACTGCAACCAGACATTCAGTCAATCAGGACATCTGAAAACACATGAGAGGATCCACACAGGAGAGAAACCTTACAAGTGCTCCCGCTGTGACAAAAGATTCA
Organism: Gobio occitaniae; assembly: GCA_033150135.1. Classification (NCBI taxonomy): domain Eukaryota; kingdom Metazoa; phylum Chordata; class Actinopteri; order Cypriniformes; family Gobionidae; genus Gobio; species Gobio occitaniae. Next base: position 193,996 of record JARQWZ010001092.1, read on the forward strand.
GTGATTCAGGAACCCTGATAAAACACGAGAGGGTCCACACTGGAGAGAAACCATACAAGTGTTCACACTGTGACAAGAGATTCAGTCGGTCAGGACATCTGAAAACACACGAGAGGATCCACACTGGAGAGAAACCTTACAAATGTTCACACTGTGACAAGAGATTCAGTCGGTCAGTAAATCTGAAAACTCATGAGAGGACTCACACTGGAGAGAAACCTTACAAGTGTTCACACTGCAACAAGAGATTCGGTCGGTCAGAACATCTGAAAACACACGAGAGGATCCACACCGGAGAGAAACCTTACAAGTGTTCACACTGCGACAAGACATTCAGTGATTCATCAGCCCTGAAAAAACACAAGAGGATCCACACTGGAGAGAAACCGTATCACTGCACTGAATGTGGGAAGAGTTTCAGTTGTTCATTTTCTTCATGCAAGCATCACAGTAAGTAGTTAATCTTAAGATCCAGTACTTTCAAGTGTGAACCTGCATCCTCACCAAACATGACAATAATACCATCAAACATTAAAATCTATTCAATAGAAGGGTACTTTTACACAACATCGTACAAATCAATGAAATGTTTTTCCTTTGCGTTTTCCACATTTGGACAACAACATCGCCAAAAATGATGCCTGTTCACACAGGTCTGTTAAACAAACTAAAAATGCTGAATTCTGTGGTCAGACCATTAGATGGCGATGCCACTTTGTAAAGAAATACTACACATGTAATACCCATGCACACAACGTCACCATTTTCTCTAATAACGTGAAAATTTTGACGAGAGGCATGGCCAAATGGATGTGAGGCTATATCTCTGAAACACTTTATTGTATTCTCACTGAACTTCATTATTTTCCTCAAAATTCTACAAAATGATGACATGAAAGAAGTTTGTGTGAAATTTTTGCATTTTTATTAAAAATTTAAAACAAAAATATCACTTGTACATAAATATTCACAGCCTTTGCTCAATACTTTGTTGAAACAACTTTGTCACCAATTACAGCCGTAAGTCTTTTTGAGTTTGATGCACACCTATTTTTGGGCAGTTTCTCCCATTCTTCTTTGCAGGACCTCTCAAGCTCCATCAGGTTGGATGGGGAGCATCGGCGCACAGCCGTTTTCAGATCTCTCCAGAGATGTTCAATCAGGTTCAAGTCTGGGCTCTGGCTGGGCCACTCAAGGACATTCACAGAGTCGTCCCGTAGCCACCCCTTTGTTATCTTGGCTGTGTGCTTAGGGTCGTTGTCCTGTTAGAAGATGAACCTTCACCCCAGTCTGAGGTCCAGAGCGTTCTGGAGCAGGTTTTCATCAAGGATGTCTCTGTACCTTTCTGCATTCATCTTTCCCTCGATCCTGACTAGTCTCCCAGTTCCTGCCACTGAAAAACATCCCCACATCATGATGCTGCCACCACCATGCTTCACTGTAGGGATGGCCAGGTAATGAGCGGAGCCTGGGGTCCTCCAGACAATTTTGTTTCTTATGTTCTGAGAGTCCTTCAGGTGCCTTTTGGCAAACTCCAGACGGGTGGTCATGTGCCTTTTCCTCGTATGGCCACTCTACCATACAGGCCTGATTGGTGGAGAGCTGCAGAGATGGTTGTTCTTCTGGAAGGTTCACCTCTCTCCACAGAGAAATGCTGGAGCTCTGTCAGAGTGACCATCGGGTTCTTGGTCATCTCCATGACTAAAGCCCTTCTCCCCCAATCGCTCAGTTTACATGGGCGGCCAGCTTTAGGAAGAGTCCTGGTGGGTCCAAACTTCTTCCATATACGGATGATGGAGGCCACTGTGCTCTTTGGGACCTTCAGTGCTGCATAAATGTTTCTGTACCTTTCCCTAGATCTGTGCCTCCATACAATCCTGTCTCTGAGGTCAACAGACAATTCCTTGGACTTTATGGTTTGGTTTGTGCTCTGACATGCACGGTTAACTGCAGGGCCTTATATAGACAAGTGTGTGCCTTTCCAAATCATGTCCAATCAACTGAAATTGAATGGACTCCAATCAAGTTGTGGAAACATCTCAAGGATGATCAGTGGCAACAGGAGCACCTGAGCTCCATTTTGAGTGTCATAGCAAAGGCTGTGAATACTTATCCATTCAGTGGATGAACATACCCCCCCACACACAGTTTTTTATTTTTAATAACTTTGCAAAGATTTCAAACAAACTTCTTTCACGTTGTCATTATGAGGTATTGCTTGTAGAATTTTGAGGAAAATAAATTTTTTTTAGAATAAGGCTGTAACCTAAACAAAAGGTGGAAAAAGGTGAACTGTGAATACTGTATATGGAATTTTAAACCATTTAACAATTGTAGTTGTTACTCTAATGCTCAGCGCCTTGATTTTTAGCTCCTCACTGTGCCATGGTGTTTGGCCACTAATTGCTGCATGATGCTATATGTTTAAGAGTGGCAGTGAAAAATGCTTATTGCACAAATTTTTGTTTCACATTCATCTCACCTTTGATTTGATCTTTTTTATGTTCATGTCAAGACAGAGGTGGACAAGAAAGAAAGAAAGAAAGAAGAGAGGCCAAAAAAAAAGACTGATCACCTGCCCTTGGTGTAAAAACTGTTTCAAACGTAAAACACATGAGAGATGCTTTGTCTTGTTTGTAAATCAATAAAGAGAGAAATTGGTCTCATTCATTTGCAAGTAATCATGGACTCGTTACTCATTTTATCATTCACTTTTATTGTTCATTTTTATTGTCGTCTGCTTATACTTGTCAAGCATTAATCAGTTCATGGATTTAGTTATATTTGAAAGCCATTAATTATTTTGGTTAGTTTAGGGACTTAGCATGTTTTAAATATTTTTTTGATGATTAATAGGCCTATTACTAAGTTTGTAAATATTAATCAGAAGATCACGGCGAAGTGGGGCAGATTTTCTGACAGGACTGCATGTAACTGGCGTTATATGAGGATTCGAAGCCCATGGGTTTAGACACAGGGCTGCTCATTTGTCCTGCATGCAAAATTGTATTATCCATAAAAAAAGATTGCTACAGTAAAATGTTCGGTTATACAACTTTTTTTAAATGGTTTCAGAGTTTAATAAAATTCAACCAATCAAAAACATCAAATCATTGTTCATCATGCAGCTGTAACCTAAACTTTTTACTTGCGTAGGCCTTTATTCAACTTTTAAATGGTTTATAAATCTGCCTTCTTAACAATTAAATTGTTCAGACACCCTTTTTTCTAATTTATTTGAGTTTGGGATTATATTGCATATGGATTAACTGTATTTATAAAATAATTTTATTAACAAGCATCATGTTTGTAATTTTCATTGGTAAGTAGATCCTGCCCATGAAATCTGATTTTATGGCATTCATTGTATTTATTCAGATACAGAAGTATTTTACCATGTATTTATGTCTGTATTAGAAACTGTGCAGCTATTATTCCAATTATACCAATACCTATTTACCAATAGTATAAAATAATTGAAGTTGAGTAATATAAATATAATAGATTTAATGCACCTTTGAACTACTGAGAAACGCTGCTTTAATAGGAGCAACGGCACAAACGCGAGGCTAATTCTGTGACACCACATTTATTTGTGTTAAAACGCTTTTTCTCGACAAAACATGTTTCCAAACAATTTTTTGTGAAGTATCGACATATAATTTATATGTTAATTTAACATTTGAAAAAAAAATCAATAATTCGCATTTCCATCAGCTATGGTTAAACATGTTGATGCGCTAGACCTTTTTTGGCAAAAAAAAAAAAGTTCCTCAAAGAACATTCCTCTAAATATTTGTTCTTGTACATTTTGCAGCGTAATATAATCTATATCGCTTTATGCTATATGATTTTGTTCGATGTATTTTTTTTCATGTCTATCAATTTTATTTCTTTTACTCTCTTTTATGAAAAAGTAGAATTAAATGTAAGCCACAAAATGTTCTTATGCTTGAATGTTCAGGAAGAGGTCTTAACATAAGAGAGACATGCATCTGATATTTGTATTTAAGTAAGTTCTCTAACTTGCTTGCTTGTCAATCGATAAAGAGAGAGATCTGTCTCATTCATTTTCATGTAATCATGGATGAAACTCCTTTCCTTTATTTTGTGATTATTTAAATTCCATTTTCTGCGTGAAGCACTTTGAATTACCATAGTGTATGACATGTTCTATATAAATAAACTTGTGTGTGTGTTCGTTGTATAAAGTAAAAAAAAATATAACTTTAGGAGTGTATTCAACATATTCACAGAATCGAATTTCCGGATCAATAACTCGTGTTTGTATACATTTTTTTTAATGAAAAATATTCAATAATTTCAATATTATGAAAAATATATTCAATAACTTTTTAACTAAATTATTGCCAAATTCAGTTCACACATCATTGCTCTCCTGTTGGTTATACTACAACACTTATTTTGGATGCATTTTGTTTTTGCCTAATTTTTATGATTTAGACGTTATTTAGAAGTTTAATGATGAAAAATCATTAAAATTATACAAAAAGACATTTTTCCAAAATATGTGTTTTAGTAGGCTATAACCAGTAGGATAGCACTGATGTGTGAACTGGTGGCTCTACAGTGTGTAACATTGAACATATGAATATGTCTCTCAGGGTGCGTTCCATTCGACTGTAAGTGGACTGCGAAGTGAACTTCAGAGGGAATTCCGCCATTTTAAGTGAGATTCCAATCTGTTGGGGTCACAGCTTAGGACCCAGGACCAGTAGTGAAAAATGAAGACCAGGAGTCAGATTAATTAAACAAAATTTTACTGAAGAATAGTTTGCAGTTTCATCAGCAGAAGCCAGCTCAAGAGGAGTTCGTAGGCCGCGCTCCCTCTAACAGTCTCCCCGCCTCCCCGCCTCCGTCTCACGTACATACAATTTTCTGAACAGTTATACTGTTTTCAAGGTCTAGACACGTCATTACTGCCATGTGGAATGATTCTGATTGGTTCTAACAACATGCAATGTAAGCAACTTTCCACACGTAGACAGATAGAGCATATATCACTAAAAATGCGTAGACTTGATGTCGCCCAGGCCCAGATTAATCCCTAGCGACCTCGGAGGTCATAGAAAAGACGCCTCCAAGTCTAGAATCGTCTGCCGAAAGGACCATCTCCAATACTGGATCTGCACAGAATCATGAGACGCACACACAAAGTTTCCCAGAAAAACAGTCTCCATCAAGGTCGGGACATCTTAACTAACTATCAACAAAGTCCTTCTCCAAAACATGCTGATACTAACTCTAATTCAGAAGTGACTTTATTCTATTCTATAAAGAAAGAAGATATATCAAAGAGGTACATTTTTCCCTGAGTCCCCAAAGAATCCCATAGATGTTACAGGGATGACCCCGGGGGGTCACCTCAGGAAGACATATAGTTAACACATGCTGATCTCGTTTGACTCCCTGGAGTGTTATTACTACACCAAGGGCATCTGCCTGCCAGCACGTCTTGACACAGACATCAGAGCAGCACCTCAACAATAGGAATTCAGAAGCACAGCAAAAACACTTCAATCATCAAAATCACTCATTGAATACAGAGAGGATTAAATATAAAGAGGTTATATGTGAATTGATTTAGTAAATGTAGGAAATGGTTATATATTGATTATCATTAATTCTTATTTTAATATTGAACATAAAATCATTCTTGAAGGATATGTGTCTGATGAAGAGACAAGTGATGTTTGCCTTGACCCTTGACCCTTCAAATCCAAAGGGAGCGAACATGTTCAGTCCGAAGGGTACTGCGAATGACATAGGGAAGAAGGGAACATCGATACATCCCTTCACAGGAAGTAGAGAGAAAATCACCCAACTGTCTTTGCGCGTCGCATGCATCACCTGTCTAAACCTATGGTCTGAACTAATGATGGTGCAGAGCCGTTGGTTGGAAGAGTTTTTAAACAGCTCTGCCATGGAGGAGTTTACATATGCATTTGAATATTCATAGTTATTATACAAACTAGAGTATTTATGAATGGTTATGGCAATAACTGTTTCATTCGTATATTTTATGAATATGTAAACCAATTAAAAGTGTTGAAGCACCTGAGGGCTGTCATTTTTTATACTTTTACTTTATTTACCTCAGGAGGGTTTACTATGCAGCTGCACTTGGGAAAGAAAGCGCACGAGATGACACCGCTACAAAGACCATTGATTAACAATAGCCTACATTTATACATAGTTAACCAAATCAAAATGTATTTTCATTTGAATGACAGGTGCAGCTTCAAATCTGTTCATAGTCAATACAGGTAACTTATAAGTAAACTAATAAAACTAATGGACAATGTTTTGATTAGCCTATATTTTTTAGATACATACTGTGTGTTTTGTAAATGTATATGCTTATTATATGGTTTTCAATTTGAAAGTAAAGTAAATTACAATATTAATTTATATCATAATCTGCACCCATAGACTGCCTTTGCCTTTCTTTGATGACGTTGCAGGGTGTTCCAAATGAGTGATTATTGTCAGCGAAGTCCACTTCAACTGATATACCGTGCTCAGGGAGTAGGGAGCAGTGGACAGTGCGTAGGGACCCTGTCGAATGGAATGCACCCTCAGTCGCCTGCACATAGAGATCAACGACTAGTGATGTGTCGTTCATGAACGATTCAAATCTTTAATATGACTCGAGAACAACTTGTCGTCTCAGAGAGCGATTCGTTCATTTTGTGTTGACTGTGCATGCGCAACATCCCATATGCTCTGTACAGGAAACAGAATTGATTAGTTCACCAGTCTCGAGTCATTCGTTCAACAAGTCCCAGCCCATAGGCAAGGTTATGCAGTCACCGGAAACAGAAAAGATCAGTTCATCTCTCGAGTCTTCTCGTTCAAATCGTTCTTTCAAGTCCCCATAGGCTGAATGCAGAAACAGTTCATCTCTCGAGTCTCCTTCTTTTGTCACGTGACGTAACAGCCGTGTTGGATACAGAAATTAGTTAATTCCTTTACAGTCTATGGTTAATTCACAATTCCTTACAAACACGTGAGTAGTTTTTTATGTTTGTTTAGTTCAGTTTTTTAGCTAGTTTAATTGATTTTCCTATGAAGCCTGGACACATCATTGGGTTGTTCAGAATGGATAGGCATAACAAATGTTTACTGCACATATCTTCTGATGATTTTATAATAATAAATATATTACAACATGCAGTCAATAATACGACTGTAATGTTGTTGCGAGACACTGAACAGGAAAGCGGTCACGTGAAAAAAGAACGAACGACTTGAACGAGAAGACTCGGGAGATGAACTAATCATTTGTGTTTCCGGTGACTGCATATTGCATATGGGTCTGGGACTTGATGAACGAATGACTCAAACCCGAATGACTCGAGATTGGTGAACTAATCAATTCTGTTTCCGGACGCATGTATTACATGAGGCTGTCACGGCCCAGATAAGACATGATGACGGAACTAACGGCTCATACCCGAAGAGAGGTGATCTAAGTTTAGGTGAACTAAACTTTCCAGGGAACAGACGTGAAGTGAAGTGAAGTGAAGTGAAGTGAAGTGACAAAAGAAAGCACGATTTGGATCGGGAGGTGAGGTGAACTAACAGACTGCATACATAGACTGAAGCAATTTAAGCAAACTTAATTAATACTTTATTTCTCAAAGTTTGGCCATGGCTGCATTAGCTTATAGTTTATTTTTTATTCCAAAAGTACTAAATGTGTTGAAAAATGTAGCATATAACGTTTTAATTAGATTCTGCTGAAATGAACGAAATGACTTTGCTGAACGAGATTCAAAGATCCGAGTCATGACAGTAAAATGATCTGAACTTCCCATCACTATCAACGACGCATTTTTGACCATCTACCGTTGATCTTGTCTCGCGGCGATGACGTCATCAGTCGCGCGCTCTCCTTCGGTCAGTCTCGGGTCTTCTGGGGTAAACAGTTCACGCTATTTCGTGGTAAGACAGTTTGTTTTAACAACATTTACGATGTCATTTCTAAAATGTTTTCATTGGGTTCAGTGTCATTTGTGTGTTTTTTAAAGAAGAAGGATTCGTTTGCCTGTTTCTATCCACATACAAAACGATAAGATGTTAGCGAACCGCTTTGTTGTTATGAATGTAGTTGTTAGGAAATAATATAACCATATTTAGATTCATATAGACAAATTACAATTGTTGATAAAGTCATTAGTGTCTGTCTTTATATTACTGCTGTTTTTCTGTATCATTTGAGTAATAATTGTAATATAAGAGCATATATTCTGACTCCAACAATGTTTCTAGCAGCAAATACTGTGAATAAAGGCAAATTTAAAGGCAGATTTTTGCTCTTAAGTGAAAGTTGTAGAAACCAGACTGTTAATTTGGGGTTTAAACTTTTTAAAAGCCTAACGTTTTTGAATTCTTTACACTTTTGCAGTCAGCTTGGAAATAACAAGAGAAAGTGAAAGTAAAACTTGGAAATAAACACTTAACCAAAATGTGTCTTTATAATTTGTATTTATATATTTTATTATTTATAACAGATATATTACAGATTAATCATTTCTGAACCGCTTGTATGTGCTCACACTATAAATATTGTATTAAATAAATCTGTAAATGCTTAATTTACAGAAGGAACCTTGTACTTGTATACAAATCATTTCAAAGCTGCATTCCGAGCCATAATCTTGTTATCCCTTAATTCTTTAACGTTAAGGAATTAGGGCGATATGATATATGTTGATTGAATAAATGATCCACTGCTGAGATCAAGCAATATTTATTTATTATTTTATATATCAGATACAGACTTTTTAGTTAGGCTATTAAACAATAAACTGCAAAAGACAAACCAATGTGTGGTCTTGTGTGTGGTGCGATTAAATATTAGTCCATTAATTCTAAGTGAGTGCAAGCAGTTCTTAAAAAGTATTATTCTGTAAGTATTTATTCTGGTGATATGAATTTGTTATTAATGTACACTCCTGAGTGTGTCCTAAAACATGGCAGCGACTACCCATAATGCAATGTGCAATGACGTAGATTCCCAGACTATCCACAAGTTTCCTACGTCTTCCGGTTCGAAGTAAACAAGTGGGACTTAATGCATTTCCATCGTAGTTTATGCGCACGTTTTCGTATCGGATAGAAAATGTATCCGACTCAAATGAGCACATATGTTTTTTATGCGCATTTATAGAATTCATGAGCATCTTGGCGTTTCCATTCCGTAACTTTTTTGCCACAGTGGCTGGTGGATTCCCAATTTTACCAGCCACTTATATTTTTTACCAGCCATTTTTTCCGGAATTCAAATGTATAAAAGAAAGTGCATTAGCATATGGGGTGAATTCAGGTTTTAATTGGGATACTTTTTCCCCAGTCATTTCAATGGCAAAAACTGTCGGAATCAATTGATTTTGTAAACTATCTGATACACACAATACTCAAATAAAGCCTATATCTCAAACTGGCTGTCAAAGTACAACATGGCTACAATTTTTAACATCAGTGCAAGAGCAAAATGTATGCAACTTAAATTAAATACTTGTCATGTTAAACTCACAGCACATGCAGTGATGAAGCGCAATTCTGAACAGAACCGCCAGTCATGAGCTGCTCATGTGAACAGTGCACTTTGCTTTCTTTTCGTTTTGAATTGTTTAGTAATTGTTTAAAAGAGGACATTTCAAGCTTTCTATACACATATTTCTCATGTCTGTGAGAAGTAGCCTATATGCTGAGTTTGAGATTATTTATGATAATTTGTCTATTTCCTTCTTATTTATTAAATCCAGGCAATTGGTTGATGAAACATCAATTAAAATTAAGATACAATTCATACCAAACTAAATTCACTTTAATGAAAGGCTTTCTACAAAACAAAACTTAATGAAGTGGTCAAAATCATGTCTGACCCACTCTGTCTTTGACTTATTGCGCATCTTTGCACTTTTAATAATCAATATAGCCTAGATGAAATTTTAAAATAGCATTATAATATTTAAACATAAATATGAAACAAAATACATTGTTTAATGGCCACAAAAGGTAACGTAGGCTACAGTACAGATACATTTCATGTCTGAGCGGGATTTGAGTGAACATTGTTTTACCGGTGAGCCTACACTGTTTAAAAAGTAACTGAGCTACTGAAAAATGTAGTTAAGCTAGTATCGCAACTTGTATCTCGCTACTGCCCAACACTTGGCTGTATGGCAGTACACTTGATATGAGACTTGATAAGTCATTCCTAAAATGATGCCACGTATGTTGGTAGGTTTATGTATATCCCATCCACCGCACTAGCAATTATTGTTAATTGAAGGAGACATAGGCTTGTTATTCAAGCATTAAAGCATTACACTATGTAACATTTTTTCAGTAAAATATCCAAAAACCACCAGGCCAGTGTTATATATTTTGTTCAGTTGAGTACTTACAATATCCCAAACGTTCCCAACTATTTGTAAATCGTGAGAAAATTGCTATTTTAACCAAGGAACCGGGATGTGTGAGGGAGTCGCCTGTCGATGGCGTCATATCCCCATTCCCTTGGTTTCCGGTTTTATTTTGCATTACTCTCACTGCAGTGTGAACAAGTGTCATAGCAGCCGCTGAGAGAATGCACAGAGTAACGTCATAACATCATTAACACACTCAGATGTGTCTAATATGATAAATGATCAGAGAAGTGGAAATGACGCCGGCAACTGTGGCATAATAAAAGTCCTGCCAGCGACCATGCTATAATGAAGGTCTCGCTGCTCGCGAGGCTTGTGTTGCGTTCATCTTATTAACAATCGCTCCAGCTTCTGCTTCATACTACAGCCCGAGTCCTATCGTGATTCTTTCCCACCGGCTGTGAGGTGAAGACCACATGTCCCAAGATTCTGCGCTCAAACTTGGCATCATCAAACTACGCCTTTGTTTTCAATAGGCGGCCTCTAGTGGATGGAAAAGTTACATAGTGCAGCTGTAATTAAAATTAAGAGCTAGATGTTTGAATATGCATGGTGGTAATATTTCGTTATTTTGGCTTGGAATTACGTTTGTTGGAAATATGAACTGAATTTAGAAATGATTTTAAAATTAAAAACTTTGCGTTTAATAAACAAAATACATTTTTTAAATGACGACAGCGTTTGGAGTGGAGTGCATGCAAAATAATCCGTTCCCTGAGTTCACGGCCTTTGTTGGCTAAATAAAAGTAGACAGTTTATAGTTTATAATTATGTCTTGCACTTATCTGTAATGTTCCGCTGTCATAAAGGAAAAAATCCATCAGAGCGCGTCTGCATCTTCGTCGGACAGAGGGTTAAAGAAACCGTAGCCTATTTAGTTTCATAGTTAGGCTATGTTTAAATATTAGCCTATAATATTTTTTAAATGTCATATGTTGATTATGAAAAGTGAGCAGCATGAGTAAGATGGTGACTCCTCTTAATACCGGTGATATGTCACCACATTTTTTTAAACAAGATCTTCTTTTCGTCTGTACCTCAGCTCAGCACTGAAAACCAATTAAATGAGTTACTTGACAAAAGTGCATTATTGTTACTAGCAACAGCATTCTTTGACAAAAGCTGTCCAATCCGTTACAAGGAATGTTTTAGTAGTAACCAATTAAAATGTGTTTTTCAATCCACCCACCACTGTGGCTGGTTTACAAGGCATAGTTACCCGCCACTTTGAAAAACTGGTGGTGGGTGCTAATTTCTCACCCTGGCGATATCCCAAAATGCGCATAAAAATTGGTGGATGGAAACCTAGCTTATTGACATTCAACAGTTGACAGTCATTCAAGCTATCCAAATTTGCTAACGATTTGGGAACACAACCTCAACAAACTTTCAAAAGGGTGAAACAACAGTACCTTTACCCTCCGCGGTAGTTGGTTGGGAAGATGACGTGAAGAAGTGGCCTCGTATCACGTATAGTAGCATTTTTAGCTATTTTCTAGATTCAGTAGCCTGTGATGGTAAGGCGATGAGCAATTTGAAAAGCTCAGAGGTGTATCAGTATCTGTCGGAAACGATCTAAAAGCGGACATTGAGCCGAGCCTGAGCCTACACGTATCCCATCATTGACAGGTTAAGTAAGTTACAGACAGCGGGTTGTTCATGTATAAGGGTCAGGACGGTGTTGTAGTCATGCCGCAGCTTTTGTGGAAGGTCAGTAAAGTAAGGACAATTAATGGCATGAAAATTGTATTGTGATATTATGAATTAACTAATAAATGTACTAAACTGAAATGTTTAGTGTGGGTCATTCATGTTGCAAATGTTGCTTCACAGTAACCTTCACTTAACCATTGTGGCACCATCTGATAAAACAAATAGTACAATTGATTATCTTTTTTTACAGTAGCGCAGTAGTGCAGTAGTTTCTGTTTTGCTAACGGGTGAAAACTGTGAAAACTTAAGGTGCGTGTCCACTGGCGCATTTTTCAGTTCATTCCTATGGAAGCTCAACTTTGCTTTGCTTTGCTCCGCTCTGTTATGCTCCGTTATGCTCCGTTAGCGGCTGTGCACATTTTAATTCCGGTTTACAATTATTGATTTAAAAGCCCCCACCAGTGATAATGCCCCGCCTAATCAAAATAGATGTTTGTGGGCACTATGCAAATTTGATACATTGTTACATATGAATGTTACAGAAGTAAGACTGACCTTTTACATTCACAAACAGCTATATTACATGCTGCATGAAAGGGAATATTCGAAAACACAAAACACTTTGATAGATGAAATTTGATAGATGTGTGAAATGGTATAACCAAACTCAGTGATTTGTTCTTGATTTAGTCAGATCTGCTCTTCCTCCTTCAGTGAAGCTCCTCCCACTGCAATTCACCAATAAATGCTGGAATATTCCCATCAGCCTACAAGTGAAGACAAGCATCAGACCATCAGGAAGAGCTGAAATCTGCAAAGACAGAGTTCATTTAAGGACAGTGAGAACATGAGAGATCCAGAACACACTGAAGAACAATCAGGTTACTGTTTATTCCTGATCCTTCATTTTGATAGAAAGCAGTTCAGTCCGTCTAATAGGAATATTGCTAGAGAAGCCAATCTACTTCGAGTGTAACAATGCACATTGGTAGCAGTTGCTTGCATTTAATCATGTTTTTGCTTCAGAGCCGAGCTGTGTATGTTTCCTGCTCTCTATAAACGTGTGTGAACATTATAACGAGTCAAGCTCTTCCAGTAGACATAAAAACTGGTTTGGTGTGCTGTTAAGAGCGCTGAAAATCTGTTCTCAAGGCAGGTAAGAGCTGTGCCTTCTATGAGAGAGAGAGAGCAGTTTCCCTAAAAGAGCTTACACAGGTAGAGCTTGGATCTTGTTTTTTGATGTCTCTCTGGAAAGCTTGAGTCCCCTATGCTGTTGGCCAGCCGCCGCGTTCCACTGGGGAAAACCTGGACAGACTTCTCGCTTCTCATTGTGCCGGGCAGCAACCCAGCGCTCGCTCTACGCTTTAGGTGCGCTGTCCCCTTGCCTTTTTCCTGTTGTAGCATCCCGTGGCCAGTAGGAGAGGTCTACTTCGGTGAAATAGCTTGGGTGACCTCCTTCGGGGGACCAACCTCTTAGGGCCCCTCCCCCTCTAGCGCATCGCAAGCTGTGCAGTTTCCGTATGGGATTGCTGGTCCTTACAGTGAACTCATTGTCATGTTCAAGAAACCAATTTGAAATGATTGGAGCTTTGTGACGGTGCATTATCCTGCTGGAAGTAGCCATCAGAGGATGGGTACATGGTGGTCATAAAGGGATGGACATGGTCAGAAACAATGCTCAGGTAGGCTGTGGCATTTAAACGATGCCCAATTGGCACTAAGGGGCCTAAAGTGTGCCAAGAAAACATCCACCACATCATTACACCACCACCACCAGCCTGCACAGTGGTAACAAGGCATGATGGATCCATGTTCTCATTCTGTTTATGTCAAATTCTGACTCTACCATCTGAATGTCTCAACAGAAATCGAGACTCATCAGACCAGGCAACATTTTTCCTGTCTTCGACTGTCCAATTTTGGTGAGCTCGTGCAAATTGTAGCCTCTTTTTCATATTTGTAGTGGAGATGAGTGGTACCCGGTGGGGTCTTCTGCTGTTGTAGCCCATCCACCTCAAGGTTGTGCGTGTTGTGGCTTCACAAATGCTTCGCTGCATACCTCGGTTGTAACAAGTGGTTATTTCAGTCAAAGTTGCTCTTCTATCAGCTTGAATCAGTCGGCCCATTCTCCTCTGACCTCTAGCATCAATAAGGCATTTTCGCCCACAGGACTGCCGCACACTGGATGTTTTTCACTTTTCACACCATTCTTTGTAAACCCTAGAAATGGTTGTGTGTGAAAATCCCAGTAACTGAGCAGATTGTGAAATACTCAGACCGGCCCGTCTGGCACCAACAACCATGCCACGCTCAAAATTGCACACTGTACACTGCTGGGGTGCCGGGTCACCGGCTCGGCTCCTCAGCGAAAACCTGATTAAATGCAAGTGCCTGCTGCTCATTTATACCCGCGCTGTGAGACAGAGAAGCTGCTGCAATCATTGCATGCTAATGTGCATTGGCTTGTTTAGTTACACTCAAAGTAGATTGGTGAGATTCCCATTTTTAAAAAAAATTTACTTTAATTTCAGATGTGATGGTGAAAAATGAGGAGAGTGAAGAGGAGGAGAAACATCATGTCAACACTGAAGAAAAATCTTGCTCACTGAAAAGAGACGAGGAATGTTTGACCTGCCGTCAATGTGGAAAGAGTTTCACACACAAAAAAAATCTCAAGGTTCACATGAGGATCCACACTGGAGAGAAACCGTTCACATGTCATCAGTGTGGAAAGAGTTTTGTCGAGCGAGGAACTCTTAAGACACACATGGTCATCCACACCGGAGAGAAACCTCACAGATGTGATCAATGTGGCAAAACATTTTTGTGGGCTTCAGGCCTGAAGAGACACCTGAAATGTCATTCAAAGGAGAAACCACATTCATGTTCTTTGTGTGGAAAGAGTTTTTATTATCTGGACAATTTAAAAGTTCATCAGAAAATACATACTGGTGAAAAAGTTAATGTGTGCTATGAGTGTGGGAAAAGTTTCATTACAACTGCAGATTTGAAACGGCACCAGAGAATTCACACTGGAGAGAAACCATACAAGTGTTCACACTGTGATCAAAGATTCAATCAGACAGGACATCTTAGAACACATGAGATGATCCACACTGGAGAGAAACCATTTATATGTGATCAGTGTGGGAAGACTTTCACTCAATTATCTTCTTTACACAGTCATATAAAAAACAATCACAGTAAGTAGATCATCTCCTCAGATCCAGCACTTTCAGTGCTTCACCAAACCTGACACCATAATACAGTCGAGCAATAAAGTCTCTTCAATATGAGGGTTTGTTTCAGGGCCGGCCCGAGCCTTTAAGAGGCCCTGAGCAGAATTTTATTTGGGGGCCCCTCAGTGCCCCAATACGATCGATTTTTGTCAATTCGCACTCCCATTATCAATTTTGTTAGTTGTAGCTGTGTTGCTTACATCATGTCTGCCTGTCATGTTTTTACCCTTATACAGTTTGTAATTGTAACAGTAGCAAACCCACAAGAGTGCTCAGGTGTTAATTTGCACTTTAATATTCAAATTCTTAGAGTACAGTTCAGACTGGGATATGTATGATTTTTAAAAATGTTTTTAAACAAAGTCTCTTATGCTGAATATGCTCACTTCTTTTAAAAACAAGAAATGTTGATTTCTTTTAAACGTTAAACATAGTTTTTATTTTGGCGGAAACACGCAGAAAGACCTTAGTGGTTATTTTGACAACAACAGATTTATAAATTATTCTTATTACGAATTTGGGAAGATGTTTGCTGCATGTTGCGTTCCCAAATTATAATTTTGATTGACTCAAACATAGCACTTGCAGAGAAGCATTTACTGTGAACAGAAACTGAAAGCTATGCTGTACTCCGTCCAGTCAGATAAGATTTTCGCACTAAACCATATCACGTTCTCTAAAAAAAGGTTACTGGGCAGCTGACGTGTAGCACCGTTTCAGCACCCATTTTTTTTGCACTTATTTGTCGCTAATAGTGTCCCGCCGATGGCACCGCAAGGTTGTGCAGCGCTGTCAGAATCAATCCATGTTTAACATTTGAAAACTTAACATTTTGCAGTTTATTTAGTAATTGTTTAAGGCCATTTTGCGATTTCAATCATCTTAAGTTAACATGCAGCAACAAGTAATTTCATGTGCTCTTAGGGGCCTCCTGGTGGGCCGCTTAGTTCGCTTATGCCTTGGGCCGGCTCTGATTTGTTTACACAACAACGATGTACTAAAAATAAAAACGTTGCATTTTTGCACGTACAGGCAACAACATTGTCAAACAATCCCCGTAGACACGGATCCGTGAAAATGACTGTATTCTGCTGCCAGGCCAGTAGTTGGCGATGTCACTTTGTAAAGAAGCACTACGTGACTATAGTCTGAACACGTAATATGCATGCGCCCGACGTCACCGTTTTCGCCGGGTGTGCCGCACAAGTCCTGAAAAGTGAAGCCAAAGCATTCTGATCGCCACCAGGTGTCTGGTCCCAGTATAGCTCACAAACCCCGCCCTCTCCATGTAAACAAATGGGACGTGAGCCAAACTAAACAATCAAATTACATTTAAAATATTATTTTTTCAAAGATGGTTTGGAACATTGGAAAAGGTCACACTGATGTAAGTCTAAGTGTTCTTTTGCTCTCATTGACACATTTCTGAGCAGCCCAAGTTTGATCTCTAGGGTTCCCACACCTTGGTTAACTTCAAATTGAAGGACTTTCCAGGTCCAGTACCCACAAATTCAAGGACTTAATGTGGGAACGCATTTCAAGTAAGAGCAAAGTTACATTGTGTTTCCTTGTAAGATAGATTGTTACCGTTTTCATGTATCAAACAACTACTCAAAAAAGCATTTTTTGGATCTGATATTCAATTTGTTGTATTTCTGTTTTACATAAAACTGATGAATATTCGGTACATCCTGTACTGTAGTATAAAATGATCTGATATTAACTTTTGCATGGATTTTATTGAAAAGTGTTACCAGAAGTTTTAAGATGTATGAATATGCTTTTATGTTTTTTCTTGCATCATGGGTTTACATTATCTTAACAAGCAAAGCAATTCAACATTACATTGAATAAAATATTTGGGCAACAGATTATCACAAATGTTTTGTTTATGAAAACGTTGAGGTGCCATCGTAGTCGTTTTGTGCACGCGTGAATGTCATGGCAATGCACAACACAAAGTACCTTACACAGGAAACACTTACGTAACGCGTAAATCCGTGTAACTAACGTAAATCAAGCAAGATAGTATGCATAGGCTAAGAAGTGTTGGTGAAATAAACACTTCTGCGTTGGTAATGGACCAACTACTGGTGGTGGCACGGTGGTTGGGGGGCAGACACGCACACACACACACACACACGTGTGTGTGTATATATATATAATATAATATAATATATATATATATATATATATATATATATATATATATATATATATATATATATATATAAAACATGCATGTTTATTTTAGTACTTCCGTCAGTTAAACAACATACTAACTACAGCCTGTAAAACATTTTAATACATATCAGTAAATAATGGTAATATAAATAATATAAGAAAGTTAATTATTAGTTAAAAAAATATTGGTTTTATATTTCCCCACAGAGGCGCTCATATGCCGCTTTGCGCTGAAAGGGAGCATCTCTTTTCTAATATCTTCATGTTTTCTCCTGATGTTCCTGACACTTATAGTAAAAGGTGTGAAGAGCGAAATTATCTTCCGCAGGGTCAAGAACTTTAGGCTTTGTTTGATTATGCACTGCGAGAGAAAGTCTACCTTAAATCTAATAACAAGCACAAACTGTGTTAAAGTAGAATACTTTACCATTTAAATTTACTTTAAATAGAATTTGAAGTCAAATGTATCTGTCCTACACCGTTTTCTACTTTACCACAGTAAATGATGTGAATATACTCCTAATTAAAAGCAAACAAAAGGAAGAAGCGTTTATAATCCTGTGAGAGATGAAAATGAAGATTTGGGAAAATAAATAAGACAGTCCTTAGTCAAACCGCTCAAGCCAGGGATAAAGCTGACAAGCCATTGCGTGGTCAATGTTGAAATAAAATGCTTTTGTTGCGTGGAAACATCACCTTCATATTAAATAAAATACTGAAGTAGAACAGAAATGGGCATTGACATTACCTGAGCAGTTGAAGTAAAACCCTGCTTATTCAAGGGCACGTATTTATTAGCCTGGATGCCAGCCGAACTTAGCCCCACCCACAACATTTTTACACGGGCAGTTCGGTCTGGACTTGATCGGTAGAGAAGTAATTATGCCCGAACAGAAGCTGTTCGGACCAATGAAATTGTCAGGGCGGGCTTTAGACGATAATGGACAGATGATCAACAGTAACGTAATCATCCACGTCATCAAAGGCGCTTGGGTTGAATTTGTTCTAATCCTAAACGGAGAACTTGTTCGTATATGCATTCACCTTTACTATTTCTCTCAGAAATGATCGTGTTGCTAAGTACTCTGTGTATCCTTATTTTACAACACCGGCAAAGATCGTTTACACTCATCTTTTTCTTCTAACTTATTCCAGCGTGCGTGCAGACAGGGTTGCCAAGTCTTTACAACAAAAGGGGGGGGGGGGGCTGGGTTTCTCCGGGGGAAAAAGGCATTTGGGGGGAAAAATTTGTTATTTTGGCAGGGATGCCTGCTAAAATTCGCATTCCTGGGTCTGTATATCACATAATTGGGGTCGCTTCAACCCACGGACATGGCAACACAGTGCAGTTGAGTTCTGTTGACATTTGACAACTAACGTTATGCGGCGCTCCGTTGCTCTGATTGGTTGTAGGTCTATCCAATTGAGATCTTTCCTGGTTCGGTTGAAACACGCCCCATAATCACAGCCCAACGGAGCAGTATCAGACTCATATTCTGACTAGAATTGAGTATGACGACGTCAGGCTACGTATTTATGGCATGAACTTAATGTATGTCTAAAATGTGCATACGCACAGTTCTGATAAATGATAAGTGAAATCGAACTTAATAACGTACAACTGAATGTACGCAGGAAACTGCTGAAATAACAATAATAACACTGAAATAAGAGCACGCAATTTATTAATGCATTAAAGTTGCGTCCATTACTATAGCAACAGTAGACACCGGGCGCGGTTTCTTTCAGAATCATCATAAGGAAAATTATCCGTATACAGAGAACAAAGAGGTCTGTTCTTACTATTGCGTGAAGAAAAGTTTGTTTAGGATTAGTTGGGAAATTAAATTCTAGTCTTGCCATGGAAGCATGGTATGTTTAAAGGCATAGTTCACCCAAAAATGAAAATTAGCCCATAATTTACTCACCCTCAAGTCATCCTAAGTGTGTATGACATTCTTCTTTCAGACGAATAAAATCTGAGTTATATTCCACAAGTCACAAGCATTAGAATTGGATTCATAGTTGCTCTGTTTTTGAAGTCCATAAAAAGTGCATCTGCTCATCATATAACTGCTCCACGCGGCTCTGGGGTGTTAATAAAGGCCTTCTGAAGCGAATCGATGCGTTTGTGTAAGAAAAATATCCACATTTCAAACTTTATCAAGTAAACTTTTGGCCGACCGCCAGACGATTCAGACAATTTTATTCATCTGAAAGAATAAAATCATTCACTTTCCGTCTGAAAGAAGAATGTCATATACACCTAGAATGACTTGAGGGTGAGTAAATTATGGGCTAATTTTCATTTTTAGGTGAACTAACCCTTTAATGTACCTGGAACACTTTAATAAGGTTGTGTAGCCATTAACACTATCCTACACAATAGTTCACATGAACTAACAATACTTTTAAAGCCTTTTTAAATATTGGCTTGGCAAATGCCAATTTTAAAGGCTATTAAAATAAAGTTAATAATATTTTTTTTTCCCAGCAGGGCAGCCACAACGAGCAACAGGTGAAAGAAACATAGTCTAAATTTGTCACAGAATAAAGTTCATCTTCAAGATTCAGATCTACTCGAAATATGGACTGTATAACTTGTATTTTTTATGTTTTTTGCTTGTATGTAATTTTGCTTCATGATATAAATTTTCATTTTGCTTTATGATTTTAATTTTATGTTAAATTGTCTTATAATGCATGCATCACTTGTAGTTTTTTTTAAATACGCAGATGTAAGATATGCTGTCATGTAGGTTTGCAACTGTCCTTCACTTTCATTCTCTTGAGATGCTTTATCTTGTTGGTCAATAAAAAAAAAAATCTAATTTGTTCTCATTTTTTACTTTTTTATTTGTTACACCAAGTAGCCTATTAATCATGTTATCAGAAACATCTATTGTCTGCTGATTCTTCTTACATCAAGAATAAATAATTTCATAATTTTAATTACATCGGAAAATACGTTTTTGATAATCTACCGTTGATCGCGTGTCGCGCTGATGACGTCATCATCTGCGCGCTCCTTCACTCAGTCTCGAGTCTTCTGAGGTAAACAGTTCACGCTATTTTATGGTAAGACAGTTTGTTTAAGCAACAATTACGGGATCATTTCTAAAATGTTGGGTATGGCGCTATTTGTGTGTCTGCTAACTAAACGATTATTTTCAAAGAAGAAGGTTTTATGATTTGCCTGTTTCACCTCCACATACAAAACGGTAAGATGTTAGCAAACTACATTGTTGTTATAAATTGAACTATATTTAGATTCATATAGACAAATTACAATGGTTGATAAAGGTGTCATACGTTTCTGTCTTTATATTAATGCTATTTTTTCTGTATAATTAGAGAAATAATAGTAATATTACAGCTCTTTTATCATATATTCAGACTCCAACAATCTGTTTCTAGCTCAGAATAGTGTGAATAAAGTGAGATGATCTGCTGCTGATCCTGAATGGCTTGTTTAATGAGTATTGATAGTCTATGGCTCATCACTACTATCAGAGCAGCTGAAAAGCCTCTTTATTTCATGTAAATAGATCCTGTTTTCACCTCATTCATTATGGCTAGGACATTTTTTGAAGATAGTCTAATTGTGATTTTATTTTATTTATTTATTTTAATACCAATATTGCGATTGCAATTTAATGTGATTTTTGTTTTAAGCTCTTTATCTAATGTATTATTCAACAAAGATGAGTAATAAATCATTGTATAGTAATAGTGGGAATCTTTAGGCACCTCACAATCTAATTCCAAAACAATTCTTTAATTGTTTTCTTATTAATTAATCTTATTAATAAAACTTAAAATATTTTTTTAATATATATATATATATGTAATTATAAGTAGTTTTTAAAATAATTAGACATTCAAAAAAATAAATTAAAACAATTGCATGTTAAGAATTTATAGACTAATATAGCTTCAAAACATAAAAACTAGTAAATAATAGAGGAACAAAAAAACATATCACAAGCAATGAACAAAGAGTGCTTTCAGTTTTTAAGAGTATCTGAATGTTTTCCATTCAAGAGCTGTGAGTGATTTTTCTCTTTCTCAGCTTTACTGTTGCTTTATTATTAAAGGGTTACTTCAGCGATTTAGAACTTCTTAAGAATTTTTCAAGAATTGCGCTTAGGAACATTCTTCTGAACTTCTTAGAATTCATCTTAAGAATTTTCTTAACTTCTTTCTCAAGAAGATTTTCGTGAATCCGGCCCCAGTAGCCGTGGCTTTGGAAGTGACCTCGTAGGGCAGCAAAGCAAGTGCATTCTGGGATTTGTTGTCTTTCATCCACATGAGACAAATACATTTTCTGTCTTTTCTCAGTCTAGAAGGCACCAAATTCAAAAATAATTTCACATTTCTACTACATAAATGACCCAGTTTAAATACACATTCATCTTCCCAGCGCTGAAGTACCCCTGATGACATCACAGAGAGCGAGAGATTCACACTAATGCACAGATCTCTTTTAAAATGTAAGATGTGGTTTGTGCTGTCGGTTTAATTCCGTAAGACATTAGTTTTGCGTCATAAAAGCATTTTGAGACACACACAGCCGTATGCGCAAGCTCTCTTCACAAAGCGCGGCATTTGAAATAGTGTTAGACCGATATATCGGCCGGCCGATATATCGGGCCGATATTTGCGATTTTTACGTGTATCGGCATCGGCTGATACAAGGCTGCTGCGTTCGCCGATATTTTTTTCCCCTGCATTATTTACAGACAGGCGTCCACAGGGCAGCTCTCACCGTCTTCAAACTGTCTTGCTCTCCCTCGCACATATTAATCAAAATCAATTGAGAATTGACACGATGGTAAAAGTTCGAAAGACTGAAGTTTCACGTGGAGCATTGGGAGATTTTTTCCTGAATTACCGCTGGTGTTGCTCTACAAGAGATTAAGTGAAGTGCACCTACACTCTAAAAAATGCTGGGTTAAAAATAACCCAAGTTGGGTTGAAAATACCCATATTAAACCCAACTTAGGTTATTTTTAACCCAGCATTATTTAGAGTGTAACCATTAAATGACTAGGTTGTAAATAGTTTTAAATGAAGTATAGTACAGTCAGTGTGCACTTTATTATGCTGCTTGCTTGATACTGTGTGCAATAGTGTAATTATTTTATTTATGCTTAAATATTTATTTTCAGAATTTATTTTCACCACTGAACTCTTTTTTTTCCCTTCTTGTTCTACCTCACCTGTTTTTACTATTTGTTAAATATTGTTTTTTTTAGTTCAATAAATGTTCCTTTTTTTAAATTGTACATTTTAAATTGTTATCATCCTGATCATTGTGTCATTTTTATGTTGTAAATTGAGGGAGCAAAAGCAATATCGGCTCAAGAAAATCGGCAGCCCGTATCGGTCATCGGCTAAGGCTGATGAAAAAAAAATTGGTATCGGCATCGGCACTAAAAAATCCATATCGGTCGATCCCTAATTTGAAACTGAAAGCGTTCTGTCAGTGAGTTTACTATTTTTAATATACAAGCACACTGCACTCCAAACGACATAAATGAAGCCTTCGTAGAGCATTTGTAAGGAAAATACCAGCGGACAAGAACACACACTGTGAGCGTAACATTAAGCAAAGTTTCTCACAGAGCATATCCTATGCAATGAAGCTCACGAATGTGTTATTGTAATTCGCTTTAATCTTTCCGAACGCTATGAAATATTATTTTATGGTTCGAGTGTTGTGTGTGTGTGTGTGAGAGAGGCAATGGAAGCAAGCAAAATAACGGTTGTTTCTAAAACACACACAGCGTAATTGCGCACCTGCAGATAAAATCTAAGCTCAGAATTGATCCAGAATCATTGGAGAGAGGATCTTTTCTCCCACCCCTATTGTATAGTATGACCAACACAATATTAGATAGAATAAACACAAACGGTTCTTTGCTTTAGGCCAGACCTGTAGGCGCAACGTGCCAAGTTAAAGCTTGTTTTGCAGACTGTTTTACTCTTACGTGTCACGTGACCAGAGTGTTAAAAAAAGTGTTTTATCATATAGAGATATTATCGCAAATGGAATTAATCATTCAGCACTAATCATAACAGCATTTATTTCATTAATCCGTAATAAACCATATAAAATAAAACACAACAAACAAAAACAAGTCAAGTTAAAGTGAATCGGTGCGTTATTTGTTTCTTTCAAATTTGTACATTTATTTTTCTAAGTTTATTCTTTTTTTATTTTATTCTTACATTACTTATATTTGGTATCTGTTAATTGTTGTACTCCCTATTTTTTCTATAATTTTTGCCTGAATGTTAATGAGAGGTAAGATTAATGTAGGGGGAAAAGTATGTGAATGAAATTCTTAGAAATAAAAAAGTACAAAGCACTTTGCCATTAATTTACTTTTTAAACAAGTTTACTTTACTTTTTTTACTAAATAGATGCATCAATCTGTGAGTTAGTATAAAAACAAACTCAGTGATTTTGTTCTTGATTTTGTCAGATCTGCTCCTCCTCCTTCAGTGAAGCTCCTCCCACTGCAATTCACCAATAAATGCTGGAATATTCCCATCAGCCTACAAGTGAAGACGAGCGTCAGCCCATCAGGAAGAGCTGAAATCTGCAAAGACAGAGTTTATTGAAGGACAGTGAGAACATGAGAGATCCAGAACACACTGAAGAACAAAGAGGTTGGTGTTTATTTTTTTATGCACCAAAAATAATAAATAAAAAAAATCTAAATTCACAAAAACCTTTTTTCTGTTTTTAAGGAAGATGACATGTTACAATACTAGTAACGCATTGAAGCAATGTAAAGGCAGACTAATAGATTAATAGACAATTTGTAGCAAAATATTTTTGAAATTCCAATTATTGGTAAATTACTTGTAAATAAATAATCATAAATTTCTCACTGTACACACTGCTATGGTGGAGCCGTTGCTTAGCCTATCTGCACTTTACTAGAGCACCCTCAGTAATTTCAGAAGCACCCTCAGTGATTTGATTCTGGAGCCTGTTTATTCCTGATTCTTCATTCATATGGCTGAAGAACAATAAGGATAGAAAGCAGTTCATCAGATTTAGTGTTTGTAGTAGGACAAAAACAATAAATAATATCAAAAAAGTCACATAGAAAATATGGTTTTACATAATAAAAAATCATCTGGTCCTTGGCAAGTCTTAAAATTTGGCAAATACAACCCAAATGAACAACAACACATGACATATTACACTGTGTCAATATTTAACAAAAAACTTGGCCCCTTAGTTCCAGTGAAAGGAACTCTTAATGCTTCACCAAGACATTTTTGACAATTTCATGCTCCCAACTTTGTGGGAACCGTTTGGGGACGGCCCCTTCCTGTCCCAGCATGACTGCGCACCAGTCTGGCCTGACCTCAACCCGATAGAACACCTTTGGGAGGAATTAGAGATGAGACTGCGAGCCAGGCCTTCTCGTCCAACATCAGTGTGATATGTGATTTGTTTCATCCAAGGCTTAAAATCACAGAGCGGGGTCAGCGCATGCTGAGGGTCACAGTGTGCAGAGGTCGCCAACTTTCTGCAGATGAAATAGCCTACAGACCACCAAACTTCATGTGGCCTTCAGATGAGCTCAAGAACTGTGCGTAGAGAGCTTCATGGAATGGGTTTCCATGGCCAAGCAGCTCATTTAAGCCTTAGTTCACCAAGTGCAATGCAAAGCGTGGGATGCAGTGGGGTAAAGCACGCCACCACTGGACTCTAGAGCAGTGGAGATGTGTTCTCTGGAGTGACCAATCACGCTTCTCTGTCTGCCAATCCCATGGACGAGTCTGGGTTTGGAAGTTGCCAGGAGAACGGGACTTGCCTGACTGCATTGTGCCAAGTGTAAAGTTTGGTGGAGGGGGGATTATGGGGTGGGGTTGTTTTTCAGGGGTTGTGCATGGCCCCTTAGTTCCAGTGAAAGGAACTCTTAATGCTTCGCCAAGACATTTTGGACAATTTCATGCTCCAAACTTTGTGGGAACAGTTTAGGGACGGCCCCTTCCTGTCCCAGCATGACTGACCAGTGCACAAAGCGTCGCTCCATAAAGACATGGATGAGCGAGTTTGGTGTGGAGGACTCTATATTAAACCCTACAGATTAAGAATTGGATGGCAATAAAGTTCATGTGCATGTAAAGGCAGGCGTCACAAAACTTTTGGCAATATATTGTATACTAGAGTCAAATGTAAGGCCATCTGACAAACAGCTAAAGCTTGGCAGAAATTGGGTCATTGAATAGGACAATGATTCCAAGCACACCAGCAAATCTTCAACAGAATGGCTGAAGAAGAAAAGAATCAAGGTGTTGCACTGGCCTGGTCAAAGTCCAGACGTCAATCGATTGAAATGCTGTGGCGGGACATTTAATAGCTGTGCATAAACCGGTGCCCACAAACCTCAATGAACTGAAGAAATGTTGTAAAGAAGAGTGGGCCAAAATCCCTCCACAACATGGTGAGACTAATAAAGTCTTATAGAAAAAGATTACTTTTAAGTTATTTATCATAGGGGGTACTTAGATTGTCACATTCTCCATGTTAAGTACATAATGACAGTGTGATATGTTGTGTTGTTGTTCATCTGAGGTTGTATTAATTTAATATTCATAAGTAATAAAGACCCTTTTTATTTTGTCCTGATAATTCTAAAGGGTGGACTGTCAGAACTGTAGCACTATTGTATAGTTTTTTTAATGATTTAATGTATACTTTCACTTTACAATTCTCTTTGATATTTAATGTTTAATTTCAAATGTATATTTTAACGTTCGTTTCAGATGTGATGCTGAAGAATGAGGAGAGTGAAGAGGAGAAACATGTCAAAACTGGAGAAAAACCTTGGTCACAGACTGAAAGTATTTCTTTACTGAATAAAAGAGACAAGAAATGTTTCACCTGCTGTCAGTGTGGGAAGAGTTTCACGCGCAAACAGAGTCTCAAGGATCACACAAAGATTCACACCGGAGAGAAACTGTTATCATGTGATCAGTGTGGGAAGTGTTTCACACGCAAAAAGAATCTCATGGTTCACATGAGGAGCCACACTGGAGAGAAACCGTTCACATGTGATCAGTGTGGGAAGAGTTTCACTCACAATCAAAATCGCAAGGTTCACATGAGGATCCACACAGGAGAGAAACCGTTCACATGTGATCAGTGTGGGATGAGTTTCACACAACAGGGAAACCTTAAGGAACACATGAACATCCACACTGGAGAAAAGCTGCACGGATGTGATCAATGTGGCAAAACATTTTTGTGCACTTCAGGCCTGAAGAAACACCTGAGAGTTCATTCACAGGAGAAACCACATTCATGTTCTTTGTGTGGAAAGAGTTTTTCACATCTGCAGAATTTAAATATTCACCAGAAAATACATACGGGTGAAAAAGTTCATGTGTGCTTTGAATGTGGGAAGAGTTTTATTACTACTAAAGATTTGAATCGGCACCAGAGAACTCACACTGGAGAGAAACCATACAAGTGTTCACACTGTGACAAGACATTCACTCAGTCAGAACATCTGAAAACACACGAGAAGATCCACACTGGAGAGAAACCTTACATGTGTTCACACTGTGACAAGAGATTCAGTGAGTCAGGAGGCCTGAAAAGACACGAGAGGATCCACACTGGAGAGAAACCGTATCACTGCACTGCATGTGGGAAGAGTTTCACTCATTCATCTGCTTTACACAGTCATGCCAAAAACAATCACAGTAAGTAGATCATCTCAAGATCCAGCACTTTTAAGTCTCTTTGTAAAGAAACGGGTCATTTGCCCACTATCTGGTCTGGCTGCAGAGTTGTGAATGTATTGAAGTTTATTGAGTGTGGTAGTTGGTAAACTGAAAAATAGAGAATTACAGTAATCTATGCATGATGTAATTAAAGCATGAACCAGAGTCTCACCATCATTGATATTTAAGAACAAATGTGAACAAGCAATATTACAGTGGTGGAAAAAGGCAGATGGTTATTATTAGTTATTTAGTTATTTATTTTTTTACAAATGAAAAGTGTTGGGTTTATATATTAATATGGCTAATAATAATTATTATGATGATTATTATTATTGCTAAATAAGAAATATTACTATTACAATAACATTCATTATTAAAATAAATAAATAGAGCATTTAAGAATAAATTAGGGCTGTCAAAAGATTAATCGCATCCAAAATAAAAGTTTGTGTTTACATAATATATGTGTGTGTACTCTGTTAATTATTATTTATATATAAATACACACACATTCATGTATATATTTAAGAAATATTTGCATGTATATACTGTATATACATTTATATAATCTATAATATATATAAATATAAATGTTTTATATATAAAAATAATATTTTTTTCTTAAATATATACATGCTTGTGTGTGTATTTATATATAAATAATAATTAACAGAGTACACACACATATATTATGTAAACACAAACTTTTATTTTGGATGCGATTAATCGCGATTAATCTTTTGACAGCCCTAGAATAAATATAACTATAATAATAATAATATTTATATTTGACAGAAACTAAAAAATGATGGGTTTCCTGTTAATACGCAGACAGCCTATGACTAAAAATCATCAGAAAGGTCATGAAATATTAGCCTCTTATGCATCCACTGTGGGGATTAAAACTCCTGTACATTGAAGAAAAACAAATGGATTGTCATAGAAAAATAATACTTCTCTCTAAATAAATTTATTTTTTCTACCCAAAAGTTTCATTCATACTGGAGGCCAGAGGGCGCACTCGCGCAGAAACGGCACATTTGCGTCAGAGAAGTAATTGTTCGTTTTCAGGAAATCCCTATGGGAAATCCCTAATGTGACACTCCTGCTGTATGCTGAATAAAACGAAGATGGAAACGCTTTGACTGATTAAACATGAAGATAATACTTCTGCGACAAGATATGGTGTATTTGAGTTCTTCAAGCCTTCTCGGGTATTTTCACAATAATAAATTATGCAGTGCTGATTGACATTCTGTGATAAGAAGCCACATCAGCTCGACCGACTATGTGAAGTGAGTTAAAACCTGTTATTAAACGTTGTATTTTGTTGGACAACAGGTTTATGAATGCTTTGCATTACTAGTTTGTGAAGATATTTGACACATTGCTTTTTCAAGCGCACGTTATAAGTGACTCAAACTCGCAGTGCTTTCAGACGGAGCAGCGTTTAGGCTACTGATCACAGAGTCGCTCTTCACTGACATGCTGGGCATATATTTATTTCATTAAAATCGCAGCCTTTGCGCTTTTATAATCGCACATAAGCCAAATCGCAATTTGTGGTTCGATTTCGATTAATCGTGCAGCCCTAGTCTATGCCGAAGCGTTTTGCTGAAAGTCCCAGAAGAAGTGAGGAATTTGCCACTTTAAAGGGTTAGTTCACCCAAAAATGAAAGTTCTGTCATTAATTACTTACCCTCATGTCGTTCGACACCCGTAAGACCTCCGTTCATCTTCGGAACACAAATGAAGATATTTTAGTTGAAATCTGATGGCTCAGAAAGGCCTCCATTGGCTCAATGCACTTTACACTCTCAAGACCCTTAAAAGACACTAAAGACATCGTTACAAAGTCCATCTCACTACAGTGGTTCTACAATAACTTTATAAAGCGACGAGAATAGTTTTTGTGCGCAAAAAAAACCTAAATAACGACTTATATAGTGATGACTGATTTCAAAATAATGCATCATGAAGTTTCAAAGCGTTATGAATCAGTGAGTCGATTCAGCGGTTCGGAGCGTTATGAATCAGTGAGTCGAATCATGATTCGGATTGCGTGTCAAACCGCCAAATTGCTGAAATCACGCGACTTTGGCGATTCAAACCGCTGAATCGACTCACTGATTCATAACGCTTCGAAGCTTCATGATGCCGTGTTTTGAAATCGGTCCTCACTATATAAGTCGTTATTTAGGGTTTTTTTGCGCACAAAAACTATTCTCGTCACTTTATAAAGTTATTGTAGACCCACTGTAGTGAGATGGACTTTGTAACGACGTCTTTAGTACCTTTTATGGGTCGTGAGAGTGAACCGTGCATTGTGCCAATGGAGGCCTTTCTGAGCGATCCGATTTCAACTAAAATATCTTCATTTGTGTTCCGAAGATGAACGGAGGTCTTACGGGTGTCGAACGACATGAGGGTAAGTAATTAATGACATAATTTTCATTTTTGGGTGAACTAACCCTTTAAGAGATCTGCTTCTAAACAATTAAACACATTTTCGAAAAAAGAAGTGGCCAGTGTGTCAAGGGTGCAGGTTGATGTTTTATGGTGTTCTACCATTTCTTCAAATATGTTACCCTAAATTTCTTCTAAATCAGACATAGTAACTTTCTGAGGTTGTGGTCTGATCTGTCTGACCTCAGAGCAGGACAATCCACATGTTGTACAAGATTAAAACATTCAAACACGGACATAAATTTGTGGGATTTTGCATAATCAGTATCAACCTGGATATTGAAATCACCTAGAAATAAAACAGAAGATGACATGGCACAGGTAAAGGATTAATAGAGTTAACATTTCCCCCTCAAAAAGTCCCTGCCCGTGAGGAAGTCTATATAGGGGGTTCTCGGACAAAAGCCCATGTTAATCGATTGCCGTTGGGCGCATAATGACTCGGAGGTATTGCAGGGTGAATTTGGATGACAGATGACCTTTGATAAATGACCCGTTCGGATGTTTCGTGATTACCTCTGCCCGTGGACCCACACTTGATTACCCCGGAACAGGGGGGCTACGGATGCCTATAGGGGGAGACCCTGACCTAAAGACCACCCTCAGCATCCACAAACCCATTACTTGTCCGATTACCCACTAAAGTGGGCAAATGACCCGTTGACCCCCTGACGACTGGTGCCACATATAATCCATGGTATAAAGTCAGCAAAATATAATCCAAATATAGTTCCAATTTATTAGGGAAGAAATGGTACAACAGACACAAAATGAAACAAACGAGCCAAACAAGGAAAGAGAAAGTTCCAGTGAGAAGGTGTGCGCAGTGTTTTGAAATATTATTATTGGTAGAATGTATAACATTTCATTATATGCTTTTCAGTGAATTACAATTATATGTCAAACTCTCTAAACCGCAGGGGAAAAAATCAGCATGTGCAGCAGTTCATAAGTAGCCAAATTCTCTGGGGAAAACCGCAACTTGGCAATACTTCTGCTGAAACCATTAGGTGATGGTTTTAATGGTTAACTCTTGATGGTTTGTAATGGTATTATTAGTAGGGGTGTAATTATACATCATTATATCGAGAGATTGCGATATTAAAATTATATAAATTATATTAAAAAAAAATTTTTTTTATTAAAACTTACAAGGCTCAACTTACTGTATTTATAAAGTATAATTCACCCAAAAATGTAAATTCTGTTATCATGTACTGACCCTCATGTCGTTTCAAACCTATAAGATTTTTGTTCAACTTCCAAACCTGAGAGATTTCTGTCCCTCCATTTTAAGTCCATTCCTCTAAAAATTAAAAGATGCAAAAAATGTCATAAAGGCATCGTAAAAATAAACAATCGTGTGTTTTAATACAAATCTAAGCCTTCTGAAGATTCAAGAGTTTTATTTGTCACATACACAGTTATATACACAATATACAACTGGCAGTGAAATGTAAACAGGTCCGCTCCATGGACAGTGCAAATAACAGTTACAAGAAACACAAGGGGAAATTAAAATAGAAATAGAATAAAATTAGAATAAAAAGTATTAACATAAGTAGAATTATAAATAAATCAAGTAAAAGATAAAAATAGGAAATAAAATAAAAATATAAAAATAAGTGGATATGATAAGTGAGATAAAGTGCAGTGCAATGGCAGTATGTGGATGTTAATGTTAAAAAACTGGATGTTTATGCGTGTGCGGGGTGAAGTGAAGTCACGTGACTGAGTTCAGGAGTCTGATGGCCTGGGGGAAGAAACTCCTCCTGAGTCTTTCAGTCTTTGCCATCAGGCTACGGAAGCGCTTACCAGATGGCAGCAGGGTGAAGTGAGAGTTTGCAGGGTGATTAATGTCTCTGATGATTTTAGTAGCTCTACCTCTGCAGCGTTTGGTGTAGATGTCCTGCAGAGACGGGAGAGCTGAGCCTGAGATGCGCTCGGATAAGCGCACCACTCTTTGCAGGGCTTTGCAATCGTGACTGGTGCTGTTCCCGTACCACGCTGTGATGCACTGAGTCAGGACACTTTCTATCGCCCCTCGATAGAAAGTTT
The DNA here is from genome assembly GCA_033150135.1 of Gobio occitaniae. NCBI lineage: Eukaryota > Metazoa > Chordata > Actinopteri > Cypriniformes > Gobionidae > Gobio > Gobio occitaniae. Next base: position 225,818 of record JARQWZ010001092.1, read on the forward strand.
TCAGGATGGCTGGTGAAACCCTGTATTTCCTCAGCTGGCGCAGGTGGTACAGTCTTTGCCTGGCTTTTTTCACCTGTGTCTGGATGTGTGTAGTCCAGGTCAGATCCTCGGAGATGTTCACACCCAGGTATTTGAAGCTGCTCACTCTCTCTACCGGTGTCCCGCTGATCATGAGAGGGGAGTATGACCGATGCTGTCTCTTCCTGAAGTCCACAATCAGTTCTTTGGTCTTGTTAACATTCAGAGAGAGACAGTTGTCCTGGCACCATGATGTCAGTTGCTCCACTTCGTCCAAGTATGCCGTCTCATTGTTGTTGGAGATGAGACCCAGGACAACAGTATCATCAGCAAACTTGATGATAGAGGTGGAGCTGTGTGTGGACAAACAGTCATGGGTGTAGAGAGAGTAGAGCAGGGGACTCAGCACACAGCCCTGTGGAGCTCCAACACTCAGGGTGATGGAGGTGGAGGTGAACTGGCCTACTCTCACCGCCTGGGGTCTGCCAGTGAGGAAATCTTCAATCCAGAGGCAGAGAGAAGAATTCAGGCCTAGATCCAGGAGTTTGTGTGTTAGCTTAATGGGAACTATGGTGTTAAAGGCTGAGCTATAGTCAATAAATAGCAGCCTGACATAGTTCCCACTTTTGCTGTCGATGTGAGTGAGGCAGGAGTGAAGGACATGAGAGATGGCATCTTCAGTCGATCTATTGGGACGATAGGCAAACTGAAGAGGGTCCAAAGTGTCAGGAATGGAGGAGCAAATGTTGTTTTTAATGAGTCTCTCAAAAACCTTCATGACTAAAGACGTGAGAGCCACTGGACGATAGTCATTTAGGCAAGAGGGCTTACTGATCTTAGGTACAGGGATGATAGAGGATCGTTTGAAGGAGGTGGGGACAACAGATGTAGCAAGGGACTCGTTAAATATGGATGTAAAGAGCCCTGCGAGCTGATCAGCACAGGACCGCAGAACACGACCTGAAATACCATCCGGCCCAGCAGCTTTCCTGACATCCACACGTTTGAGTGCCCTCCGAACCTCGTCCTCCGAGACAGAGATCACGTGACTGTTGCTGCTCCGAGGGACTCTCTCTGACGCGTCACTCGCCGGAGTCGCGCTGCCGCGATTACCATCAAAGCGAGCGTAGAAAGAGTTTAACTCGTTCACCAGCAACGGATCAGCTCTCACCTCTGCAGAGGATTTAGTTCCAAAAGCACAGATGGTCCTCAGTCCCTGCCACATCCGCCGGGAGTCGTTGAGTTGGAAATGAGATTCCACTCGGTCTTTATAGCGGAGTTTTGCGGCTTTAACAGCGCGCCGGAGGGCGTAACATGAAGCTTTGTACTTTGTACCTTTGTACTGAAGAGACACTATGGCTTCATATGATGAACGGATTTACAACGAAGCACATAAACACAGATATTCAAATACTTGTGTGATGCGCAAAAACAGTAAATTCAGGAATTTGAATGTTTGGATGAGAATTTGTTTTTTAGTAAAATAAATTAAATATTAATATGAGAGACTGTCAGAACTTTTATCCAAAGCGACTTACATTGCATTCAAGGTACACATTTTACATTTTGTCAGTTCTTGCTTTCCCTGGGAATTGAACATTGCTAGCGTCACGCTCTTCTGTTTGAGCGATAGGAAAGCTACAGTACTTGTACTATTGTATCGTTTTTTTAAATGTTAATATTATGTTAGATCATTGTGGAGTTGATCTAACATTTAATAGCTCTCACTACAGAAACATAAGATTTGTGCCAAAAATGTTTTAAAAGTAAGAGTTCAATGGACCTCGTTCATGGAAGGAGATTTATAAAAATCCATTAAAACTACTTTCACTTTACATTTCTTTTTCATTTTTAATGATTTGTTTAAAATGTTGTTGTTTTTTTTACTTTCGTTTCAGATGTGATGCTGGAGAATGAGGAGAGTGAAGAGGAGAAACATCATGTCAAAACTGGAGATAAATTTACCTGCCATCAATGTGGAAAGAGTTTCACACGCAAACAGTGTCTCAAACTTCACATGAGGATTCACACCGGAGAGAAACTGTTCACATGTGATCAGTGTGGGAAGTGTTTCACACGCAAAAAGAATCTCATGGTTCACACAAGGAGCCACACTGGAGAGAAACCATTCACATGTGATCAGTGTGGGAAGAGTTTCACACACAATCAAAATCTCAAGGTTCACATGAGGATCCACACTGGAGAGAAACCGTTCACATGTGATCAGTGTGGGATGAGTTTCACACAACAAGGAAACCTTAAGGAACACATGAACATCCACTCTGGAGAAAAGCTGCACGGATGTGATCAATGTGGCAAAACATTTTTGAGGGCTTCAGGCCTGAAGAAACACCTGACAGTTCATTCACAGGAGAAACCACATTCATGTTCTTTATGTGGAAAGAGTTTTTCACATCTGCAGAATTTAAATATTCACCAGAAAATACATACGGGTGAAAAAGTTCATGTGTGCTTTGAGTGTGGGAAGGGTTTTATTACTACTAAAGATCTCAATCGGCACCAGAGAATTCACACTGGAGAGAAACCATACAAGTGTTCACACTGTGACAAGAGATTCAGTGATTCAGGAGCCATGAAAACTCACAAGAGGACTCACACTGGAGAGAAACCTTACAAGTGTTCACACTGCGACAAGAGATTCAGTCAGTCAGAAAATCTGAAAAAACACGAGAGGATCCACACTGGAGAGAAACCGTATCACTGCACTGTATGTGGGAAGAGTTTCACTCATTCATCTGCTCTACACACTCATACAAACAAAAATCACAGTAAGTAGTTCGCCTCAAGATCCAGCACTTTTAAGTCTATTTGTAAAGAAATACAGAACACTTAACACTCATGCGCATTTCGTCACAGTTTTCTTGAATTTGCACATTTGTAGTTAACGTAGAGATAACTGTATCTTTTTAAAGTCCCAGTGAACCGTAAGTTGCAGCTGATTTTATTTCAGTGCTGCGACATATTTCCAAGTGAAGCGGAATATTGAATAGAGGGCAGGGTTTTACTTCAGTGCTCCTCCTCTCCATCTCTCGCTCATAGCAGACTAACGGTTCGAGGGGAGTGGATAAGGATATTCAAACCCAAGCCGTCAAACTGCCGTCATCGGAAAGGGAACTCCATTCCAGACCGGAAGTTACTTTTCAGATTTTGGTTAAAGGGTTAGTTCACCCAAAAATGAAAATTCTGTCATTAATTACTTACCCTCATGTCGTTCGACACCCGTAAGACCTCCGTTCATCTTCGGAACACAAATAAAAGATATTTTAGTGTAAATCTGATGCTCTGAAAGGCCTACATTGGCACAATGCACGTTACACTCTCAACACCCTTAAAAGGCACTAAAGACGTCGTTACAAAGTCCATCTCACTACAGTGGTTCTACAATAACTTTATGAATCGGCGAGAATAGTTTTTGTGCGCAAAAAAACCCTAAATAACGACTTATATAGTGATGACGATTTCAAAACACGGCCTCATGAAGCTTCGAAGCGTTATGAATCAGTGAGTCGAATCAGCAGTTTGGATCGCCAAATTTCAGAAGTTTGGCGGTTTGACACGTGATCCGAATAATGATTCGACTCACTGATTCATAACGCTTCGAAGCTTCATGATGCCGTGTTTTGAAATCGTCATCAGATTTCAACTAAAATATCTTCATTTGTGTTCCGAAGATGAACGGAGGTCTTACGGGTGTCGAACGACATGAGGGTAAGTAATTAATGACAGAATTTTCATTTTTGGGTGAACTAACCCTTTAAAGATTACCAGGGCAAACTATTAATTTTCTGTGTATTTAATTGCACGGATTAATTGTTCACCCTAAAACCTGTAATGTGTGCTAACAAAGTAAATAAGATTGATGATTTCATAAGGACTTCAAAACTTTTTAAAACTGTTTTAAGGCACCCCATTGTCATGCAAATAAATGGAAAACACAGTTTTTAAATCTGCCCCCCAAATCTGTCCCAACTTCTCTTCTGAAAAACAAAAACAAAAAAACAATAGAAACCTTTATAGAATTTGTAATGGTTTTACTGGTTATAATGGGAATTGTATTGGTTTTAATGGAAACTGCTAATTTGTGGCCTTCTATTGGTGGCATGTTAAGAATATTAAATTCTAATGGAATATTGCCCAAAATAGGACAAGATCTGTGTAACATAACCAGCCCAAAGGCCAATCAAAAATAGCCCAAAACAAGCAACATGGCCCTATAATATCAAAACTCAACATATGCCAATCCTATACCTAAAATACATATTTTTCAGTCACTGTTATGTGTTATAAACCATTTTAATCTTGAAAATCACTAGTAGTAATCATAAACAGTCTGTTTTCATAAGGGAGCTCAAAGGCCACTTTCTTACAAAATTCATTATCTTGTAAAATTTTATCATTGGTAGAATGTATAATATTTCAATATACACTATATCATCAAAAGTATTGGGCCGCCCCTCCAAATCACTGAATTCAGGTGTTCAATCCCTTCATGGCCACAGGTGTATAAATCAAGCATTAGGCATGCAGATGCTTCTACAAACATTTGTGAAAGAATGGGTCGCTCTCAGTGAACTCAAGCATGGTACCGTGATCGGTGGCCACCTGTGCAATAAGTCAGTTTGCGACATTTCCTCACTACTAAATATTCCACGCTTAACTGTTAGTGGGATTATAGCAAAATGGAAGCAATTGGGAACAACAGCAACTCAGCCACGAAGTGATAGGCCACGTAAAATCACAGAGCGGGATCAGCGCATGTTGAGGGTCACAGTGTGCAGAATCGACAACTTTCTGCAGAGTCCATAGCTACAGACCTCCAAACTTAATAATAATAATTTTTATTTTTATTTAGTGCCTTTCAACATCCAATGTCGCTTTACAAAGATAGGTCCAAGTTTATAACAAAATAAACATAACAAAAGCACAGGAACAGTGCATAGAGAGCTTAACGGAATGGGTTTCATTGTGCCAAGTGTAAAATTTGGTGGAGGGGGGCTTATGGGGTGGGGTTGTTTTTCAGGGGTTAGTTCCAGTGAAAGGAACTCTTAATTGCTTCACCAAGACATTTTGGGCAATTTCATGCTCCCAACTTTGTGGGAACAGTTTGGGGACGGCCCCTTCCTGTCCCAACATGACTGACCAGTGCACAAAGGGCAAGTCCATAAAGACATGGATGAGGAGTTTGGTGTGGAGGGACTCGACTGGCCTGCACAGAGTCCTGACCTCAACACCTTTGGGATGAATTAGAGCGGAGACTGAGAGCCAGGCCTTCTCGTCCAACATCAGTGCCTGCGCTTCTAGAAGAATGGTCAAAAATTCCCATAAACACACTCCTAAACCTTGTGGAAAGCCTTCCCAGAAGAGCTGAAGCTGTTAGAGCTGCAAAGGGTGGGCCGACTGCATATTAAACCCTACATATTAAGAATGGGATGGCATTAAAGTCCATGTGCATGTAAAGGCAGGCGTCACAAAACTTTTGGCAATATAGTGTACATTTCAGTGAATTACAATTATATGTCAAACCCTCTAAAAAAAAAATCAGCATGCACAGCAGTAGCCCAATTCTGCGGGAAAACTGCGAACTTGGCAACACTGCTTCTGAAACCATTAGGTGATGGTTTGTAATGGTGTTTTTAGTAGGGGTGTAACAATATATCGTTATATCCAGATATTGCGATATAAAAATGTGATATGACATAAATGTGACCATAAGTCATTTTGACATGCTTTCTTGTGATTGTAACTGTGATTGATTGCATTGATCATCTGAAGGGTGTATGCTGAAAGTGCAAATATCATTTAAATCACCAGATTTGGTTTATTCGTATATGTATAGTGCATTAATAGCGGGAGAGCGGGAGTGTATTGTCTATGAAAAATATCCAACGAATGCCTGCATTAAAAGTGTGAGTACTGCGTAAGGAACAAATTAAAGTTTACAGAGTTTCAGTGAAATTACTACATTAAACTAATATAGATAATAGATAATGTTGAAAATAATTATAGTATTGCAATGGGGGATTATTTGTGGTCCTGATCATAAAATAATAAAGTAATAATAAAAAGAATCTTTATTTTGGCTTAAAATATCACAATAGTATTGTATCGTGAGTTCAGTATCGCAATTTGTAAGTGTATCGTTACACCCTTAATTTTTAGTGGAAACCATTAGAACTTCTGTGATGGTTTCTGTTGTTTTGTTTTTTCAGCAGGGCAGCCACAACAAGCAACAGGACAAAGAAACCGAGAGATTGAAAACACCTCAAAGATGGACAACATCTAAATGTTTTATTTATTCTTGTTTCATTTTGCTTCATGGTATAAATTATATAATTAAATGCTTTATTTTGTGTTTCTATTTTATATAACATTTTCATATAATGCATATGTATCACTTGTAGTTTGTTTACACTTTTATGAAGGTATACGAAGGTTTATGAAAATAACTTTGCAACTTTATTCTTTTGAGATGCTTTACTCTCTTTTGTTCTAATTGGTATTCTTTTTTCTTCTTCTTTTGCTTCAGGTATTTTATCAAAAACATTGAATGTCTCTTTTTATTATGTGCTGATTTTTCTTGCATCAAGAATAAATAATTTCATGATTTTAGTTATATCTAAAAAGCCATGAAGTAGCCTATTATCATTATTAGGGGCTTTTCATGTTTTACATTTTTCAATGAATGCCAATATATTTCACCCCACACATGACAGAGGGAATGAGTCGGCTGTCTGTCTGCTAGGACTGACGTTTTGGTGCTTTGTCGAGATCCCGAAGCGCAGATGTTTTGAAACACCCATGTCAAGTGACTATGGCTAAATTAAGCTTCGAAGTGTTTCATCAGGTGGCGCATGTCGAAACTGTTTTGATTGAAAGGGGAACAAACCACACAGTCACACATCTGTATGAACCTAATTCCCCACAGTTTTAAAGTGAAGTTAATCCATCTTCGCCTCGTGGGATTCCGTGAGAGGAGAGATTGTGTGATAGCAGTGATTTTCTCTCATTTGTATGTACTTGCTAAAAATTTTTGGAAAAAAGTCTGGAAAAATTATATGTAAAAAAAAAAAGTTGGCTAAGTCCTTCAACAGCAGAGCAAATAATATTTTTGATTAAAAATGTTATGTGACACATTGTGGCTTTATTTATTTTATTAATGTTAATTTCTATGACCAAAAAAACCCTAGTTATTCACAATTAGGAGGCTACAGGTTACAAAACCAAAATCATGTAGTTGTCAGGCAGATGTTAAAAACTTTACTTTTTTTTTTTAAAAATGGATCATTGTGAATGTAATTTCAGATCAACACATGCAAGTGACCACTAGGTGTCGCTGATTGCTTCGAAACAATATGGCACATTTGCTTCACAAAGCCTCGGTCAGCCCATCACTACTGTCTACACCAGTAACTGTTTTGTTTGAAATGTTGTTTCATCGATGTTTTGCTGTTTTAAACAGTATCTGGCGCGTTTTTGATAATCTACCGTTGATCGCATGTCGATGACGTCATCATCCGCGCGCTCCTTCAGTTAGTCTCGAGTCTTCTGAGGTAAACGGTTCACGCTAATTTGTGGTAAGACAGTTTGTTTTTAGCAACATTTACGGGATCGTTTCTAAAATGTTTTCTTCGGGTATGACGCTATTTGATTATTACGATTATTTTCAAAGAAGAAGGTTTTATGATTTGCCTGTTTCTTTTCACATACAAAACGGTAAGATGTTAGCAAACTACATTGTTGTTATGAATGTAGTTAATAGGAAATTGAACTATACGTAGATTTATATAGACAAATTACAATGGTTGATAAAGGTGTCATTAGTGTCTGTCTTTATATTAATGCTTTTTTTCTGTGTAATTTGAGGAATAATATTAATATTTCAGCACTTCCATCATATATTCAGACTCAAACAATCTGTTTCTATCAGCAAATAGTGTGAATAAAGTGAGATGATCTGCTGCTGATCCTGAATGGCTTGTTTAATGAGTATTGATAGTCTATGGCTCATAACTATTATCAGAGCAGCTGAAAACCCTCTTTATTTCATTTCAATAGATCCTGTTTTCACCTCATTCGTTATGCTGATGTTTTCACATCCGTACATTGACACATTAAGCTCATTTTATTGGTGTCAACAGACTTCGTCAAAACAACAAGATCAGATATTGAGACATCTACAAGATATAATTTTATTTCAATAATCTGTGATAAACCATGTGTCAACTGTTGTTTCTTACAAATTAGTATTTATTTTCCATAGGTTGTTCATACTGTTTTTATTTATATTTGATATCTGTTAATTGTTGTAGCTACTCCCTATTTTTGTCATTTTTTATGATAATGAGATAAATGTAGGAATAAAGTATGTGGTTGAAATTCTTGGGAATAAGTATAAAACGTTGCCAATAATTTACATAAGTTACTTTGCTACATAGCTCAATAGAAATGTGAACATAAGAATACTTTAACTTAAATGTGTATTCTTGATTTTATAAGATCTGCTCCTCCTCCTTCAGTGAAGCTCCTCCCACTGCAATTCACCAATAAATGCTGGAATATTCCCATCAGCCTACAAGTGAAGACGAGCATCAGACCATCAGGAAGAGCTGAAATCTGCAAAGACAGAGTTTATTGAAGGACAGTGAGAACATGAGAGATCCAGAACACACTGAAGAACAAAGAGGTTGGTGTTTATTCCTGATCCTTCATTCATGAGCCTGAAGAACAATATGGATAGAAAGTAATTGCAAATGACAGTCAGTATAATTTTCAAGTCATCAACCATTAGGGTATAATTGTAATTGTAGTGAACAAACCTCCTAATGATAACAGTATTTATTTCAAAAGTAAAACACTGAAAATGCACTGTTCCAAATTATTAAACACAACAGAGTTAAAACATTTTGTAGCTTGTAAAGAACTGAAAACTAGCATTATTTGCTGAAATCAAAAGCTATTTCAATCAAAAACATCTTAACATAGGACCCCTTCTTTGATATCACCTTCACAATTCTTGCATTCATTGAACTTGTGAGGTTTTGGAGAGTTTCTGCTTGAATTTGTTTGCAGGATGTCAGAATAGCCTCCCAGAGCTGCTGTTTTGATGCAAATGGCGTCCCACCCTCATAGCTCTTTTGCTTGAGGATGCTCCAAATGTTCTCAATAGGATTGAGGTCAGGGGAGGATGCTGGCCACACCATGAGTTTCTCATCTTTTATGCCCATAGCAGCCAATGACAGCGATGTCTTTGTCATGCATAAAGATGATTTTGAAGATGAGTCAGAAATCTACATACTTTGCAGAGGTCATTTTCACACCTTCAGGGACCCTAAAGGGGTCTTCCAGCTCTCTCCTAATGATTCCGGCCCAAAACATGACTTCGCCACCTCAATGACGTTGACGTCTGTTGTGAACTTCTGTTGTTTCTTGAAGTAGAGACCAGGAGAACTTGGATTGGTTTTTCAGCAGGATTCTTTATTGAGAAAAAACGTGCTGTCTTTCCGCTGAGGTTCCAAGTCTGACTAAAGCCAGTTGAACATTGTATTTTATATACATTTCAAGGGGAGGGATTATACAGCAGGGGAGGAGACATTCAAAATAGGGACACACCCCAAACATTCCTGTCTCATCAGCCGTAATTCAATCAGCATAACAGTGCCATTCAAATGCATAGATGCTAATCCAATCACTCAGGCTGTATTGCTCTAAACTTGTCATGGTAAATAGTCAGGAAGTGCATAAAGACAAAATACTTAATGTCTCAACCACTTACACAGCCTGACGTAATCTCCTTAGAATTTCCTCAAGTTTACTTCAAAATGTAAAACACAAATATAGGTAATGTTTTCAGTTATATTCTATTACATTGGGACCTAGATATAACAATGTATAAATTTGTAATCCAACACGTCGCAGCATTGTTGGGACATGGTGGCCATCCACCAACCATCCATCTGGACCATCCAGGGTTGCACGACACTCATCAGTACACAAGACTGTTTGAAAATTAGTCTTCATGTATGTCTGGGCTAGGGTTGGGTATCGTTTGGGTTTTTTTCGATTCCGGTGCCAAACCGATACTTTTAAAACGGTTCCGGTGCCTAAACGGTGCCTGAACCGATACTTTTTTTTTTTTAAAAAGGCCACAAAACGAGGTGGATGACATTAAATGGCTTTTTATTTATTTATTTTTTATTTAAATTGAACCATTTATTAAAAGTTTAATGTATACTTAAATGTATGAATATAAATAAATACAAAAAACAATTTACTTTTTTACAAATTATAATTGACTTATTTACAAATTCACAGTAAAACTTAAGCCACCTAACCCAACTACAACAAGCCTAATATAACTCTAAATAACAGCTACAGTAATAACAGCAGTCGTCTGTATTCTTGCTCTGCTACTAACCAGCTTCGAGCTTCAGCTTTATTTTGAAATATGATCATATTCTCTGGCTAAATATTTTAGAACGCACCGCCTTAATGTTTCCATGGCGACACGTCATGCTTCTCACATGACACACAGCAGCCGCAATAGCACTGACAGCTCAGCTGTATCGGGTTTATTTCGTTTTTTCTTTTTATTCAAAATATTCACAAACTTCTTAACTGTGTCACGAACTATCTGATGTTCAAATGTGTGAGTGAATGTGTGTTAGTTGATCTATAAAGCGCAATGGGCGGCGCCATGTTAGTTTGCGCCTCAGAATCGGATCTGTCGGATTTACAACACTTGAGTTCATTCTCGTCTCACGAAATACATGAAAGTAAGTGACCAGTGAACTGGAAGAAGAATAGAGTAAACGATATAGTTACTGTATAATGTGCATGTATCTGACGTGAATAAAACACGTAACGTTAGTCAAGTTATAACCGTCTGAAAGGATTGTCATTGCCGCTTTCATAGACATCTGTGTGTTTTTTTTGCTAGTACTTATGATCATTTAAATGTCTGAAACCTGAAATAAAGATGATGTGGTTGAAAACACTGAATAGTTGTCATGAGTTGTGACCAGCGCTGAGCGTGTGTCTCTGGCTCGGTGCCAGCCAAAGCAAGCGAAAGCACGTTTGAATTTTGGCACCGAAATGAGGAACCGAAATCTGCGTTCTGATTCGGTCCGGTACATACCGGTTATATAAGCACCGGTGCCATATTGGAACCGGATTTCGGTACCCAACCCTAGTCTAGGCCCACTGCAACCATTCTGCTTGTGAGCACTGGTTAGGGGTGGCCGAATAGTAGGTTTATGCACAACTGCAAGCCTCTGGAGGATCCTACACCTTGAGGTTCGCCTACACCAGAGGCACCAGCAGCTTCAAATACCTGTTTGCTGCTTTGTAATGGCATTTCAACAGCTGCTCTCTTAATCCGATGAATTTGTCTGGCAGAAACCTTCCTCATTCTGCTTTTGTCTGCACAAACCATAGACCGTAAAAAAATATGGACGACACGACTTCATTGACTTCCGCTGACCAGAGTTGAAGCTTTCGTAGGCCCGCACACGGCGCTGACATCTTGGGACCGGAGTTGCGCAGTAGAGAGCAAGAAGTAGAGGCGCGATTATCAAAAGCCCGCCCACACTCTCACAGATGCAGAACAATTCATTATGTTGGTGTGAAATAAACAGTTATAGATATGTAGAAATTAAAGCTAAAGATCCAATCTCCTCCCAAAAATCCAGAAAAAAAGTCTGTTAGTGCCTTAGTGACAACTTCACTCAGAGAAGCCATCAATCTCAGCTGTCAATCATGATGTCACACCCCCGTTTTTATAGGATCAAATAACTAACTAAAACTAAACCTATTTAAAAACGAACACTTGAAATGAAATCATCGGGATAAAAACTGGATAAAAACTTAGGAAACAATTATTTTAAGTGTAATTTAATTGTTTAGTGTGTCTCATGTCCGTTCTTATACATGGAGAGGTAGGGTTTAGGAGCTATACTGGGACCAACTACCGGGGGGCGATCAAGGCGCTGAGGCTTCAGTTTCTGAGAGGAGTGCTGCAGGCATGGCACAAACCTATCTGTGCTCTGAATCAGCCACAAATCTCTTCACAGTACAATGATCACGCTTAAGTTTTTGTGAAATATCATATGTTTTCATACCTTGTCCAAGGCATTGCACTATTGACGCTCTTCGGCAGCAGAGAGATCCTTTTTCTTTCCCATATTGCTTGAAACCTGTGGCTTGCTTAATAACGTGGAACTTCCTTCTTAAAGGGTTAGTTCACCCAAAAATGAAAATTCTGTCATTAATTACTTACCCTCATGTCGTTCGACACCCGTAAGACCTCCGTTCATCTTCGGAACACAAATGAAGATATTTTAGTTGTAATTTGATGGCTCTGAAAGGCCTCCATTGGCACAATGCACGGTTCACTCTCAAGACCCATAAAAGGTACTAAAGACGTTGTTACAAAGTCCATCTCACTACAGTGGTTCTACAATAACTTTATGAATCAGCGAGTCGAATCATGATTCGGATCGCGTATCAAACCAACAAACTGCTGAAATCACATGACTTTGGCGATTCAAACCGCTGAATCGACTCACTGATTCATAACGCTTCGAAGCTTCATGATGCATTGTTTTGAAATCGGTCATCACAATATAAGTCGTTATTTAGGTTTTTTTTGCACACAAAAACTATTCTCGTCGCTTTATAAAGTTATTGGAGAACCACTGTAGTGAGATGGACTTTGTAACGACGTCTTTAGTACCTTTTATGGGTCTTGAGAGTGTAAAGTGCATTGTGCCAATGGAGGCCTTTCTGAGCCCTCGGATTTCAACTAAAATATCTTAATTTGTGTTCCGAAGATGAACGGAGGTCTTACGGGTGTCGAACGACATGAGGGTAAGTAATTAATGACAGAATTTTCATTTTTGGGTGAACTAACCCTTTAAGTAGTTTTCCTTTAATTGGGCTCATCTGGCAAACTAATGATCACGGGTGTCTGAGATTCGTTTCAGTGATCCAAAGAGCCCTGAGACACGATGCATTCCATAAGTTTAATAAAAAAACTACATCCAATTTGCATAAAAATTTGAATTGTGGTGTATTTCTTGTTAATTTAGCCATCGTATCAAATAAATTCCTAGGGTTGTGTTTGTTTTCTTCTGATGAAGTCGAAAAATAAGCAGATCTAGCAGTTTTTTAGGCCTTTCTGTATGCAATTATGCTCTCTTTCCATGAAATGCAGGTTAGAGACCCCAGTGAGTCAATGTATAGAAAAATAATGTAGGAACTAGATTTTCTTTACAATATACTTTCAAATACGCTATTAAGGCTTTTGGAGTTGTTTTTGTGAGAGAATTTCACTTCAGCATCTAAAAATGCCAAATCCGGAAGTGAAGTAACGAGAGGGAGTGCTGTGAATTTCAACAATAGGAAGACAATGCATCGCAATGACAGTTCGGATGCTGATGGAATTATAAATGTGTGTTAATACTCAATGGTACTAATGAACCAAAGCAATACAATTATGACACACAATTAGGGACAGACCAGGATGTCCTGACAGGCTGGACACAATAATTTACCATGACAATGATATATTGGAATAGAAAATCTACCAAAAATACACAGACTCCAACTGAATACCAACCTATTCTGCACCGAGCCAACGCAGGGCTCGGCAAGCGACTTCCTCTAGTGACGTAATATGACGCGACGTTGAAAAAAAAAAAAAGCGTTTTTTACAAGCGGCCAACGAAACGGCCTCTTTATCTACTAAATTTGTGCTCTTATGTCTTTTTAAAACAATTTAAATCCTGCATTACCTTATCATATGGTATTTTTATGCAAGGTTACATATTCATTTAGAAAAATGTTTTACCTGCAATCTGCCCTTTAAGGGCCCGAGTGTGCTCATTGTACCACGGCGTTGGACTATTTTCTTTAATCTTCTTTAAGCGCAGGGGAGCAACTGTGTCTAAAGTGCTTGAAAAAAAGAGTGTCAATAGTTTCTGTTGCAACATCGAGTTCCTCTAGGCTTTCTGGGATACTGAGGAGATGAAACTGATCAGGAAGATTATTTTTAAAGCAGTCTTTAGTGGTTGCAGTGATAGTTCTACAATATTTGTAACAAGGAGACTGCTTTGCAGCCTTTGCTAAATGATGTATACACAAAATTAGATAATGATCTGAGATGTCATCGTTCGGCTGCAGAATTTCAACAGCGTCAACATTTATTCCATGTGACAATATTAGGTCTAAAGGATCTTTACGACAATGAGTGGATCCTGACACATGTTGGCTAACTCCAATAGAGTTTAGAATATCTCTAAATCGCAATCCCAATGCATCTTTTTCGTTGTCTACATGGATATTAAAATCACCAACAATTAGTAATTTATCTACAGCCAGTACTAACTCTGATAGAAAATCAGCAAATTCTTTGATAAAGTCTGTATTGTGCCCTGGTGGCCTGTATACAGTAGCCCACACAAATGTCAAACGGGATTTATCATTTACACTACATAACATGACGTAAAGCACCAAAATTTCAAAATAGTTATATTTGAAACTAGACTTCTGAGTAATACTGAAGATAGTACTATAAACTACAGCAACACCTCCCCCTTTTCCTTTCAGACACGGCCGTGTTTATAACAATAGACTTGGGAGGTGGACTCTCTCACCCCCTTTTCTCACCATAAATTAGTTTCAACGCCACAGCCAAACCATTTGAGATTTCAAAAATTTTGTAAGTCCAGTATTTATCTCAATGTCTTTTTACATTTTACTTTTTGTTTCAGACGTGATGCTGAAGAATGAGGAGAGTGAAGAGGAGGAGAAACATTATGTCCAAACTGCAGAAAAAACTTGCGTGCAGACTGAAAGTATTTCTTTACTCAAAAGAAGAGACAAGAAATGTTTTACCTGCCATCAGTGTGGGAAGAGTTTCACACACACAAAGACTTTCAAAGTTCACATGAGGATTCACACTGGAGAGAAACCGTTCACATGTGATGAGTGTGGGAAGAATTTTAGACAACAAGTTCACCTTAAGGAACACATGAAAATCCACACTGGAGAGAAACCGTTCACATGTGATCAGTGTGGGAAGAGTTTTACACACAAAAAGAGTTTTGAGGTTCACATTAGGATCCACACTGGAGAGAAACCGTTCACATGTGATCAGTGTGGGAAGAGTTTTAGACAACAAGTTCACCTTAAGGAACACATGAAAATCCACACTGGAGAGAAACCGTTCACATGTGATCAGTGTGGGAAGAGTTTCACACACAAAAAGAATCTCAACGATCACATGAGGATCCACACAGGAGAGAAACCGTTCACATGTGATCAGTGCGGGAAGGGTTTTGCACATCAAGGGCACCTTAAGGAACACATGAACATCCACACTGGAGAGAAACTGCACAAATGTGATCAATGTGACAAGACATTTTTGTGGGCTTCAGGCCTGAAGATGCACCTGACAGTTCATTCAAAAGAGAAACCACATTCATGTTCTTTGTGTGGAAAGCGTTTTTATCATCTGCAGAATTTAAAAGTTCATCAGAAAATACATACTGGTGAAAAAGTTCATGTGTGCTTTGAGTGTGGGAAGGGTTTTATTACTACTAAAGATTTGAATCGTCACCAGAGAATTCACACTGGAGAGAAACCATACAAATGTTCACACTGTGACAAAAGGTTCAGCCAGTCAGTACATCTGAAAACACACCAGAGGATCCACACTGGAGAGAAACCTTACAAGTGCTCACACTGTGACCAGAGATTCAGTGATTCTGGAACCCTGAAAAAACACGAGAGGATCCACACTGGAGAGAAACCTTACAATTGTTCACATTGTGAAAAAAGATTCAGTGATTCAGGCGCCCTGAAAAAACATGAGATGATCCACACTGGAGAGAAACCATACAAGTGTTCACATTGCGACAAAAGATTCATAGATTCCAGAGCCCTGAAAACACATGAAATGATCCACACTGGAGAGAAACCGTATCACTGCACTGCATGTGGAAAGAGTTTCATTCGTGCATTTTCTCTACGCAGGCATACAAAAAACAATCACAGTAAGTTGTTCATATTCAGATCCTGTGCTTTTAAGTGTGAAGCCGCATGCTCATCAAACATGATACAATAGTACCGTCAAGCTATAAAATCTCTTCAATATGAGAGCACGTTTACATGACAACGATGTACTAAAAGTGTAAAAGTTTTTCCTTCATGTTTTTCCTGGTACAGATGACAATGTTCACAAAACAATCCTGTTGTCAGAACTATTTCATGTAGCTCTTACATGTGTACTTTTTAATTTTTAATTTCTCTTTGATTTTTGTAAGTTTTATTTAAAATGCAACTTTTATACTTTTCATTTCAGATGTGATTCTGAAGAATGAGGAGAGTGAAGAAGAGAAAAATCATGTCGACACTGAAGAAAACAATTGCTCACAGACTGAAAGCATTTCTTCAATGAAAAGAAGAGACAAGAAATGTTTCACCTGCCATCAGTGTGGGAAGAGTTTCACACACAAAAAGAGTCTCACGGTTCACATGAGGATCCACACTGGAGAGAAACCGTTCACATGTGATCAGTGTGGAAAAAGTTTTGCACATCAAGGGCATCTTAAGGAACACATGATCATCCACACTGGAGAGAAACTGCACAAATGTGATAAATGTGGCAAAACATTTTTGAGGGCTTCAGGCCTGAAGAAACACCTGACAGTTCATTCACAGGAGAAACCACATTCATGTTCTTTATGTGGAAAGAGTTTTTCACATCTACAGAATTTAAATATTCATCAGAAAATACATACTGGTGAAAAAGTTCATGTGTGCTTTGAGTGTGGGAAGGGTTTTGTTACTACTAAAGATTTGAATCGGCACCTGAGAATTCACACTGGAGAGAAACCATACAATTGTTCACACTGTGACAAGACATTCACTCAGTCAGAACATCTGAAAACACACGAGAGGATCCACACTGGAGAGAAACCTTACAAGTGCTCCCACTGTGACCAAAGATTCAGAGAGTCAGGAACCCTGAAAAAACACGAGAGGATCCACACTGGAGAGAAACCTTACAAGTGTTCACACTGTGACAAGACATTCAGTCGATCAGAACATCTGAAAACACACGAGAAGATCCACACTGGAGAGAAACCTTACATATGTTCACACTGCGACAAGAGATTCATAGATTCCGGAGCCCTGAAAACACACGAAATGATCCACACTGGAGAGAAAACGTATCACTGCACTGCATGTGAAAAGTGTTTCATTCGTGCATCTTCTCTACGCAGGCATACAAAAAGCAATCACAGTAAGTAGATCATCTTCAGATCCTGTGCTTTTAAGTGTAAAGCCGCATCCTCATCAAACATGATACAATAAGACCGTCAAGCTCTAAAATCTTCAATATGAGAGCACGTTTACACGACAATGATGTATTAAAAGTGGAAATGTTTTTCCTTCATGTTTTTCCTGGTACAGATGGCAATGTTCTCAAAACAATCCTGTTGTCAGAACTATTTCATGTAGCTCTTACATGTGTACTTTTTAATTTTACATTTCTCTTTGATTTTGGTATGTTTTATTTAAAATGCAACTTTTATACTTTTCATTTCAGATGTGATTCTGAAGAATGAGGAGAGTGAAGAAGAGAAACGACATTATGTTAACACTCTAGAAAAAAATTGCTCACAGACTGAAAGCATTTCTTTAATGAAAAGAAGAGACAGGAAATGTTTCACCTGCAGTCAGTGTGGGAAGGGTTTCACATACAAAAAGAATCTCAAGGATCACATGAGGATCCACACTGGAGAGAAACCATTCACATGTGATCAGTGTGGGAAGAGTTTCACACACAAAAAGAGTTTCAAGGTTCACATGATGATCCACTCTGGAGAGAAACCATTCACATGTGATCAGTGTGGGAAGACTTTTAGACAACAAGTTCACCTTAAGGCCCACATGAACATTCACAATGGAGAGAAACCACACATATGTGATCAGTGCGGGAAGAGTTTCACATGCAAAAAGAGTCTCAAGGATCACGTGAGGATTCACACTGGAGAGAAACCGTTCACATGTGATCAGTGTGGGAAGAGTTTTAGACAACAAGTTCACCTTAAGGAGCACATGAACATCCATACTAGAGAGAAATTGCACAAATGTGATCAATGTGGCAAAACATTTTTGTGCGCGTCAAGCCTGAAGATCCATTTGACTGTTCATTCAAAGGAGAAACCACATTCATGTTCTTTGTGTGGAAAGGGATTTTCACATCTGAAGAATTTAAAAGCACATCAGAAAATACATACTGGTGAAAAAGTTCATGTGTGCTTTGAGTGTGGGAAGGGTTTTGTTACAACTGCAGATTTGAATCGGCACCAGAGAATTCACACTGGAGAGAAACCATACAAGTGTTCACATTGCAACAAGAGATTCAACCGGTCAGGAGCCCTGAAAACACACGAGAGGATCCACACTGGAGAGAAACCTTACAAGTGCTCCCACTGCGACAAGAGATTCAGTGAGTCAGGAGGCCTGAAAAAACATGAGAGGATCCACACTGGAGAGAAACCGTTTCACTGCACTACATGTGGGAAGAGTTTCACTCAATCATCTGCTCTATGCAGTCATACAAAGAACAATCACAGTAAGTAGATCATCTTCAGATCCAGCTATTTCAAATGTAAAGTGGCATCCTCATCAAATGTGACAAGAATACTGTTGAGCAATACAATATCTTCAATATGAGGGTGTTTTCACAACAACAATGTACACATGGATGCATGAAAACTACCAAAATGCTGTATTCTGCTGCCTGGCCAGGAGTTGCCAATAACCGGGTTTCCACTGTCGGGCCAAAAGCGGGTATGGTAGCGTGTGCCAGGGCCAGTTGTCTTTCCATTGTTACTTCTGTTTCTTCATTGAGCCTATTCAGGGCTTCCTCTGGGCCAACGGCCAGGGATTTTTGGCCTGCTGAATACCTTGGCGGGTAGGCTCGGGCTAGAGGAAGTGGTTATGAACAAAGTTTACCTGAGTTTGGAGACTGCAGCACCGGCACCACGGATCATTTCATACACCAGCTAACATCAGCATTTAAAACTTAAAATCATTTTAGCTCATTCTAGCACTTGCAGACAGCCGTGAGTGTTTTAAATAACTTCTGTTTGTGATTCGATGTGGATTCTGATCCCTGTATAAGACAAAAATAGTGATGCAAAAGACTATTTGTGCTAACCATTACCACAGTAAACATGGTAAATACGACTGCTTGAAGAAATCAGACAAATCCTATAGGCTATCACAATCATGTATTTATTTTATGTAGCGACTCGGCCACATATGTGATTAAATTAGCTCAATAGGGAATTATGGGTATTAATATTTAGTTATTTATGATTAATCTGAAACGGGTTATGATCAAATCATACATCTCCAAAATCACCCACAAGGGAAATATCTAAAAATAACTTAAAAAAATTAATTAAAGGGTAACTAAACCCTAAACCAACATTTTTTAGTTATTGATCTGTAATACTGGGGCTTTATTAATGCTGTTCATTGATTCGAGTAAATGTTTTGACATTTGAGTATAAAGGGTTTAAATTCTATAAAATATGGTGTAAAACCACCAAAGTGCTGCCCTCTTAAGGTTGAACGGTGGCTACTGCAGTTGAATTTTCCTATTGGACGTTGTGGTACATCGTGACGTAGGATGGTACTTCCAACGTCTCACTATCCGCGCCCCTGGCACGAGCTCACCACGCCCTCAGAAATGTTTTCCCCAATCACATGAGGAGAACGGCTTCACTCCAGTTTGAACTGTCATGTTACATGAAGTAGAAAAATTATGAATGAAACTCACTTGACACTTGCTTTAACATTGTAATGAAGAAAATACGGTTAAATAATGCAGTTGTCAGTACACGTCAGGCTTTTCTTGCGATATTATTGCCGCCCGTCATGTGTACAGATAATTTTTATACATGAGACGCACTTTCAAGGTTTTTAGGTCTGAACTTATTGATTCAGTTAATTTGAATGAAAATACATCGTATGTATATCAGATATCTGATCTATTTTTAGTTGCATTCATTGTAAGGATTTGACTGTTAGATAGGTCAGAAGGTCATAGATTAGGTCAGTTCTCCTGCGCTGCTGCTTCACTAGCATCGTCTGCATCGCAGTTTGAGCCAGCGGCTCGCATTGATAAGGCTCCGGGTTTGTGTTTACAGACCTTTCACCCTCCTCCACTTCAGGTGAAGAATGACCGCTCTGTTGCAAAGCTGGCGTCACTCTTTGCGACTCGCGAGTCAGACAGCTGTTTTTCAGTGATGTTCCCCCTGTGAAATATTTGTTCAGCCAAGTACCCCCTAACCAGCGCAAAGCATTTTTGGTTGAAAAAAAAAACTTTGGAACAGATAAACACTTACAAAATTCAAACATTTGAAAAAAAGAAACTATTTTGAACATTTTAAATGATAATAATCCATGACTAAATGTATTGCAAATATCTCTCATCACTAAAATTTAGTGATTGAAACTAATGTAGTGAAAACAGTGACCAGATTTCTGAAATGGAAACCGGGGACATTTCCTATTTGAGTGCTCAAAATATCACTCAAATCTCATTTGTTAATATATTTTAATTAAAAAACAGGGACAATACATTTTTAAATGTTTTTGTTGTTGTTGTTGTGGAGTCTTTATATTATTATTAACATTAATAATTATTATGATTTACTTTGATTATTAGAATTTTTGGTCTGGATTTAATACAATAAAAAAAACAATGAAAACAGTTAATGGTAAGCTAACCATTGTAAATAAGCAGTTCAAAACAATATTGTAACATGACTTAACAAAAGCACATTACAAAAATAAAACAAATATGATAAATAAAATTGTATTTAAGTTTATACTACATAAATTACTTTTTTTACTTCAAAAGTTTTGTTACGTTTATGCTTACTATCCTTAATTGGTCTTGTTATTTAGCATTTTAGGATTATTTTAAGCAGAAAGTATATGTATTCTGCACATGTATTGGTTGCAATTGTAATTGTTTGGGGTTAGGGTTTTTATATTATTATATATTATATTTTATATAGGTTTTTATATTTAAGTTATAGTTCAGATGTGTCGTAAATCACTGCATTGTGACTGCAGAACTTTTGGGGACAAAACAATCCCGCACCTTGTTGAGGCTCTGTTATAAAGCACATACAAACAATATTACTTTAAATTAAAAACGAATAGTTAATATGTTACTACCTTGAAAGCGACAACAAGGTTTATTTTGATATTTGACGATAATGGCGCTCTGTCTGCTCTCGACTCGGTACATTCTTCATGAAGTAGTAGCGGCGCGCGCGCGACCAAGTAGAGTCAGCGTAGCAGCTGTATGTTGGTTGGCCGCTTTTTTCCAATATATCTGCGGGTTGTTTGGAACGAGCTGTAAAACGGGGACATTTCCGGGGACAACTCTAAAAACATTAAGAACATCAAAAACCGGGGACGTCTGGTCATCCTATCGTTGATCCAAGTGATTGACAGGTTGGGTCAAACCATCCTGGTATGGGGGAGACTCTGGGTTTTTACGATAATGAAATTGAATAGCCTACTGAATATTAAATTCATTTTATGAACTTATACTTATATTTTCCTGAAATATTTATAAAATAATTATTTTTAAAGGATTTTAGCATGGATGCTACTTTTTAAATTTATGTAGGCTATATTTTAAAATCTCACTTACCCCCCGAAGGGCCTTCACGTACCCCCATTTGAGAACCACTGCTCAGGTGCACACCCTCCGCTCAGCCCCGCCCTCGGTTCGTCCCTTCTGTCTCCGCTGGGCTCTGCCCACTTTTCCATTATTTTTCAAAAATTGCCAGTGGGTGGAGTTAAGCTCTGAGCAGGGGTTTAGTTACCCTTTAAAATTCAACTGATCCGTTCGTTTCCGAACAGACAGTGCAATCTCCTTATCAATTCTCACAGTTTTATTCTTTATACCAAATCTTCGGGAAGGTTATTCCTCTGGCCACAAAGAATAAACTCTACAGACTATTGGGATATTAGTTAAAGTATTCAAACATACTTATAAGAGCTTGTAGCTAGATCTGAACATTAAAGTGACTCTGTATTCTGAGCGGCAACAATGACAATCAAACATAGATACCATGTTTTTAATGATTGATTCTCAAATACATATGACTACATAAAGATTACATGTATGGATAACGAAAGAGAATGAGAAGAAGAGACAGGAAGAATGGCAATTTCGCAAACATAACCACAGAGAGCCAGCAAACATAATCACTTTAAACAGGGCTACAAATTTTAAAACGCATCTAAATTTCGATGGAATTAATATGTGCATGGTTTCTTGTGCGGAGTATAAAAGAATGTGTGCAAGTCCTCTCTTTGAGCTGGAGCGTTCTTTCTCTGTTCTCCCAGTGACCATGTCTCTGATCCGCGGGAAGTTCGAAAGTGGTCAGTCTGAGCGTGAATGTTGCCGAAAGGGAGGAAGGGAAGGTGGTCTCCGTCCAAGCTGAGAAAGTTAGTTGAGCGCTGAGATGTCTGCCGGGCCGCCCGTGGCCAGGAATGAGTCACAGAGCGCACCGAACTTCACAGGAACCAACCAACTGGACTGATACCCCTTAAAGCAGGTGCTAGTTCAGAGCCAGTGCTAGTGCCAGTTCGTAGTTGGTTCGACTGACGACCCTTTTTAAAGGGTTAGTTCACCCAAAAATGAAAATTCTGTCATTAATTACTTACCCTCATGTCGTTCGACACCCGTACGACCTCCGTTCATCTTCGGAACACAAATGAAGATATTTTAGTTGAACTCCGATCGCTCAGAAAGGCCTCCATTGGCTCAATGCACGTTACACTCTCAAGACCCATAAAAGGTACTAAAGACGCCGTTACAAAGTCCATCTCATTACAGTGGTTCTACAATAACTTTATAAAGTGACGAGAATAGTTTTTGTGCGCAAAAAAACTCTAAATAACGACTTATATCATGATGACCGATTTCAAAACAAGGCATCATGAAGCTTCGAAGCGTTAAGAATCAGTGAGTCGATTCAGCGGTTTGAATCGCCAAAGTCAACTGATTTCAGCAGTTTGGCGGTTTGACACGCGATCTGAATCATGATTCGACTCACTGATTCATAACGCTTTGAAGCTTCATGATGCATTATTTTGAAATCGGTCATCACTATATAAGTCGTTATTTAGGGTTTTTTTGCGCACAAAAACTATTCTCATCACTTTATAAAGTTATTGTAGAACCACTGTAGTGAGATGGACTTTGTAACGACGTCTTTAGTACCTTTTATGGGTCTTGAGAGTGTAAAGTGCATTGTGCCAATGGAGGCCTTTCTGAGCGATCGGATTTCAACTAGAATATCTTCCTTTGTGTTCCGAAGATGAACAGAGGTCTGACGGGTGTCGAACGAAATGAGGGTAAGTAATTAATGACAGAATTTTCATTTTTGGGGGAACTAACCCTTTATGAACCGGTTTGCCTTTCCACATGCTAGAGAGCCACCACAGAGCCAGGTCTTACGTCACTGTATACGTCTCATCTTTCTCAGCAACAATAGTGAGGCGGCGGGAAACACACACACACCAGGCTTGTTTAAGATGCATCGAAACGCATATAATGTCACTTTGTTAAAAACACACTGCGCGCCTATACACTGAACACATAATACGTATGTGCATGACATCTACGTTTTCACAAATGCCTGTTTTTGTAGTTTACATGGAGATGATAACTCCATTGTCTTCAAAAACTTTAGGGCACCCAAAATGTCATTTTCGTGTAAATGATTGACCAAATTATTCTTTTATTTTTTTTAAAAGGTGTGTAAATCTGACCTAATCAGCCACAACGAGCGACAGGAAAAAGAAACATCATCTAAATTTGTCATCGTGAATAAAGTTCATCAGTTTCAACTGAGAGGTTCAGATCAACTCAAAAGATGGACAATATCTAAAAGTTGTATTATTGTATATAATAATTATATCAATTATGCTTTAGTATGAATAATTTTTTTTATGTTCAGTTTTCGTATAATGTATATTAATCACTTTTATAGTTTATTTATACTTTTATGAAGGAAAGTGTCTTTATTTATTTTTAACTTGTTAATTTTTTTTAAACAAGTTATTCTTTGACTTGTAGTGTACAGTATTTAGTAAACACATATGTAAGATATACTGTTATGTTAGTTTGCAACTGGCCTTCTTCACTTTTATTCTCTTGAGATGCTTTGTTATCCTGTCAATAAAGAGATAAATTAATCAAACATTTTTAACTTTACTGTCTTAGCATTCTTTTTATCATCATTTTATAAAAAAATATTTATTGACCCCTTTTATTGTCTGCTGATCAAGAATAAATAATTTCATAATTACATCATAGCCATGAAATGTTACTGTATTTGGGGCATCCATGGTTTAAATTTCTTGATAAATGCCTAAAATATTTCACCCCACACACGACAGAGGGAATGAGGCTGGTGTTTGTCTACATAAGCAACTTTTTTACTCTTATGCTTTGTTTAATATGTTATTTTATAGATTTTTTGGCCGTTTTAAACAATATCTGGCGCGTTTTTGATAATCTACCGTTGATCTGGTGTCGCGTCGATGACGTCATCATTCGCGCGCTCCCTCAGTGTTGAGTCTTCTGAGGTAAACAGTTCACGCTAATTTGTGGTAAGTTAGTTTGTTTAAGCAAAATTTACGGGATTTCGGAAAGGTTTTCATCGGGTTCTGCGCTATGTCTGCTAACTAAACGATTATTTTAAAGACGAAGATTGTATCATTTACCTGTTTCTCTTCACAATCAAAACGGGAAGATGTTAGACCGCTAATTGATTACTTTGTTGATGTGAATGCAGTTATTAGGAAATCGAAATATAGATTCACATGGACAACTAATGGCTGATGGGTGTCATTAGTGTCTGTCTTTATATTACTGCTATTTCTGTAAGTTACCATTTGAGAAATAATAGCAATACTAGAACACTTTCAGCATATGTTAAGACTCAAACCATCTGTTTGTAGCAGCAAATAGTGTGAATAAAGTGAGATGATCTGCTGCTGATCCTGAATGGCTTGTTTAATGAGTATTGATAGTCTATGGCTCATCACTATTATCAGAGCAGCTGAAAAGCCTCTTTATTTCATGTCAATAGATCCTGTTTTCACCTCATTCCTTATGCTGATGTCTTCACATCCGTACATTGACACATTAAGCTCATTTTTATTGGTGTCAGCAGACTTAAGAACACAACAAGATCAGCTACTGAGACATCTACAAGATATAGGGAAGTTTCAATCTGCAATAAAATATAAACATGTCAAGCCAATAATCAAAAACAAGTTGAGTTTAACAATGTGTGCTTTTTTTATTTGCTATATTATGTTTATTTTTTCCTTGTTCATTCTTACATTGTATTTGTATCTGTTAATTTGCTGTACTCCTTAATTGTTGCTGTACATCTATAATTGCCTATATGTTAATGAGAGGTAAGATAAATGTGGGTATAAAGTATCTAAATGAAAATTTTTAGAAATAAAAAGAAAATTTATGAATAAGTTTAAAACCCTTTGCCATTAATTTACTTAAAAGTTACTTTACTAGATAGATATGTGACCATGTATACGTAAAATAGTAACAAAAAAAACTCAACTTGATTTATTTCTTGATTTTTGTCAGATCTGCTCCTCGTCCTTCAGTGAAGCTCCTCCCACTGCAATTCAAGTGAAGACCATCAGCCCATCAGGAAGAGCTGAAATCTGCAAAGACAGAGTTTATTGAAGGACAGTGAGAACATGAGCGATCCAGAACACACTGAAGAACAAAGAGGTTGGTGTTTATTCCTGATTCTTCATTCATGAGCCTGAAGAATAATAAAACAGTTTAATGGGGTCATATGATGCTGTTTTCAAATATTGTTTTGTTTATTGGTGTAATAGAATATATTAACATCTTTAATGTAAAAAATATTAAAAATAATTTAACGCAAATAACGCAGCGTCCGTTTTTATATCCATTTTTGCCTAGCGTTACATATTCACGCTCCTATTCATGTAAATGCTTCCAAGCGCGACAAGACACAAGAGAATGCGCTGTATGTCAATGTCCTGTCTGTCTGTGTGTGTGTGTGTGTGTGTGTGTGTGTGTGTGTGTGTGTGTGTGTGTGTGTGTGTGTGTGTGTCAGTGGTCCTGTCTGTGTGGCTGCGTCTCATGTCAGCTAATCGAGGGACACTCTGACACACACACACACACACTCGACGCACAGACAGATTCGCGTCAGTCTCCTGCTCACATTGAGTTCGCTTTTGCTCTTGAACAAACAATAACAACAACACAGAGAATTTTGAGTATTCTCATATTAGGAGTCTTAAATTAGTTAAATAACGTCTTAAATGAACTTAAAGGGCATATTGCAGGTTAGAGACTCCAGTGAGTCAAAAAATAATGTAAGAACTAGATTTTCTTTAAAATATACTATAAAATACGCTATTAAGGCATTTGGAGTCTTTTTTGTGAGAAAAGTTTACTTCCGCATCTAAAAATGCCAAAACCGAACGTGACATAACGAGAGGGAGTGCAGTGAATTTCAGCGATAGGGAAACAATGCATTGCAATGACAGGTCGGACGCTGAGGACATTTTAAATGTTTATTAAAACTCATATGGCAGACCACAGCCATACAATTATGACACACAATTAGGGACAGACCAGGATTTGACAGAACAACGATTACAGGAGACAAATTTAGTTGTTTAGTGAGGAGAAACAGTGGAGAACAGCGGCAGGTGTCTCCGTGAGAGATCAGTGTTAGCTTAAAAGATAGCTAACGATATGAACACTGCTCAGATTACAATACTGTACTGATTATTATCATGTCTCAGGCAATAGCAAAGCTGGTAACGTTATTGTCATCTAGTATTGATACTTACCAATAACAGAAACGAATAGGCTTTGACCATCAGGAAAAGTCACACTCGTTAATATCCGTCCACACTAAACGTTATGTGATATAACGTTAGCGGTTTCTCATCACGACTGATTTGGTAACTTAGCAAATGTTTAAAAACAAGACTGACGTCACGGTGCACAGTTCACGTTTTCTCCGAGCTGCATCTCTGACGGACCCGTGACCGTCACATCTCCCGCCGGCGGCTGAACCACAGACAGCATTGTTATTGTGTTTATCCTTTATTCATTAATTCTGTATGATGGGGTTATTTTGTGCCGATTCACCGATAGTGTGAGGATGTATATGACGTTATGAGTATGTATTTGAGTGAACTTGAATGTACATACATGGCATGAATAAAATATTTACATTACCAGCACATAATTCAGAACTTTTTTTTTCAAAAAAGTGTGAGACTGTATTCATTTGTGTTAATGTACATACTTGGTATTCATTAAAGGGTTAGTTCACCCAAAAATGAAAATTATGTAATTAATTACTTACCCTCATGTCGTTCGACACCCGTAAGACCACTGTTCATCTTCGGAACACAAAGGAAGATATTTTAGTTGAAATCCGATCGCTCAGAAAGGCCTCCATTGGCACAATGCACTTTACACGCTCAAGACCCATAAAAGGTACTAAAGACGTCTTTACAAAGTCCATCTCACTACAGTGGTTCTACAATAACTTTATAAAGCGACGAGAATAGTTTTTGTGCGCAAAAAAACCCTAAATAACGACTTATATCATGATGACCGATTTCAAAATAATGCATCATGAAGCTTCAAAGCGTTATGAATCAGTGAGTCGAATCATGATTCGGATCGTGTGTCAAACCGCCAAACTGCTGAAATCACGTGACTTTGGCGATTCAAACTGCTGAATCGACTCACTGATTCATAACGCTTCGAAGCTTCATGATGCATTGTTTTGAAATCGGTCATCATGATATAAGTCGTTATTTAGGGTTTTTTTGCGCACAAAAACTATTCTCGTCACTTTATAAAGTTATTGTAGAACCACTGTAATGAGATGGACTTTGTAACGACGTCTTTAGTGCCTTTTATGGGTCTTGAGAGTGTAAAGTGCATTGTTGCAATGGAGGCCTTTCTGAGGCCTTTTCCTTTTTGGGTGAACTAACCCTTTAATGTAAACACGACGGCAAAGAAGCATCGCGTGTGGATGTTTATTCATCCTATAGGCAAGCTACACACTGGCTGCCTGACACACGCGGCTCGAGCCGCGCCGAAAGCACATGCTAGAAATAGAACCGATGCATATTTTTCACGACACGCAAGTGTGTTGGAAGCGTTTCCAGACAATGGAATAGGAAAAGAATACGAATACATATTAATAAATGACATTTTTATGTTTGAAAGTCTCTAGGTTTTGACATAAATGCAGATATAATTGTAATTAAGAAAGAAAAATATTCTCGAATTTTCAAATAGTACCTGTCAATACAGAACGAAATATTCTGTAGCCTATTTTGCCGTCAATACTGCCGACATCGGGTGGGTCTCAATCGGCTCCCTAGTTCAGTAGTCAGGGGGCACTGATCAGGGATCAGCCCATTGACTTATGTCCTTATCAGTGCCCTGACTACTGAACTAGGGAGCCGATTGAGATGCACGCCTGGTCTCTGCTGTCTCCCTGTCACCTAGTAGCAGCAGCGCCGCATCAGACACGCTTCTGGTGTGTAAAGACATAGAAAACGCCACGTTCACACCACGCAGCCAGTGTGTGGCCGGCCTTACATGAGTATAACAATGTTTGACTCCATCATATCGCTGGGATGATAATCCTCCGGTCTAAAGCACTTTACACACCACCGCGTGTTTCGAAGCAGATGCGCGAAGGGAAGTCCCGTTTCTTCACCTGCACAAAACGCCACCATGCTGAATTCCTAACTTTTTTTTTTTTTAGGAAACCTGTGGACTCGATGTCCTGAAAGGCTGGACACAATAATTTAACATGACAATGATACATTGGAAAAGAAAAACTACCGAAAATACACAGACTCGTACTAAATACCAACCTATTCTGCACTGAACCAACGCAGAGCTGGGCGAACAACTCCCTCTCGTGACGTAATATGACGCGATGTTGAAAAAAAAATCGCTTTTTCCAAGCGGCCAACGAAATGGCCACTTTATCTACTAAATTTGTGCTCTTATGTCTTTTTAAAACATTTTAAATCCTGCATTACCTTTTCATATGGTATTTTCATACAAGGTTATATATTAATCTCGAAAAAAATGTAACCTGCAATTTGCCCTTTAAAGAGTTGTGAGGAAATGAGATGCGCGTGACTGTCATTCATGTTCATCAAAGAACAACGGGAACAGTGAAAATTGTAGCTTTAATGATGATTAATCTATTTATTATTTATGTAGTTAAGAAAGGTGTTTGATAACTATTACATTTCTGTATATGTCTAACAGGGAAGGCCACAGGTAAAAATAACATTTATTATAATGGGTTTATGTAAAGATTGTTTTAAGTTCACTTAAATTAAAAGTTGTTTTTTAAAGCCTAATAAATGTTGAAATTGGGAGCTTTCAGTTATACTGTAATGTAACGTCATTAATGTTTCATTGAGACATTAGCATCAGTGATACTGGCCTTCATTCATAAAAAGATGCCACTACAACACATATTTAAAATATACTGTCTTTAAATTGTTTTTACATCAATTTGGAGAGTAACTGAAATTATTGCAATATTAAAAACTTAAAATATTAAAAACTTGTGATTAATCGCAATTAATTACAGAAAAAAATGTGATTAATTCGTTAAGAAAAATGTATAGATTCCCAGACACAGTGCATCTGTTTGTCATCTGTTCACCACAAGTTATAAGCGGAGAACAGAGGATACTATGTTTGTATCTGCACTTTTGATCGTAAAAACAACAAGCAATATGCGTTACTCTACACTGCACAAAACTCTGCACAGTCAATAGCAAATACTTTAACAAATAATAAAACATACTTACATAGTTGGAAGTACCCCACTTTTTAGAAATGGCCTAAGAGCACTGTCGACCTTGTACTCTCCCAGGTTCAGGAAACTGTCCTACGTAAAATGCACTGCACACACACAAACATTTGGATTGCACTGTTCTGACAGCAGTGTCAATAAATCTTAACCCCTGATTCCTAATTCTGTCCACTTCCAGAAGGCCAAATAAAGTGCTGCTTGTGCTTCGGCATAGAAACACACAGCGTCTCCACAACATGGCTGTGACAACACTACTACGATAACTGAAACCACTCATTTCTTTGCACGTGAATTTGGGCGGCATTATGCAAATTTTCCATCCAGTGACGTATGTCGGTGGGGGAGAATTGAATTATGGCGTTTTAGCTTCGGTCTGTATCGGCCTTCTCTTTTAGATAGATTAAATATTTTTGTGGGAAACTTTGGGCCTTCGCAGATCTTATGCATTGCTACATGCAACTGGGTCATTTATGTAGTAGAAATGTGACATTATTTTTGAATTTGGTGCCTTCTAGACTGTGAAAAGACAGAATTTTTTTTGTCTCCTATGGATGAAAGACAACAACCCAGAATGCACTTGCTTTGCTGCACGAGGCCTCTCCCAAACCACGGCTACTGGTTAGCAGTAGCACTTGCCCAGCATAACACCACCCCCACGGTCGTTTTGATTTTCATCGTAATACAATAATTTAGTTCATTTAGAGACTAGACACTACAATTAAAACCTGAACATGTCTTTTCAATAACGTGTGAGTGAGCTGAACGAAAGTCACGGCACAAACGCAGCAGGAGTCAGATCTCATTCATCACGAGAGCGAATAGCTGAGGTAAGTACGGCACATTCTCAAATCATGCCTATGGAAGCTTAACTTTCATAGGAATTCATTGAAAAGTTTACATTTACATTTATGCATTTAGCAGATGCTTTTATCCAAAGCGACTTACAACTGGGGAGTACAGGAAGCGATCTGTCATGAAGAGCAGAGTTGGGGAAAGTTACTTTGAAAAGTAATGCTTTGCAATATTGCGTTACTACCTTAAAAAGTAACTAATTGAGTTACTTAGTTTCTTTTTAAGAAAAGTAATGCGTTACGTTACTTTTGCGTTACTTTTTCTCACCTGGGCTGGGCTTGTTTTTGTTGTTTTTTTTATAACCAAAAAAGTTATATTTTTGTAAAGACCTCCCAAAATTGAAATAATAAGCCCCAGGCTGAGGTAAAAATACAATTTCACGCATGAACAGTAGAGGGCGCAGCTCTGCTGTGCTGCCATTCTGGATAATGAAAAAAATCTAGTAATTTTCATCATCAAAGGTCAGCACCAAGACATTGGTAAATTAAATATAAAGGTAGATTAAATGCATAAAAATAGTTGTTTTATTTAACATTTAATTATTGGAGGTTTGCATAGTATTCTGATTTTGCATTTGACTGATTTTATTATTTTTGAGGGGTACAGAATCTTTATTGTGAAAGTGAGATAAATAAATGCTCACATTTATTCTAGAACTACAATAACCATCATGTTTACACACAACGCCCTTGCACTTATTTTTCTTAACATGGGGGCAGGAGAGCTGTCAGTCAAATGAATGTGAAAAAGTAACTTGCATTACTTTTTTGAAAAACTAACTCTATTAACTATTTTTTTATAAATTTGAAAAGTAATGCGTTACTTTACTAGTTACTTGGAAAAAGTAATATTATTACGTAACTCAAGTTACTTGTAAGGCGTTACCCCCAACACTGATGAAGAGTTGAGTAAATGCAAAAAGTGGCCGGAATCCTAAGTCTATGTGCATTGCTCAGTGTACAGGCTAGAGTAGGGAGGCTAGAGTAGGGAGGGAAAAGGGGAAGAAAGATCATTTTTAATTTTCCTTTTTTCTTTCTTATGAGGTTAAGTGCTCACGGAAGAGATTCGTTTTTAGTTGTCTTTTGAATGTTGTCAATGATTCTGCGTTTCGGATGGCAGTGGGAAGATCGTTCCACCAGCCGGGAACGTTGAATGAAAATGTTCTAGAAACGGATTTCATGCCTCACTGTGATGGTTCCACAAGCCGTCGCTCCTTAGCTGAGCGAAGGCTTCTGGTGGGGGTGTAGACTCGTAGAAGCGAGTCAAAGTATGCAGGAGCGGATATTTACATTACCAGCACATAATTCAGAACACCTAATTCGTGGTGGCTCTGTAGTAGGGGTGGGAATCTCTAGGCACCTCACGATTCGATTCGATTACGAATCAGAGGGCTGCGATGCAATTATAAAACGATTTTCGATGCATCTTTTTCTCTATACAGATTTTCTTTTTTCTCTATTGGTAATTTTAAAGCAAAGTAGTTGTAATGACCCATAATGAATTTACTTCCAATATTTTGTATTAATAAAACAAATAGAAGTGTTACAGAAAGATTACATTTGCCAGAATATGTCGCCACATTCGAAGAACAAAAAATATAGAATTCTGTACCAGCAGCTCTCATACAAAAGTAATGCTTGTGGACTTCAGCATATTCTGAATAACTAGTAACATACAGCTGCTCTTATACACAAATAAAGTCTAGCACAAACAATTTTTTGCTCTATACCACAATAAAAAAAAACATTTATGCAACGAACATCTGAACACTAAATTTATATCTGCAGAGAATACGGATGCAAATCCTTGACCATTAAATTAGCGATTGAGTTTGTGGTCCTCTGGTTGGCAGGGTGTAACGTTACCGGTTCAGCTAAATGTTGGAAACGTGTGATATGGTTTCGCGTGTTTCGAAAATATTTTAGTTTAGTTTGACACAACTTGCATATAGTGTGGTTCTTGTCCAGGTTATTTTCCCCTTCGACTTATAGAAGCCAATGTGCTTCCATATATACGCTAGCTTTTAATGCAGAGGGTGCTGGTCAGATGTCGCTCAGTTATCATGCGTCTCTGTTATGTTCACGCTGACGCCACAGGCGGTCCGGGCGCGCGCTTCAGAGTTGCGCCTTTTGCGTTCCGTCAACATTACGCTATCAACATTTAGAAAATCAAAAAATAAATTTGTGAATCAATTCAGAATCGTCCGCATCGCGATGCATCTAAGAATCGAAATTTTCCCCCACCCCTACTCTGTAGGCAAGCGCCAGTGCCTCAAACTTGATGCGAGCAGCGAGTGGTAGCCAGTGCAGAGAGATGAAGAGAGGTGTGATGTGGGTCCTTTTGGGCTCGTTGAAGACTAGACATGCTGCTGTGTTCTGAATCATTCGAAGTGTTTGGGTCGCACAAGATGGGAGTCCAGCCAGAAGCGCATTGCAGTAGTCAAGCCTAGAAATAACCAGAGCCTGGACGAGAAACTGTGTAGTGTGGTTGTTAGGAATGGTCTGATCTTCCTGATGTTGTGGAGCGCAAACCTGCATGACCGAGCTGTCTTTGATATGTGTTCTTAGAAGGACAACTGGTCATCAAATGTTATTCCAAGAATTCTGACTGACTTTGATGGGGAAATCAAGGATGTACCTAGCTGGATGGTGAATTCATGTTGTATAGTGGGACTGGCAGGGAAGACGAAAAACAGGTTGAGCTGCAGGTGATGTTCTTTCATCCATGCAGAGATGTCCACTAGACAGCTTGAGGTTTGTGCAGCTACTGTGGGATCATCTGGTTGGAATGAGAGGTAGTGCTGTGTGTCATCAGCATAGCAGTGGTATGAGAAGCCATGTGCCTGTATGATGGGTCCCAATGAAGTAGTGTAGATGTACAAGAGGAGAGGTCCAAGCACTGAGCCCTGAGGCACCCCAGTGGTCAGTTGATGTGCTTTGGATTCCTCTCCTCTCCAGGCAACCTTGAAAGACCTACCTGTGAGATAAGACTCAAACCAATG
The DNA here is from genome assembly GCA_033150135.1 of Gobio occitaniae. Classification (NCBI taxonomy): domain Eukaryota; kingdom Metazoa; phylum Chordata; class Actinopteri; order Cypriniformes; family Gobionidae; genus Gobio; species Gobio occitaniae. The sequence goes on from JARQWZ010001092.1 coordinate 259,718, forward strand.
GAGCCCCTGTGATGCCCAGTGATGAGAGGGTGGACAGAAGAATCGGATGATTGACTGTGTCAAAGGCAGCAGATAGATCAAGGTGGACGAGAACTGATGATTTGAAATCAGCTTTAGATATCCGCAGGGCTTCAGTAACCGACAGTAATGCGGTCTCTGTGGAGTGGCCCCTTTTGAAACCTGATTGGTTGACGGCCAGCTGATTTTCGCTATGAATGATTATGGTAGGAGAGAAAAAGGTCTAGTTATCTACAAGTGATGAGATTTTTTTTTAGCAGTGGGGTTACCCGAGCCTGCCTGAATGTGGTAGGGTGCAGAGAGATGTGTTGATGATGTGTGTGAGTTAGGGATGTCACGGTACCAAAATTCCAGTAGTCGGTACCAATACCATAAAAAATGTATGGTACTCGGTACCACAGCTAAATGTTTTTTTTTACTATTTTAAAAAAAATTATTAAATGTATTACGTTTATTATTTATGATATAATCATTATAAGTAAATAATACAAACATTTAAAGGCTGTATTCTGTTTAAAAGTAAACATTGTTTATAAAAAAAGATCTTTTAAGTGAAAAGTAATCAACCATCTAGATCAGGGGTGTCCAATCCTGCTCCTGGAGGGCCACTGTCCTGCAGAGTTTAGCTCCAACCCCAATTAAACACACCTGATCCAGCTAATCAAGGTCTTACTAGGCATTGAGTGTCTGTGTTCATGATATGACAGTTTTCTCAAATGAAACGGTAAATTCTCATGAAGTGACGGTTTATGCGTTCGTGTCCTAATATAGTGACACACGGCAGAAGCAGAGAGACTACAAAGACAGTGAGCGAGTGCCCGCCCGCGCATAGCGCCCGACTTCTCATCATTCACACAGCAGAACATGCAGGAGTAATATTTAAATAGTATTTTGCAGTTTAATATTCACAGACACTTTATATTCGGCTACAGTCTGGAGCCCTGCACGTAGATAAACACGGAAGCGACTGAACGCAACTGCGGATACCTCTGGACTCTGTACTGCCGGTACTACAGAAATGCTGGTATCGTCACATTTTTATAATTTCAGTACCGACTTGGTACCGAAGTACCGGTACTTTTGACATCCCTAGTGTGAGTGCTGGTAGGAGTTGTAGGAGGTGTGAGGGGATGGGATCTAGAGCAGTGGTTCCCAACCACGTTCCTGGAGGACCCCCAACAGTGCACATTTTGCATGTCTCCTCAATCAAACACACCTGATTCAGGTCATCAGCTCATTAGTAGCTACTCCAAGACCTGATGTGGGTGTGTCAGACAAAGGACACATCCAAAATGTGCACTGTTGGGGGTCCTCCAGGAACGTGGTTGGGAACCACTGATCTAGAGGACAGGTGGTAGGATGGCTGGAGAGGAGAAGTTTAGATACTTCTGCCTCAGTGAGTGTAGAAAATGAGGAGAGGATGATTGTGATATGATGTGGCTGATCTAAAAGCCTCAGTGCGTGGGGGTGAGAACTGATTGCTAATAGTTGTTGTTTTATTTGTGAAGAATTGAGCAAAATCATCTGCAGATAGAGAGATTGTGGAGGAGGACAGAGGAGAGAGTTGAATGTTCTGAAGAGTGTGCGTGTGTTTGGGGTGCTGTTGATTTTGTTTCGGAAATAGGGAGAGGAATTAATGACAGAATCTTAATTTTTATGTCAAGTAAAAATGCATCACCATGTTATATTTATAATAACTAAAGGATAACAAACAAGTAGCCCTCTAGATTATTTTATCCATTGAGGTAGACATCGGACACAAGGTTCGAGACAACTTAAAATGTAACTTTAAAAAAAAAAAAAAAATGTCTTTGTTTTGGTATCTTTTAACACACAAAATGACGAAGACAAACATTCAGCTATTACAACAGTAAGTAAAGATCAAAGTGTAACTTCTTTAATTTAATTTAATTTCAGACATGATGCTGAAGAATGAGGAGAGTGAAGAGGAGAAACATCATCATATCAAAACTGAAGAAGAAACTCGCTCACAGACTGAAAGTATTTCTTTACTGAAAAGAAGAGGCAAGAAATGTTTCACTTGCCGTCACTGTGGGAAGAGTTTCACGTGCAAAAAGAGCCTCAAGATTCACATGAACATCCACACTAGAGAGAAACCGTTCACATGTGATCAGTGTGGGAAGAGTTTCACACAACAAGGATCCCTTGAGAGACACATGAGGATACACACTGGAAGGAAACCGTTCACATGTGATCAGTGTGGGAAGAGTTTTACATACAAACAGAATCTCAAGTATCACATGAGGATCCATACTGGAGAGAGACCGTTCACATGTGATCAGTGTGGGAAGAGTTTCACACAACAAGGATCCCTTGAGAGACACATGAGGATACACACTGGAAGGAAACCGTTCACATGTGATCAGTGTGGAAACAGTTTTGCACATCAAGGAAACTTTAAGAGACACATCATCATCCACAATAGAGAGAAACTGCATGAATGTGATCAGTGTGCCAAAACATTTTTGATAGCTTCATACCTGAAGAGCCACCTGAGAGTTCATTCACAGGAGAAACCACATTCTTGTTCTCTGTGTGGAAAGAGTTTTTCACATCTTCAAGGTTTAAAATATCATCAGAAAATACATGCTGGTGTAAGAAATCATGTGTGCTTTGAGTGTGGAAAGAGTTTTATTACAATTAGAGAATTGAAAGTGCACCAGAGGATCCACACTGGAGAGAAACCTTACATGTGTTCATACTGCGACCAGACATTCAGTGAGTCAAGAGTCCTGAAAATACATGAGAGGATCCACACTGGAGAGAAACCATACAAGTGTTCACACTGCGACAAGAGATTCAGTGAATCAGGAACCATGAAAACGCATGAGAGGATCCACACTGGAGAGAAACCATTCAAGTGTTCACACTGTGACAAGAGATTCAGTCAGTCAGGAACCATGAAAACACATGAGAGGATCCACACTGGAGAGAAACCTTACAAGTGCTCCCACTGTGACCAAAGATTCAGTGGGTCAGGAACCCTGATAAAACACGAGAGGATCCACACTGGAGAGAAACCTTACAAGTGTTCACACTGCGACAAGAGATTCAGTGAATCAGGAACCCTGAAAACACACGAGAGGATCCACACTGGAGAGGAACCATATCACTGCACTGCATGTGGGAAGAGTTTCAGTCGTTCATCTGCTCTAAACGCTCATACAAAACATAATCACAATATGTAATTCATCTTCAAGACCAGCAATATCAACTGAGATTCAGATCAACTCAAAGATGGACAATATCTAAATGTTTTATTCTTGTATCATTTTGCTTCATGATATTATATCATTAGCTTCATTAGGAGTTTAATTTTGTGTTCATTTTTCTTATACTGCATATGAAAAAAGCAGGCTTCATTATTTTTACCTGGTTCAATGTTTTTAAAACAACTAGTTATTCCACTTGTAGTGTATTTAGAAAACACAGATGTAAGATATTGGCCTTTTTCACTTCCATTCTCTTGAGATGATTTGCTGTCTTGTTAGTCAATAAAGAAAATATAATGTCTAATTTGTCTTCATTTTGACTTTATTTGCTTCAAGTATTAATCATTTTATTAAAAACATTTACTGTCTATTTTTATAGTTCGCTCATTTTTTTCTTGCATCATGAATAAATAATTTCATAATTTTAGTTGCACCTAAAAGCGAAACGTTATCATTGTGGGATTTTCCATGTTTTAATTCTCGATAAATGCCTTGTGCACGTCTGTCTACATCATTAACTGTTTTCCACGTATATTTATTTGATGTGTTGTCAGGTGTTTGCCGTTTTAAGCAGTATTTTTTTTTTTTTGAATACAAAATTATATAAACAATAAGGGAACTGTAAACCAAAAACTCTTCATTACATAGAAACATTTTTAACCATTTAAGTTTTAACAAAATATTCATGTTTTCAAATTCAATTACATTCAAACCACCTTGTTCATAGGATTTAATAATGTCTGCTTTTTTAATATAATGGGCTTTGTGCCTCCAAATAAAATTATGCATTTTTTGGGAACATGCTTTAATAAAATTTGAGGGGGGAGCTAAAGAGAGAGCGGGATAAATTAATCTTGATAATTATTCAACTTTGGTTAGCAAAATTCGACCAAAATTTTAGATGTATTTTTGTAACCAGCAATTTAATATCCGGTTTGCTTTTTTTTGTAAGTTATTATTAAAATTTTCTTTCGTACTTATTTTCTGGTCTTTGGTAATTGTAATCCCTAAATATTTTACCTTATCTTTAACTGGGATATTATGCAGACAAGCGATATCATTCTGATGTAGGGCAAGAAGTTCACATTTACTTAAGTTCAGCTGGAGTCCTGATGCTTTAGAAAAAATATGAACTAATGAAATAGCCAGAGGAATTTGATCTTTGTTTTTTAAGAATAAGGTAGTATCGTCTGCCAATTGACTAATTGCTATAATTTTACCAAATACTTTCAATTTTTGCACCATTTGATCATGAATAACTAAAGTAGACAACATATCTGCTGCCAAAATGAATAAAAGAGGGGATAAAGGGCATCCCTGCCTTATTCCACGACTAATAGGAAATCTTTGTGATGTACCATAAGGAAGAGAAATGGAACTATTCATACCTTTATAAATTATTTTTATAATATTAACAAAGGGCTCACCAAAACCAAAGTTTTCTAAAACTTTAAATAAAAACCTATGTTCTAACGTGTCGAAGGCTTTCTTAAAGTCTAAGAAAAGATTGTATCCATCATCCTCTATCAAATTATTGTATTCTACCATATCCATTACTAGTCGGGGATAGGTCTCTCACTGTCGTTTGTGCCTACGGGCCGAACGGCAGTGCGGAGTACCCGGCCCTCTTGGAGTCTCTGGGAGGGGTGCTGGAAAGTGCTCCGACTGGAGACTCCGTCGTTCTACTGGGGGACTTCAACGCCCACGTGGGCGGTGACAGTGACACCTGGAGGGGCGTGATTGGGAGGAACGGCCCCCCTGATCTGAACCCAAGTGGTGTTCTGTTATTGGATTTCTGTGCTAGCCACGGTTTGTCCATAACGAACACCATGTTCAAGCATAAGGGTGTCCATCAGTGCACCTGGCACCAGGACACCCCAGGCCGGAGGTCGATGATCGACTTTGTAGTCGTGTCATCAGACCTTCGGCCATATTTCTTGGACATTCGGGTGAAGAGAGGGGCAGAGCTGTCAACTGATCACCACCTGGTGGTGAGTTGGATCCGATGGCGGGGGAGGAAGCTGGACAGACTCGGCAGACCCAAACATACTGTGAGGGTCTGTTGGGAACATTTGGCGGAGCCCCCTGTCAGAGAGATCTTCAACTCCCATCTCCGGCAGAGCTTCGACCGGATCCCGAGGGAGTCTGGAGATATTGAGTCCGATTGCACCATGTGCTCCACCTCCATTTTTCGCTGCGGCCGCTCGGAGCTGTGGCCGTAAGGTCTCCGGTGCCTGTCGAGGCGGCAATCCCCGAACCCGGTGGTGGACACCGGAAGTAAGGGATGCCGTCAAGCTGAAGAAGGAGTCCTATCGGGCCTGGATGGCTTGTGGGACTCCGGAGGCAGCTGACAGGTACCGGCAGGCCAAGCGGACTGCAGCCCGGGTAGTCATGGAGACAAAAAATCGGGCCTGGGAGGAGTTTGGTAAGGCCTTGGTGAAAGACTATCGGTTGGCCTTGAAGAGATTCTGGCAAACCGTTCGACGCCTCAGGAGGGGGAAGCTGTGCCCTACCAACACTGTTTACAGTGGAGATGGGCACCTGTTGACCTCAACTGGGGATATCGTCAGGCGGTGGAAGGAATACTTCGAGGATCTCCTCAATCCCACCGACATGTTTTCCGTTGAGGAAGCAGCTGCTGGGGACTCAGAGGAGGACTCGTCCATCAGCCGGGCTGAAGTCATCAAGGTAGTTAAAAAGCTCCTCTGTGGCAAGGCACCGGGGGTGGATGAGATCCGCCCTGAGTACCTCAAGTCTCTGGATGTTGTGGGGCTGTCTTGGCTGACACGCCTCTGCAACATCGCATGGCGGTTGGGGACAGTACCTTTGGACTGGCAGACCGGGGTGGTGGTCCCTCTTTTCAAGAAGGGGGACCGGAGAGTGTGTTCCAACTATAGGGGGATCACACTTCTCAGCCTCCCCGGGAAAGTCTATGCCAGGGTACTGGAGAGGAGAATCCGGCCGATAGTGGAACCTCGGATTCAGGACGAACAGTGTGGTTTTCATCCCGGTTGTGGAACACTGGACCAGCTCTATACCCTTTCCAGGGTGCTGGGGGGGTTCATGGGAGTTTGCCCAACCAGTCCCCATGTGTTTTGTGGATTTGGAGAAGGCATTCGACTGTGTTCCTCGTGGCATCCTGTGGAGGGTGCTCTGGGAGTATGGGGTCGGCGGCCCCCTGCTTAGGGCTGTTCGGTCCCTGTACGACCATAGCAAGAGCTTGGTTCGCATTGCCGGCAGTAAGTCAGAACTGTTCCCGGTGCATGTTGGACTCCAGCAGGGCTGCCCTTTGTCACCGGTTCTGTTCATAATTTTTATGGACAGAATTTCTAGGCGCAGCCAAGGGCCAGAGAGTGTCCGGTTTGGGGACCATACGATTTCGTCGCTGCTTTTTGCGGATGATGTTGTCATGTTGGCCTCCTCAGACCAGGACCTTCAGCGTGCACTGGGACGGTTTGCAGCCGAGTGTGAAGCGGCTGGGATGAGAATCAGCACCTCCAAGTCCGAGGCCATGGTTCTCAGTCGGAAAAGGGTGGATTGCCCACTTCAGGTTGGTGGAGAGTTCCTGCCTCAAGTGGAGGAGTTCAGGTATCTTGGGGTCTTGTTCACGAGTGAGGGAAGGATGGAACGGGAGATTGACAGACGGATCGGTGCAGCTTCTGCAGTAATGCAGTCGATGTACTGGTCTGTCGTGGTAAAGAAGGAGCTGAGCTGTAAGGCAAAGCTCTCAATTTACCGGTCGATCTACGTTCCTACTCTCACCTATGGTCATGAGCTGTGGGTCATGACCGAAAGGACAAGATCCCGGATACAGGCGGCCGAAATGAGCTTTCTCCGTAGGGTGGCTGGGCGCTCCCTTAGAGACAGGGTGAGAAGCTCGGTCACTCGGGAGGAGCTCAGAGTAGAGCCGTTGCTTCTCCACATCGAGAGGAGCCAGCTGAGGTGGCTCGGGAATTTATTTCTGATGCCTCCTGGACGCCTTCCCAGGGAGGTGTTCCAGGCACGTCCCACCGGGAGGAGGCCCTGGGGAAGACCTAGGACACGCTGGAGGGACTATGTCTCCCGGCTGGCCTGGGAACGCCTCGGGGTTCCCCCGGAAGAGCTGGAGGAAGTGGCTTGGGAGAGGGAAGTCTGGGCGTCTCTGCTTAGACTGTTGCCCCTGCGACCCGGCCCTGGATAAGCAGAAGATGATGGATGGATGGCATATCCATTACTACATTACTTAAATTATTGTGAATGGATCTTTTTTAAGAAATCCCGATTGAACCTCATTAATTATCCCATTAAGTCCCTTTTTTAATCGATTAACAAAAACGTGTGTAAAAATGTTGTAATCATTGTTAAGTAAAGTGATTGGGCGGAGATTATCTAAGAATCTATGATCTTTATCTGGTTTGGGGATTAAAATAATCAAGCCTTGACTCATTGTGGGACCCAAAAAACCATCTTCAATAGATTCAATAAGAGCATTAAACCGTAACATTTTCAAATAATTCCAAAAAAAATTATAAAAATTTTCTTTAAGGCCGTCGGGACCAGGGGATTTATTTGACTCGAGTTTCTGAATGGCTAAATCAAGTTCTTCCATACATAATTGTGCATCACAAAGATCTCTTAATTCATCGTCAACCCTAGGAATAAAAATTATATTTTTTTCAAAGAAGTCATCACACTCCTTTGGAGAAAAAATTGACAAATACAAGTCACTGTAGAATTTATGAATTTCTTTGCTTATTATTGTAGGATCAGTAATTTCAGCATTATTCACCATTAGGGAACCAATACTGTTTTTTGACTGCCGTCTTTTTTCTAACCTACAAAAATAGGACGTGCTTTTCTCTCCCTCCTCTATCCATTTGGCTTTCGAACGAATGTATGCACCTTCAGCTTTTTTTAATGTATAAGTTATCCAGTTGTGTTTGAAGCGAAATAAAGTATTTCTAAGCTACTCAGTGCACTTTTACTGCAGTATGTATTAATCTCAGATATAATCTTTTGTTCGTGTTGTCTTCTTATTTTAGCAAGCATTTTACTATAGTTTATAGAAAATTCACAAATTTTAAATTTAAGGAACTCCCATCTAGCTTTATGAGAACTGAAATCATTACTATTCCCAATTTCTCTAAGTAAATGTTTTATCTTTGCACAAAATCCCTCATTTACAAGCAAATCAGAATTAAATTTCCAATATCCCTTACTTTGTAAAATTTTACATTTTGGCTTAACATCCAAGATAATAACACAGTGATCTGTTAAAGGTGCTGGTGAAATAATGCAATCCTTAACAAAATGTAAAAAATTATCTGAAATTAACCAATAGTCGATCCTCGTTTTCCATAATCTACAGATAATCTCGTGTTGCGGCGATGACGTCATCATTCGCGCGCTCACTTGTATCGAGTCTTCTGGGGTAAACAGTTCACGCTATTTTGTGGTTAGGCCGTTGGTTAAAACAACATTTACGGGATCATTTCTAAAAAAAATAATAATAATCTGGCTTGGTGCTATTTGTGTGTCTGCTAAACGATTATTTTTTAAAGAAGAAAGTTTTATGATTTGCCTGTTTCTGCAAAACGCTAAGAAGCTAGAGAGAGCTGAATTTGTTACGAATGTAACAGCGGTTTGAATCGCCAAAGTCACGTGATTTCAGCAGTTTGGCGGTTTGACACGCGATCCGAATCATGATTCGACTCGCTGATTCATAACGCTTTGAAGCTTCATGATGCATTATTTTGAAATCGGTCATCACTATATAAGTCGTTATTTAGGTTTTTTTTGTGCACAAAAACTATTATCGTCGCTTTATAAAGTTATTGTAGAACCACTGTAGTGAGATGGACTTTGCAACGACGTCTTTAGTGCCTTTTATGGGTCTTGAGAGTGTACCGTGCATTGTGCCAATGGAGGCCTTTCTGAGCGATCGGATTTCAACTAAAATATCTTCCTTTGTGTTCCGAAGATGAACAGAGGTCTTACGGGTGTCGAACGACATGAGGGTAAGTAATTAAAGGGTTAGTTCACCCAAAAATGAAAATTCTGTCATTAATTACTCACCCTCATATCGTTCGACACCCGTCAGACCTCAAGATCCATGAAAGGCACTTAAAACGTCGTTACAAAGTCCATCTCACCACAGTGGCTCTACAATAATTTTACGATGTGACGACAATAGTTTTTGTGCGCAAAAAAAAATCAAAATAACACCTTTATCCAACTTGTTATTGTCTTCCGTGTGTGCCTCCACGACGCATGCGCGAGAATATGACGTAGCGCCGGTGTTCGGGAATCCATGAAATGCACACTTAAGCCCCATTTTGAGCACTACGCCGAGACCTAAAGCACGATCAATGTAGTATCCAACAGCTTAGACACGCGCGTCTTCCTCTGCTTGTAAACAAATCGCTTCTGGGTCATATGTCCGAACGCCGGATCTGCGTCATATTCTCGCGCATGCGTCGTGGAGGCATACATGGAAGACAAGAACACATTGGATAAAGGTGTTATTTTTATTTTTTTTTGCGCACAAAAACTATTGTCGTCGCATCGTAAAATTATTGTAGAGTCACTGTGGTGAGATGGACTTTGTAACGACGTTTTAAGTGCCTTTCATGGATCTTGGAAGTGTGAATGTACTGAATGCTAATGGAGGCCTATCTGAAGCCTTTCTCAGCCATCAGCTTTCAACTAAAATATCTTAATTTGTGTTCCGAAGATGAACGGAGGTCTGACGGGTGTCGAACGACATGAGGGTGAGTAATTAATGACAGAATTTTCATTTTTGGGTGAACTAACCCTTTAATGACAGAATTTTCATTTTTGGGTGAACTAACCCTTTAACTCACAGTCTTTCAGAGTCGCGGCCAAAGACCGCTGTTCGCCAGCTTCTTTGTTTACAAGTAGTACACGGAACCGTGGCAACTCTTTCATTATGTTAAGCCCGCCCACCGATTCTATGCATGATGTGATTGGCCTGACCAGAGTTTGGTTTTTCCAGCACGCAAGCCAACGGAGAGTTGCTAGACGACACTTGCTGCAAATAAAATTTTCTGCCGCTAGGGTGCATCTAGATTTCTAAGCTACGTGAAGGCAGCATTAGTATGAAAACAAACTCTGAGTAATTTATTCTTGATTTTGTCAGGTCTGCTCCTCCTCCTTCAATGAAGCTCCTCCCACTGCAATTCACCAAAAAATGCTGGAAAATGAGCATCAGACCATCAGGAAGAGCTGAAATCTGCAAATACAGAGTTTATTGAAGGACACTGAGAACATGAGAGATCAAGAACACACTGAAGAACAAAGAGGTTGGTGTTTATTCCTGATCCTTCATTTATGAGCCTGAAGAACAATAAACATAGATTAATGGTGTCATACGATGCTGTTTTCAAAGATCATTATTTTGTGTATTGGGTGTAATAGAATGTTAACATTTTTAATGTTAAAATAAATATCATAAAATCAAATAATATTGTATTGTGGCTTTAGTTTTGCTATAATATTGTATCGGGCGATTTCAAAGCAGTTTCACAGTGTTAAACAGGAAAATAATGCAACAGAATTTTTTTCTGCCGTACAGCCGCTCCGGAGAAAATTATGTCATCTAGCTCATTTCAATTATCATACAGTGACAATGTGGGCATTAGATCAGTGATTAGATCAGTAATTTAGTTTGTATGGTTAATTAAGTTTACTAATTAGTTTTATTTGGATATTTAGTTGAAAAATGTAGTGTCCCCAACTGAGCAAGCCATACACAAGCCGTGGTTCAACTGCATGTGACTAAACGCTTCCGGTTTGAAAGCACAATGAGCGCCTGCTGCTTCAGCTCCGCTTGAGCGGCCAGTGTGAAACAGACACAGTGCATCTGTTTGTCATCTTTTCACCATAACTTATAGGCGGAGAACAGAGGATACTATGTTTGTCTCTGCACTTTTGATCGTAAAAACAACAAACAATATGTTTTACTCTACACTGCACAAAACTCTGCACAGTCAACAGCAAATACTTTAACAAATACAGGGCTTGCAAAATTTCAAAATCCCTGGTAGCCCTTCGGACAGGAACTCTTGAAATTTTGGTAGCCGTAAAGAATTTAACTAGCCAAAATAAAGACCATTTTCATGTAGAAAATTGGATTGAAAAGCGGCATCGATTTTCACAATTTGCTCCACTGCGCATGCAATCTCTTTCATTCAGCAACAAAAAAATAAATGCAAATTAGTAAGTTCTTTGATGATGATGAAAGGTGCCCTAGAATGAAACATTTAATTAAGCTTGGCATAGTTGAATAACAAGAGTTCAGTACATGGACATCACATACAGAGAGTCTCAAACACTGTTGCATCCTCCTTCATATGTAAAAAAAAAAAAAAAACAATCTGTTACGCAACAGTCGGGATCATTAATATGTCCCCAACATTTGCATGTGATACGCCCCCAACATTTGCATGTGATACGCCCCCAACATTTGCATGTTCAAGGCCAGACGGAACTGCAGGTATTGTAAAGAAACAAGTGTAGGGCTGGGTATTGTTCAAAATCTTTCGATCCGGTGCCAATTTCGATACCTCAGTTTCGATACCGGTTCCTAGCGATACTTTTTTCGATACCATATGTTTTAAAATCCATTTCAACATCAACAAAAATACATTAAACACAAAACTTTTATTTAGGGCTGCCACTAACGACTATTTTTACAGTGAGGAAAATAAGTATTTGAACACCCTGCTATTTTGCAAGTTCTCCCACTTAGAAATCATGGATTTTTAAACTATTTATTTGTATGATACAGCTGCAAATAAGTATTTGAACACCTGAGAAAATCAATGTTAATATTTGGTACTGTAGCCTTTGTTTGCAATTACAGAGGTCAAACGTTTCCTGTAGTTTTTCACCAGGTTTGCACACACTGCAGGAGGGATTTTTGGCCCACTCCTCCACACAGATCTTCTCTAGATCAGTCAGGTTTCTGGCCTGTCGTTGAGAAACACGGAGTTTGAGCTCCCTCCAAAGATTCTCTATTGGGTTTAGGTCTGGAGACTGGCTAGGCCACGCCAGAACCTTGATATGCTTCTTACAGAGCCACTCCTTGGTTATCCTGGCTGTGTGCTTTGAGTCATTGTCATGTTGGAAGACCCAGCCTCGACCCATCTTCAATGCTCTAACTGAGGGAAGGAGGTTGTTCCCCAAAATCTCGCAATACATGGCCCCGGTCATCCTCTCCTTAATACAGTGCAGTCGCCCTGTCCCATGTGCAGAAAAACACCCCCACAGCATGATGCTACCACCCCCATGCTTCACAGTAGGGATGGTGTTCTTGAGATGGTACTCATCATTCTTCTTCCTCCAAACACGTTTAGTGGAATTATGACCAAAAAGTTCTATTTTGGTCTCATCTGACCACATGACTTTCTCCCATGACTCCTCTGGATCATCCAAATGGTCATTGGCAAACTTAAAACAGGCCTGGACATGTGCTGGTTTAAGCAGGGGTACATTCCTTGCCATGCATGATTCCAAACCATGACGTCTTAGTGTATTACCAACAGTAACCTTGGAAACGGTGGTCCCAGCTCTTTTCAGGTCATTGACCAGCTCCTCCCGTGTAGTTCTGGGCTGATTTCTCACCTTTCTTATTATCATTGAGACCCCACGAGGTGAGATCTTGCATGGAGCCCCAGTCCGAGGGAGATTGACAGTCATGTTTAGCTTCTTCCATTTTCTAATGATTGCTCCAACAGTGGACCTTTTTTCACCAAGCTGCTTGGCAATTTCCCCGTAGCCCTTTCCAGCCTTGTGGAGGTGTACAATTTTGTCTCTAGTGTCTTTGGACAGCTCTTTGGTCTTGGCCATGTTAGTAGTTGGATTCTTACTGATTGTATGGGGTGGACAGGTGTCTTTATGCAGCTAACGACCTCAAACAGGTGCATCTAATTTAGGATAATAAATGGAGTGGAGGTGGACATTTTAAAGGCAGACTAACAGGTCTTTGAGGGTCAGAATTCTAGCTGATAGACAGGTGTTCAAATACTTATTTGCAGCTGTATCATACAAATAAATAGTTAAAAAATCATACATTGTGATTTCTGGATAATTTTAATCTATCGACTAATTTATCGCAATAATTTTCAACAATTTTACTTAAAAACATTTAATTTAACTTGCAACATTGGCCTTCAGTAGTGTACTATTAAAAGAAAGTATAAATGTAAACAAGCCCTTGACAAAATGTAAAACTAAAAGAGTAAAAATGTAAAAAGGTACAAATTTGTAAACCAACATAACAATAAAAAGAGAATATCAGCCAATACTTTTTATATAGAATAGTATTGTCACAATACCAAAATTATGACTTCGATACAATACCAGACTAAAATACCTCAATACCGATACTGAATTGATACCATGGCAAAAAACTGTAAAAGTAATTGAATAATATGACAGAACTTACTTTTCATTGTTTTATCATTGTTTTAGGGTTAAAAACCCCTAAAAACTCACTTGGCCGACATGTTCCTGTCTTGCTTCACACAGAATATTAGGACCGGCCCTTTAAGAGCTGCACGGACCAAATTCATTGTAACATTTCTCATTCAACTCTGTATACGCTCACTAAAGACATATCCGACTGCGTTTACCGGAATACTCGCCAGGACGTGCATTTGTACGTATTTTTGACTATTCAAACCCAATAATCAGCTAAACTGGCGTCGCGATCTGACTGAGTGAAAGGCGTGTGTGCGGCTGCGTGCGCTTCAGGTCAGAGTCCAGCAGCGAGCACTTGTCTGTTGCGTTCTTTTTCCTGAGCTGCGCGTATATTTGACTGTTCTGCTTCTATTGTTTAGTGAACGGTGGAAGCAGAGCTCACACACACATAGACGCACATTAAGAAATACTGCTCTTATTAGAGTGCTGCCATTTTTAGAGTACCGGTACTAATACAATTTCATATCGTACCCAACTTACCCAGTCGACTAAAAATATTGACGTCGATTGTATCGACCAATCGCGACAGGCCTACTTTTATTTTTCACCTTAATGAAAACAAATTCTGGTAACACTTCTCACTCAGGGTAACATTATTAATAAAACTGGTTGTGCTTTTTGGATAGGGGTGCGCCAGCAGACACTCAGGATTGGTGTCAATCCTAACGTGGCCAAAATTAACAAAAAAAGAGAAACCTTTTTGCCACAACATGAACATATTATAAATAAATAAACAAATGACATTGTGTACAGGCTAATATTGAACCAACTAAAATGCAAAGGAATGTAAAAAAAACTTTTTAGTGCAAAATCAAACTGCATTTGTGATTACCCCGCTCAGCAGTTTTTCTTCAGAAAGATCAACATGTCGGCTTTTTCTGGTAACAGACAGGCCCGCTCCTGGCTAATGGTGTCCCCAGCAGTGGAAAATGTACGCTCTGAGGGTGTCGATGAGGCTTGTACACAGAGGTACCTGCTTGCAAAGCTGGATAGCATTGGCAGTGTGTCCTTCATACACCACCACCAAGTCGCTGGATTCACTGTGGAGAGTGTACACGGCAAACCTCTGTAGAGCTGTATCTCCTTCTGAATCTTCTCTTAGGTGCTGGTCATGCTCTTGGCTCTTACTTCTATCGCCATATCTTCCTCTGCAAAAATCTCCTCAAGGGCAGAAAGCTTTGCCCGCTTCTACAAACAGAAAAGATAAAAACAGAAGAAGGTACTGGGTAGCTGGACTCAAACATACTTACATACATATTCATTTTCTTCTGAAAATGAAGCAGGAAGAAACAGGATGTCCGTATATATTTACCTGTGTTGCTACTGGCGCTGCACAAGCTTAATCAGAAAACTCATCATCACTTACTGCCTCTTCATTAACTTCTTTGGGCTGCTGGGTCTTGGTCCTTTCACCTTTATTCTATATTTGATGGAAACACCGGTATCATGTACATTGATTTGATTTACAATGGAAGAGGAGAACGATTACCAGTAATAAGAATATTAAACACACCAGATGTGTGGTGGCCCTACTAATCAGCTCCTTCTCTACTCTGTCCCACACTGCATCTGCGGCTGCCACTCTTGACTTAAATCTTGGGTCTAAGGCTGTGCTTTCCTCCAAAAACTGCTGAATGCACTCCTCCTGCAAGACAAGAACATAGTATAGAAGTAAGGTTTCTGAGTATACCTTTTTTCTTTGATGCACTGAGTAAATGTGGAGTCCTCTGCACTTATAGTGAAGTGGTGCTCAAGTTTCCCCAATATGGGCAGAATCTGACCCAATGTTGGAATCCTTTCAGCGGACATGCAAAGTGTTGAAGTATACAGTAGCTTCATGACTTTAACAAAGTTTTTAACTTTTCTGAAGTCATCATCAGTAACTCGCTCCAGTCTGAAAAATGTCCACATAGTTTTATTAACAAGATTAAACTTCTTAACCAAAGATATTTAGCACTGAATAAGCCATTTTTAGCACTGAATAATACTAGAATAAGCCAATTCAAATACCTGTCCTTCTCCATTGTCCTCTTTAACCGAGCGTCCATGGCAGCTGCCTGGATGGCAGGAAACTGCTCGAGGAACCTCTCCACCATTAGAAAGAGGCTATTCCACCTGTTCTTAACATCCAAGATGACTGCATGTACAGAGAGAGACGGATGGGTCAAACTGGTTATCCATTTGGGGAAACAACTTGTCTTGGTTAAATTGTTTATTAAACTAAGTTTAGCGTATTTTGATTTCTACTTACCGAGAAGTTTCTGCTTTTCCTTTAAGACAGCTTTAGCCAGGCTAGACCTCTTCAACCAGACCACCATTGCACGGATCCTTCCTGCCCACCTTGAAACGGAGGGCACATTGTACAGTTTTTGAGCAGCAATGTTTAGTGTGTGAGCAAAGCAGCCAATCTTTATTATGCTCATCTTTTTCACTGCCACATCCATGTTTGCTGCATTGTCTACAGTGATGGCTACAACTTTGTGCTTTATTTCAAATTCATCCAGAATGTCTCCTATTTCCTCTGCTATGACTTCCCCTGTCTTGGATGTGTAGACTGCCCTTGTATGGAGTACGTTCTCCTTCATGGAACCTTCTTTCACATAGTGGACTGTAACGGTCAAATAGTGGTCTTGAGCCACACTGGTCCACCCATCAGCAGTCACCGCCACATCAGCCACAACTTGCAACTTTCTCTTCTGATTTCCTATTTCTACTGCATACCATGCAGGAATAAGTGTATTTGACAGCAGGTCTCTGCTGGGGGACTGATACTGGGGGTTTAAGGTGCTTATCATCTCCCTATAATTAACATTAGAGCACAAAACAATGGTTTCATTTTTTTTACTGACAATAACCGTAAAATATGTCATCCAGGCTAAAAGAGGCTATATTGGCAAACTACCTTTAAAAAAAACTCCCTTTATATCGATAGCTTGCTCGCATCCACCCAGGGATGGGCAGTATTTCAGATACATGTATTTAAAATACGTATTTGAAATACAAAATACTATTTTGTATTTTAAAGCCTTTGTAAAAAATCTAATGTAATTTGTATTTAAATACATTTAAGATGAGTATTTTTGTATTTTCAAAATACTTTGAGCCAGTCAACCTCTTTGTCAGGGTGCTGTTTTCATGCACATTCATGCAACATTCATGCACAACTTTTCTAGAATAAGGATGGCATGGTCAATTCTACTTGTTGATTAAAGTAGCTTGTCAAATGTGTTTGAAGCATTAAAGCTACACTGTGTAGCTTTTTTATAGTTTATTTTATAGTTTTATAGTTTATTCTTAGCTAAAAACACTTAGTTCTTTCAAAAATATGTGCTCATTAATGTATATTTACTTCTTTCAAGTAATGAAGTATTCTAGTAAGTTTATAATATGCCATTGAAAATACATACGGGTAAGGGGTTCGAATGCGGGTCGCCATGTTGCCTCTCCATCTTGAAAGTACATTAGCCAAAGATGGACGTACCCGTAAATTCAAGGTTCGCCTTTCGCGTTTTAACACTCAATGGCACCGTGTCGAATGTGGATGAGGTCGAACTGGAAGCCATGTTAATCTTGGACTAAATTGACCACCGTAGGAGTTAAAACGAAAACGGAATTGAGAAGAACAGAAACTAAAATTCACTGGATGGTCATATACATTTTCACCACTAGATGGGGGAAAATATCACACAGTGTAGCTTTAACATAACTGCATGTTAGGGATGGGTGATATCATATGACAATACATATCGTAGATTCGTAGCGATGATATAAATTGTGAATCGATGGAACTTTTTCTAAATCATTTACATAGGTCTATCGGGGTAAGCACATACAGTCCCCTCCAAAAGTATTGGAACAGTGAGGACTATTCCTTTATTTTTTCTGTAGACTGAAAACATTTGGGTTTGACATCCAAAAATGTATATGAGACAAAAGATCAATCTTTCAGCTTTTATTTCCAGGCATTTACATCTGGATCTGATACACAACTTGGAAGATATAACCTTTTGTTGGAACCCACCCATTTCTCATGTGACCAAAAGTATTGGAACATGTGACTGACAGGTGTGTTTTGTTGCCCTGGTGTGTCCTATTACATTGATTATTCAAACAATAAATAGCACTAAATGTCTGCACTCAGTTTCAGATTTGGGTTTTGCCTGTGCAGACTGCATTTATAGTTAGACGTGTAACCAACATGAAAACCAGAGAGCTGTCTATGGGTGAAAAACAAGCAATTGTGAAGCTGAGAGAAGATGGAAAATCAATCAGAGCCATTGCACAAACATTGACCATAGCAAGTACAACCATTTGGAATGTCCTGAAGAAGAAAGAAACCACTGGTGTACTAAGTAACAGACCTCGAATGGGTAGACCAAGAAAAACATCAGCTGTTGACGACAGAAACATTGTGAGAGCTGTAAAGAAAGACCCTAAAACAACAAACGACCCTAAAACAACATCAGCAACAACCTCAAGAGGGCAGGAGTGAAGGTATCACAGTCTACTGTCCGCAGAAGACTTCATGAACAAAAGTACAGAGGCTACACCAGAAGATGCAAACCTCTCATTAGCAAGAAGAATAAGAAGGCCAGGCTGGAATTTGCCAAAAACTACAGAGACAAGCCTCAAACATTCAAATTCACAATTGCACGTTGGCAGCACTGTTGGCAACAAATTTTCAGGGGAAGTTGCTAAATGCAGATCGAGTTGTTGCTTAATGACATTGTGACGTCACCGAACTATTACGTCATTACGTAATCGCAAGACAAAACTACGCCATTATGTAATGCGTAGATATTATTTGAGATGCTAATTTAGATTTGTTTGTAAAATAAATTAAATCAATGTGTTAGTTAATATGTACAGAGCCCCACACATGACGTGCAAGAAGAAAAAGTAAATTGTGCGCATAATTTACTAATTTGTTCCCTCGATTTGCTAAACCGTCCACACGATTTACTTATTTGTTTCTTTGATTTATAAATTGTGTGCACAATTTAGCCTACTAGTTTTTTCCTACATGTCATATTCAGGGCTCCGTAAATATGCTAAATGATATTCTGTTTTTTACAGCGATTTCCACAGCGATCTTAAGGAATTATGAATGAACCGCTCTGCCTATTGAGCTAGCTTGTACTATTGTGTTGTTTGGATTAGAGTTGCTAAAAGTTCCCAAATAAATTTTAAAAATTGCTAAATTTGTTGCTAGATGCTTTTAGAAAAAAAGTTGCTAAATCTAGCAACAAAATTGCTAAGTTGGCAACACTGGTTGAAGCCTTGTTTATACTTTCGCAATTCACATGGCTCTACGCCACGAACCTGCTTACTGCGCGCACCTCAGTGAAGCTCAAGCAGCGATGAGAGGAAGTAGTTTGCCGAATAATTTGTCAAACACTCGTCTCGTGAGAAGTTTGTGAATAAATGGATTTCTTAACATATAAACTGATTAGGTTGTGGTTCATTTTTAGGACACATGTGAAAAAGATTTTTAGTACACTTCTTAAACACTAACAAATAATCAAGTTAAACCCAGTAAATTTGAAATTGTGACTTGTGACATTAGAACAAAACATATTAATGAATAGGCCCAGATAGATTTCAGCCTAATAGGGATACCTGCACTGAATCGCTAATTTCACATGTATTTTGTGTATTTTCAAAATACAAAATACTGTAGTTGTATTTAAATACATTTTTCCACACAGTATTTTGTATTTGTATTTAAATAAATTTGTCTACACAGTATTTTGTATTTCTGCCTCCACCATGGGGCCTCCACTGTCGAAAAAGGTACCAAACCTTTAACAATAAACTCTGTGACTGCTCTGTGGCACTGAACGTGTCTTTGCTCGGACATTTTGAAGGGTTGCTGACAGTATGAAGGGATTGACACTTTCTGGTATTGTCTTCCTATTCCTAACATCAGGGAGGACCGGTGCAGAGGCTAATGTGAAGGGGGAAATAGACAGCACTAACGCTACAGCAACCGACTAGCAGCACAAGCTAACATACATAAAGGGGTAGTCAACGTTATGGGGATGCATATGGTTTAAGAAGTGAAATTACACTTATCTGTCAAGTATTTCTAAAATGTTTAACCTTAACGTTACGTTGGAAAAACAAAGATGTTGCCTTGCCTGCCTGGTCAAAGAATAACGTTATAGCTCCTAGGTAACGTTACATAGCAATGCAGAGTTGCATCCACACATTCAAACCACTTGCGTTAGTGTAAACAATTACTTTAAAGCTGCAGTAGGGAGTTTTTAGAAAACGTTGACTTAGCCTGAAAATTTGAACAAGCACAACTCACAGGTCACTCCCCCTTGCTCTCTGCTGCGCTACAGCCCTCCCTCCACAGCTCCTCCCCCATCACAACGGTGCCTGCCGTGAACGCACAAACTAGTAAGCAAGCAGGGCCACCGATGACGGCGGATAAACAGTTATGGCACATTCACTGGTACGGACGAAACATCAACAATATGATTTACATTGACTATGGCCTGCACATACTTTGACTACAAACTTGGTTCTCAAAACATTACGTATTTTGCAATACATGTAATGTAACTATATGACGTTGCACTATTTCTATTAGTAATAAATAGCTAGTAAGATAATATAACGGTAACTAACGTTACAGTATGCAAGTAATTATTCTATCGATATGTAATGCTAAATAAGGTTTGCTAGTACATTATTCCAGCAACATGACAAGCCAGTGAATTAGTAGGTTTCAATAGTTGCTTTGCACAGTGCGTGACACTTTATCTGTATGTTATCTGTATGAAACCGTATTCTTCTTTTCCTTACGTCTTCTAGTCCAGGGGTGTCCAAACTCGTTCCTGGAGGGCCACTGTCCTGCAGAGTTTAGCTCCAACTTGCCTCAACACCTGTCTGGAAGTTTCTAGTATGCCTAATAAGACCTTGATTAACTTGTACAGGTGTGCTTAATTGGGGTTGGAGCTAAACTCTGCAGGACAGTGGCCCTGATCTAGTCCTATGGCCTGCATCCTCTTCTCTCAGACCGACTACCTTCATGTCCTCCTTCACTACATCCATAAACCTCCTCTTTGGTCTTCCTCTCGACCTCCTGCCTGGCAGCTCTAACCTCAGCATCCTTTTACCGATATATTCACTCTCCTTCTTCTGAACATGTCCAAACCATCTCAACCTGGCCTCCTTGTCTCCAAAACATTTCACATGTGCTGTTCCTCTGATGTACTCATTCCTGATCCTATCCATCCTCGTCACTCCCAAAGAGAACCTCAACATCTTCAGCTCTGCTACCTCTAGCTCCTCGTCCTGTCTTTTCCTCAGTGCAACTGTCTCCAAATTATACTACATTGCTGGTCTCACTACTGTCCTGTACACCTTTCCCTTCATTCTTGCTGGCACTCTTTTATCACACAACAGACCAGACACTTTTCTCCACCCATTCCAACCTGCCTGCACACGCTTCTTCGCCTCTTTTCCACACTCCCCATTGCTCTGGACTGTTGAGCCTAACTACTTAAAATCCTGCACCTTTTTAACCTCTTCTCCCTGTAACCTCACTGTTCCACTTGGTTCCCTCTCATTCACACACATGTATTCTGTCTTGCTGCGACTAACCTTCATTCCTCTTCTCTCCAGAGCAAACCTCCACCTCTCTATACTTTCCTCCACCTGCTCTCACTACAGATTACAATGTCATCCGCAAACATCATCGTCCATGGAGATTCCTGTCTGATCACATTTGCCAGCCTGTCCATCACCACCGCAAACAAGAAGGGGCTCAGAGCCGATCCTTGATGCAGTCCCACCTTCACCGTGAAGTACTCTTTCACCTACGGCACACCTTACCACTGTCCTACTGCTCTCATACATATCCTGCACCACTCTAACATACTTCTCTGCCACTCCAGACCTCATCATACAATACCACAGCTCCTCTCTTGGCACCCTGTCATGTGCTTTCTTTAAATCTACAAAGACACAATGCAGCTCTTTCTGACCCTCTCTGTACTTAATGCAAATAATGCATCTGTAGTGCTCTTTCTTGGCATGAAACCACACTGCTGCTCACAAATGTTCACTTCTCCCCTTAGCCTTGCCTCCACTACTCTTTCCCACAACTTCATTGTATGGCTCATCAGCTTAATACCTCTGTAGCGTCCACATCTCCCTTGTTCTTAAAAATCGGCACCAAAACACTTCTCCTCCATTCCTCAGGCATTCTCTCACTCTCTAAGACCTTGTTGCACAACCTAGTTAAAAACTCTACTGCCATCTCTCCTAGAAACTTCCATACCTCCATTGGTATGTCATCAGGACCAACTGCCTTTCCTCTCTTCATCCTCTTCAAAGCTCTCCTTACTTCACCCTTGCTAATCCTTTCTACTTCCTGCTCAACAATATTTGCCTCTACAACTCTTCTCTCCCTGTCATTTACCTCCCTGAAAACCGTATCTGGAGAATTTTTGTCTTTAAATAAGCCACATACCCTCTATGTTGATATCAGAGAATAATTTAAAATATTGTTTCAACTCATTCTAGAGCACCTTTCATAGTCTAAAAACAATCTTAAATTGTCACTGTTTCTGTCACTGCACCTTTCCGAACACACTAACACACGACACTAAATATGTTCAACCCAAGCTAAGACTGTAGGCTTCATTAGCTTACTGTCAAATACACACTGTTTCACAGAGTTGCCTAGGTTAATAAACAATATTTCATGTCGGTTCCTTTGTGTTTTATATAATGACCACTTGGGGGCTAGACGTATGTTTTCCTTGATTGGTTTCCCCTGAAGAGTTGATGCCATGAAATGAGAGCTGTGTCTTTATCATACAAACAAAAATAATGATTTATCTCTCATCCACCCTCAATTAATTTGAATATTAATTATTTTTTAGTACTTGGCCCACTCGATCGGTGGATATAGGACCGCGCATCACTAACACACACGCACACACGCCTTTAAACCAATAAATAATATAGAGGAAAATTTCTACAGTCATATGAATAAGAAAGTACACCCTTTTGAATTCAATGGCTTCATATATTAGGACATAATAAAAAAACATAATTTAACAAAAACTAGGCCAACATGGAGAAGCCACGGTTGCCAAACTAAGTACACCCTCACTGCTCCCATAGGAATTAAGAGGGTAAGTAGCAGTCAGGCACTGCTGATCAAATGCTTTTGATTTAAGAAAGTGGAAAAAAGTGAAATGATGTGTAGCCAAGTACAGTGTCCCATACTCAGAATGTGTGCTCTGCATTTCAACCATCCAAGGGCACACTTTAACACACACCATGAACACACACCTGAAGATTTTTCACAAGTGGGAAAAATTCAAGACAGTTGCCAATCTTTCCAGAAATGTGGATGCCCAAGCTGATCGGTCTAGGGGCAATATGACACAGATGTTAGTTGCGCTGGACTTGACCTACTTGCGCGCCGCTCGTCTCCTGCCTTTTTCTCCCATTGCAGATGAATCTTAACTTGGGTTGGGCCGATACGCCAAATGCAACCCAAATTGCAAATGTCATCGTCACTTACCGGAAGTATTGCATGTTCTTTACTACCTTTCTGGGCCTTGAAAGAGTTAATTAAATTGCTGTCTGTGGCATGGTCCGAGAGCTCTCGGATTTCATCAAAAAGATCTTAATTTGTGTCTGAAGATGAACAAATGTCTACGGGTTTGGAACGACATGAGGGAGAGGAATTAATGACAGAATCTTAATTTTTTTGTGAAGTAAAAATGCATCACCATGTTATATTTATAATAATTAAATACTGGAGGATAACAAACAAGTAGCCCTCTAGATTATTTTATCCATTGAGGTAGCCATCGGACACAAGGTTCGAGACCCCTTAAAATGTCAGTGTTTTTATAATTTAAAAAAATGTATTATTGTTTTGGTATTTTTTTAACACAAAATGACGAAGACAAACATTCAGCCATTAACACAGAAAGTAAAAATCAATTTGTAACTTTTTTACTTTCATTTCAGACGTGATGCTGAAGAATGAGGACAGTGAAGAGGAGAAACATCATCATGTCAAAACTGAAGAAGAAACTCACTCACCGACTGAAAGTATTTATTTACTGAAAAGAAGAGACAAGAAATGTTTCACCTGCTGTCAGTGTGGGAAGAGTTTTACATACAAACAGAGTCTCAAGATTCACACGAGGACCCACACTGGAGAGAAGCCATACACATGTGATCTATGTGGAAACCGTTTTGCACAACAAGGAACCCTTGAGAGACACATGAGGATACACACTGGAAGGAAACCTTTCACATGTGATCAGTGTGGGAAGAGTTTTGCACATGAAGGAAACCTTAAGACACACATGATCATCCACACTGGAGAGAAACTGCATGAATGTGATCAATGTGGCAAAACATTTTTGAGGGCTTCAGACCTGAAGAGCCACCTGAGAGTTCATTCACAGGAGAAACCACATTCATGTTCTTGGTGTGGAAAGAGTTTTTCACATCTGCAGAATTTAAAAGTTCATCAGAGAATACATACTGGTGTAAGAAATCATGTGTGCTTTGAGTGTGAGAAGACTTTTATTACAATTAGAGAATTGAAAGTGCACCAGAGGATCCACACTGGAGAGAAACCTTACAAGTGTTCACACTGCGACAAGAGATTCCGTGATTCAGGAGCCCTGAAAAAACACGAGAGGATCCACACTGGAGAGAAACCTTACAAGTGTTCACACTGCGACAAGACATTCGGTCGGTTGGGAACCCTGAAAACACACGAGAGGATCCACACTGGAGAGAAACCTTACATGTGTTCACACTGCGACAAGAGATTCAGTGATTCAGGAGCCATGAAAACACACAAGATCATTCACACTGAAGAGAAACCTTACAAGTGTTCACACTGTGACAAGAGGTTCAGTCAGTCAGCACATCTGAAAACACACGAGAGGATCCACACTGGAGAGAAACCGTATCACTGCACTGCATGTGGGAAGAGTTTCCGTCAATCTTCTGCTCTACGCTGTCATACAAAACATAATCACAATATGTAATTCATCTTCAAAACCAGTATTTTCAACTGAGATTCAGATCAACTTAAAGATGGACAAACATCTAAATGTTTTATTCTTGTGTCATTTTGCTTCATGATATAAATTATATCATTAGCTTTATTACAAGTTAAGAGTTTAATTTTGTTTTCATTTTTCTTATACTGCATATGTCTCAACACTTGATACAATGAAAAAAGTAGGTTTCATTATTTTACCTGGTTCATTGTTTTTAAAACAACTAGTTATTCCGCTTGTGTATTTAGAAAACACATGTAATATACTGGCCTTTTTCACCAATAGTCAATAAAGAAAAAAAAGTTTTATTTTGACTTTATTTGCTTCAAGTATCAATCATTTTATTAAAAACATTTATTGTCCATTTTTATTGTTTGCTGATTCTTCTTGCATCATGAATAAATCATTTCATAATTTTAGTTGCATCTAAAAGCGAAACGTTATCATTGTGGAGTTTTCCATGTTTTAAATTGCTCGATATATGCCTTATGCCCGTCTTTCTACATCAGTAGCTGTTTTACCAGTATATTTGTTTGATGTGTTGTTGGTGTGTTTTTCATAATCTACCGATCAGGAGTGTGTTTCCTGTACAATGACGTAGCTCACTGCTTAACTACCATAGTACCTTGCATCGTTGAAGAAATCAACTAGCTAGTCGTGACTGTTTCCTGAAACCGTATTGTCGTAAATCTATAGTTCAACCGCGTTGGTTAATGTCACGCAGGTGGTGGAGGAATAACTGCTTTTAATTAATTATTTTGAGATCAAATTCATGCTAGATTTTTTGCTATAAATTATGGACATGGCACCTGAGGACTAATTCTTATTTTTCTCAGTTATTTTGCTTTATTTCCAGATTCAAATAGGCTTGTTCTTACATACTAGAGCACGTCCGCACATGCACACTCTTCAAAAAATGGGCATACAAAACTGTAAGATGTTAGCGAATTGTTATGAATGTAGTTATTAGGAAATCGAACTATGTTTAGATTCATCTGGACAAATTATAATGGTTGATAAAGATAGCTGTCATTACATAATATTGGTTTTTATTTTTTGGAAAATGTAAAAATATTCCTGATATTAGTATAATTTGAGAAGTAATCTTAATATATCAAAAAAATGTATTGGCTTTCAGCATATATTCAGACTCAAACAATCTATTTCTTTAGGTCTAGTGAAATAACGGTAAATACCACTTTATTTCTGTGTGACTATATATACTATCATTGTAAAACTTTGGTAAAACATTGATGCTTTAAATCTTTAAGTAAACAACAAAAATGTAAACAAATGGCATTCATGTTGGTTTTGCGATTTCACTAGTTTCCAGTGATTTCTTTCTGATTAGTTTTCTGATAAAACTTCCATTTGTTAGTGAAATGATGGGTTTGTGTGAGGTTGTTCCAGAGAGGCAGGTTTTAGTGAAGCACTATGGAGTGCTGGCCCGATGGTGGAAACTCAGCATGCTTTTGGGCTCAGGGGCAACAGGTCTGATGCTATTAGCCTTGCCCGGCCCGTTGAAAGCCCTGACTCGCACTGGCCTGACAGTGGGAACACGTCTAATGTCACTTTGTTAAAAACACACTACGCGCCTATAGACTGAACATGTAATACGTATGCACATGACATCACCGTTTTCACAAATGCACGTTTTTGTAGTTTACATGGAGATGACAACTCTATCGTCTTCAAAAACGTGCACTTTTAAAGTTTGTTTTTTAGGGCACCCAAAATGTTGTTGTCGTGTAAATGAATGGCCAAAACACGCAAATTTTCATTTTTTTATTTGAAAAAGGTGTGTAAACCTCTCCTAAATCTGACCTAATCAGCCACAACGAGCGACAGGAAAAAGAAACAGTAATATTCAGAAAGCAGTTGCAACTGCGAAAGTCAGATCAACTAAAAAGATGGACAATATCTAAGTTTTATTTATTTTCATTATGCTTTAGTATGAATTACATTTGTATGTCTAATTTTCTTATGTATATGTATCACTTGTAGTTTATTTACACTTTTATGAAGGAAAGTGGGTTTATTTATAACTTGTTCTTTTATTAACAAAGTTATTCTTCCACTTGTAGTGTACAGTATTTAGAAAAAGCAGATGTAAGATATACTGTCATGTATCTTTGCAACTGGCCTTCTTCACTTTTATTCTCCTGAGATGCTTTGCTATGTTATTAGTCAATAAAGAGAGAAATTCATCTAATTTGTTTTCACTTTTACTGTTTTAATTGCTTCAAGTATTGATAGTCTATGGCTCATCACTATTATCAGAGCAGCTGAAAAGCCTCTTTATTTCATGTCAATAGATCCTGTTTTCACCTCATTCATTATGCTGATGTCTTCACATCCGTACATTGACACATTAAGCTAATTTTATTGGTGTCAACAGACTTAAGAAAACGTCACGATCAGCTATTGAGACATCTACAAGATATAGTTATGTTTCATAACAGCATTTCTTTCGTAAATCTGTGATAAACCATGTTTCATATAAAACTAAAACAATTTAAGTTATACTCAATTGGTGTGTTATTAGGTTTTTTTATTATTTATTTTATTTTATCTATTTTCGTACACTGTTTATATTTTCTGTCTTTTAATTGTTGTACTCATTTTTTTCTATAATTCTTTGCCTATATATCAATGAGAGGTAAGATAAATGTAGAAATAAAGTATGTGGATGAAATTCTTTAGGAGATAGAATTTGTGAATTGGTATACAACACTTTGCCATTAATTAACTTAAAAGTTACTTTATCAGATAGACAGATTGGTGAATATAAATTAAATTAATTATGAATTAGTATTAAAACTTACTCAGTGATTTGTTCTTGATTTTGTCAGATCTGCTCCTCCTCCTTCAGTGAAGCTCCTCCCACTGCAATTCACCAATAAATGCTGGAATATTCACATCAAGTGAAGACCATCAGCCTATCAGGAAGAGCTGAAATCTGCAAAGACAGAGTTTATTGAAGGACAGTGAGAACATGAGCGATCCAGAACACACTGAAGAACAAAGAGGTTGGTGTTTATTCCTGATCCTTCATTCATGAGCCTGAAAAACAATAAGGATAGAAAGTTCATCATATAAATATTTATATGAGGATTTATATAAATTATATAAGTTCTTCCTTATACAGTGATCAGAATCCACATCGGATCACAAACAGAAGTAATTCAAACACTCGTTTCTGTCTGAAAGTGAGTTGAGCTAAAACTATTTGAAAAG
Organism: Gobio occitaniae; assembly: GCA_033150135.1. NCBI lineage: Eukaryota > Metazoa > Chordata > Actinopteri > Cypriniformes > Gobionidae > Gobio > Gobio occitaniae. Next base: position 287,748 of record JARQWZ010001092.1, read on the forward strand.
TCTTTAATGCTGGTGTATGAAATCCATCTCCAGACTCAAATAAACTCCACTTTGTTCATAACGTTTGGACCAAGGTATTCAGCGGGCCAAAAAACCCTGGCCATTGGGCCCGACCAAGCCCAGAAAGTGACAGTGGAAACGTGACTAATGATGTTATTAATTATTAATCTTATTAAAAACTAGGCTAGCTACTACAAAACTTCATACCACATCAAAATTAAATTACAAGGTAATCTATTCACAAATTGTCAAAGCTTATTATAAAAGAAATTCATCATTCTTATACAGTTGTTGTTTAGGCCAAAATGAAAACGGCATAGATTTTGCCAGGATTGTATTGTTTCCATAGCACAAAACATTTAAGGACACTAAAAACAATACTTGCAAATTAAACATAATTAAAATAATATTATAATAATATCACAAAAATTGTATAGGCCTAATAACAGTCCAGGTCCAAACACAGCACAAATCAGTAGGGTTGGGTATAATTAAGTTTTTTTTACGATACCGGTGCCAAACCAATGCTTTTAAAACAGTTTAGGTTAGCACGGTTAGAAAAAGAGCCACAAAACTTCGGTGGTTGACATTAAAGAATGGCTTTTAAAAACTCTTTAACCTGTTAGAAAAAATCCTAAGAAATGGCATACTCAGACTAAAATCGATACAGTTCATGAATCCTTTGCACTAAAAGCTTAAGTATGGTCTCATTTGAAACCAGACACTTCACAGTTCACTGTATAGTCAAAAATAGATATAATAAGCTTCAAAGTTTTGTTAGGATTAGGGTTAGGTAAGTTATTAGAAATGTATTTGTATGAAAGGTATGTAAAGTTGTTCTTGTTGCAATCTAGAAATGCACTGCAGCTAAAGCCACAAGTCTGACCATGTTATATTTCATATCTGAAGATTATAAGTCTAAAACTCTGAAATTTATGAAATGTTTTTCAAGATCATGTCATGTGATTTTATTTTGAGATTTCTCTAAAATGTTAACTGATGTTTATTGCCATCTCTTCTGAGCTTCCATCAGTGTATTGTCTCTTTTGTTTCATGTTGTAAACTGCCCCGTTCAGTTTGTCTGCCCAGCACACATTCACACCTCTCCGGCCTGGTTATGGCTCTAATTATAATTCCTTTGTCTTCATTGTAATCACTGACGACTCTCTATTCAAACTGTTCTATTCAAACTTCATTTCTTTGATCAAACTTCCAACTTCATCTCTGAAACTTCTTGAAAATAAAAATTTCAGTGAGTTTAACTATTCAAAATTTGTCATAAAAATAACTTATTTGCTCAGGTGGCAGGTGCATTTTAGGACTCGCTAGCATGTTAGCTTAGCACACCATCAAAACACAACAATTTATGAGATTAAAACCATGTTTTTGCTCCAAACTTACTTTATATTACTTTATACTTCGTAAGTCAAGTGTTTTAAATAACCTTCTGTGATCTCATGTGGCTTCGGGTCAAAAAATTTATTTTACATTATTCTGCACAATGATAAAAGCTATGTAGAATAGCGTTTCATTATAAATATAATCTATTATGAACACACTCAACATGGCATAAAGAACACAGACAAACCATATATTGTTGTTATGAGAGGGAAAATAAAATAAATGCTTAACAACAAATATATCATATACAAGTACAGTGTTGAGTGAAAAATGGACAATGGCTAATAAATTGTCAATTCAAAATTAGCTATTTTTTTGAAGATCAAAAACTGTGTCAAAACTAACATTTTTGTGTAGTTTATTAATGTTAATATTATGTTAGATAATTGTGGAGTTGATCTAACATTTAATAGTTTTTTTAAATCATGATGTATTTTTTTTACTTTAATTTCAGACCTGATGGAGAAGAAACATCACATCAAAACTGGAGTTAAATCTCGCTCACAGCTTGAAAGTATTTCTTTAATAAAAAGAAGAGACAAGAAATGTTTCACCTGCCGTCAGTGTGGGAGGAGTTTAACATCCAAAAACAGTCTCGAGGTTCACATGAGGATCCACACGGGAGAGAAACCGTTCACATGTGATCAGTGTGGGAGGAGTTTAACATCCAAACACAGTCTCGAGGCACACATGAGGATCCACACGGGAGAGAAACCGTTCACATGTGATCAATGTGGGAAGAGTTTTAGACTACAAGAACACCTTAAGAATCATTTGATGATCCACACTGGAGAGAAACCATTCACATGTGATCAGTGTGGGAAGAGTTTTGCACAACAAATATCCCTTAAGAAACACAAGATCATCCACACGGGAGAGAAACCGTTCACATGTAATCAGTGTGGGAAGAGTTTTGCACGTCAAATATCCCTTAAGGAACACATGATGATCCACACTGGAGAGAAACTGCATGAATGTGATCAATGTCGCAAAACATTTTTGAGGGCTTCAGGCCTGAAGATGCACCTGAGAGTTCATTCACAGGAGAAACCACATTCATGTTCTTTGTGTGGAAAGATTTTTTCACGTCTGCAGAATTTAAAAGTTCATCAGAGAATACATACTGGTGTAAGAAATCATATGTGCTTTGAGTGTGGGAAGACTTTTGTTACAGCTGGACAGTTGAAACGGCACCAGAGGAGCCACACTGGAGAGAAACCATACATGTGTTCACACTGCGACAAGAGATTCAGTGATTCAGGAGACCTGAAAAAACATGAGAGGACTCACAATGGAGAGAAACCATACAAGTGTTCACACTGTGACAAGAGATTCAGTTATTCAGGAGACATAAAAAAACATGAGAGGACTCACACTGGCGAGAAACCATACATGTGTTCACACTGTGACAAGAGATTCAGTGATTCAGGAGCCCTGAAAAAACATGAGCGGATCCACACTGGAGAGAAACCATACAAGTGTTTACACTGCGACAAGAGATTCAGTCGGTCAGGATATCTGAGAACACATGAGAGGATCCACACTGGAGAGAAACCTTACAAGTGTTTACACTGCGACAAGAGATTCAGTCAGTCAGCACATCTGAGAATACATGAGAGGATCCACACTGGAGAGAAACCATATCACTGCACTGCATGTGGGAAGAGTTTCACTCATTCATCTGCTCTAAATGTTCATACAAAAAACAATCACAGTAAGTAGATCATCTCTTCAGAAACCAACACTTTCATGTGATGTTTTGTCCTTGTGATACAATAACAAAAAAACAAACAAAGTCACAACAAGCGATGGGACAAAGAAACATCATCTAAATTCATCACAGTGAATAAAGTTCATCAAGACCAGGGGCCTCATTTATAAAATGTTGCGTAGAAACTGTCCTACGTTTGATCTAAGATCATTTCTCAAATGTGTGTACGTGTGATTCCGAAAAACTAATGTATCACACAAAAAATGTACGCCTCTTTCGCAAGTGAAATATATACATCGCAAATGATCTTGAAATTGTGCACAGCTGAGTGGTTTCAGATTTCCGCCTTGTAAACACCCCCTAATATCATTAGCATATAAAAGAGCAATTTTTTATTTGAGAATGACAATTTTTATAAATATGAACTTTGTCGTGGATTTTAGCATATGCACACTCTAAGATCAAATCTGTACGTACGCATGTTTTATAAATGAGGCTCCAGCAGTTTCAACTCTGAGATAAGTTTAATTCTTGTAAACTGTTTTGCTTCATGATATAAATTATATCATTATGCTTTATTTTGATTTTCATATTATGTTAAATTTTCATTTTGTTTGTTTTAATAATGAAAGTAGAAGGATTTTACAGGTTCAAACTGTTATTGTTCATGAAGCTGAAGAAGAGGCTGATTTTTTTTGTTACTTCATTGTTTTTAAAAGAACTAGTTATTCTTACAGTGTTTAGAAAACACAGATGTAAGATATATTGCTATGTAGCTTCGCATCTGTCCCTGTCCATCTATTCTCTCAAGATTTACTATTCTGCCAGTCAATAAAGGCCAAGATCTGTTTCACTTGTTTGTACTTTTCACTTTTGTGTACTTTTATTGCCTGCTGATTATTCTAGCACCCTAAATTCATAATTTTAGTTACAGCTAAAAGCCATGAAATACAACTATTTAGTTTGAGGTGTTGTTTTATAGATGTTTTGTCATGTTATACAGTATGTGGCACGTTTTTTGATAATCTACCGTTGATTCGTCTTGCGGTGAGGACATCACTAGCGCGCTCTCTTAATCAGCTCTCAAGTTCAGTACTCAGGCCACTGATCATGGAGTCGGCCATTTTAATGGCTGTCTCAATTGCAGAATCCTTCCAAGGTACAGAAATGTTTGCTCCCTAAAACGTCCCATAATGCACTGTAAAAACCAGGGAGAATTAATGCTCACTATGTTCCCTTAACAGAAGTTTTGAAGCGTGAAACTTAAATCATGTGAGCCAACTCACTATACATAACGACACGCGATAAATGTTATTAAAAATACAAACCATTATTTTATTTCACCATAAACATACATTGTTAGACAGGTAAATAACATAATCTAGGTAACCTTTATAAGGCCCCACTTTATATTAGGTGGCCTTAACTACTATGTACTTACATCAAAAAATAAGTACAATGTACTTACTGTGTTCAAATTGTATTGCAAAACACATTTGCTGATATTGACTTGGGATACGGGTAGGGTTAGGGACAGGTGTGGTAGTATGGGTAAGTTTTAGGGTAGGGTTAGGTGTAAGGGAAGTTTCAACTGTGTAATTACAAATGTAACTACAGAAATTAATTACAGACATAATTACATGCAGGTATTTTTTTTAATGTAAGTACAATGTAAAAACATGTATGTACACAATAAGTGCATTGTATCAAATGATTAATTAAAAATGTTTGTACATAGTAGTTAAGGCCACCTAATATAAAGTGGGTCCCTTTATAATGTATTTACAGTTAGAATGTTGGTTTCACTGTAATCGTCATCAATTCAGAACCTGTGTGTGCTTTTTGATACCAATCTTTAATTTGAAAGCCACGTTTCAACCACTGTAAATTTGTATTCTTCCATCTTAAAAATATATCTAAATTACAACATATGCTCTCTGTCATATGCTCTCGGTTCTGTCAGTACTGCACTGGCTCCCTGTTAAACATCACATACATTTTAAAATCTTGCTAATTACTTACAAAGCACTTTATCCTGAGTTTTACTATAGTCAGCCATATCAGATCAGAGGGAGGACCTGCTCCTAGACATGACCACAACTCATCCCTGAAGTGTCTACAGAGTCCGTATTAACTAGACTCTCCCAGGTGAAGGCCTCCTTCACTTTTCCTCTGTGCAGATGAAAATGTTATCGAAATTATCGGAAAAGACTAAAAAAACACTGTATTATGCATGCCAAATAAGTAATTTGGAAGTGTTTTTGAAAACCACGCCTGCGCACATACTCAAACACGCTTGCATAAAAACTAAACATGTAATGCTTAAGCCTTGTTTATACTCGACGCGTCCACACAAGCACGAGGGTGCGCGCAGCAAAAATAATGTCATTGTGCACGGCGTGGTAGTGCGCGATACCCCATTTTGCGTGGCGGTGATCAACCTGAAAGACGCCTACTTCCATGTCTCCTTTCTCCCTCGACACAGACCATTCATACGGTTTGCTTTCGAGGGGCGGGCATATCAGTACGCTGTCCTCCCATTCGGGCTAGCTCTGTCCCCTCGCTTCTTCACGAAGATTGTCGAGGCAGCCCTTGCGCCACTCAGGCAGCACGGGGTTCGCATCCTGAACTACCTCGACGACTGGCTCGTACTGAGTCACTCTCGAGAGCAGGTGTGCGAAATCAGAGACCTAGTGCTCCGGCTCTTATCCCGTCTGGGCCATGGGGTCAACTGGGAGAAGAGCATACTCTGCCCAGTGCAGAGGACCTCTTTTCTCGGTATTAGATTAGATTAGATTCAACTTTATTGTCATAAACACAAGTACAAGTACAAGGCAACGAAATGCAGTTTAAGTCCAACCAGAAGTGCAATAGCAGCAAGTGCAGGATATACAACGTTTGCATAAGTGCAGGACATGGATATGTACTGAGTATATATAAATATATCTATAAATAGAGAGATGGTTATTACTATAAACAGAATTTACAGGTGAATATGTACAGTGAATAATATACAGATGGTTAATACTATAAACAGAATTTACAGGTGGATATGTACTATGAATATAATATAATATACAGATGGCTATTACTATAAACAGAATTTTACAGATAGAGGTATACAATGATATGTTAGGCTAAAATGAGGAATATGGCAGTGGATTAAGGTAGTGCAATAAATTATGGACAGAAGCTATCCGAAAAAGAGTGTAAAAGTGCAGTGGAAGTGATTGCATATTACAGTTAGAAGTACGGTGCAAAATACAAATGTAAACAGTTGGTACTGTAAAAACAGTCGGCAGTGCAAATGAGCATAATCCAGTTACGGTGTGGTAGTGCAAAATGAATAAGTAAACAGTTGTGACTGTCATAAACAGTCGGTAGTGCAAATAACAGAGTGAAGGCGGATGTGAGGTAGGAGAGTTATCAGTATATGAGGGAAGTGGATCAACGGGGGTTTGAGTTCAGTAAGGAGACAGCTCTGGGGAAAAAACTGTTCTTTAGTCTGCTGGTCCTGGTCCGGTGGATCCTGAAACGCCTGCCGGAGGGCAGGAGAGAAAACAGTCTGTGGGCTGGGTGAGATGAGTCCTTGAGGATGCTGCGAGCTCGATGCAGACAGCGTTTCCTCTGGATGTGCTCGATGGCAGGTAGTGGAGTCCCTGTGATGCGCTGGGCAGTTTTCACCACCCGCTGCAGTGCCTTGCGCTCCGCAACAGAGCAGCTCCCATACCATACTGCCACACAGTTGGTCAGGATGCTTTCTATTGTGCAGCGATAGAAGTTCACCAGGATAGCCGAGGAGAGCTGATTCTTCCTCAGTGTCCTCAGGAAGAAGAGGCGCTGGTGAGCCTTCTTGACCAGGCTGGAGGTGTTGGTCGTCCACGACATGTCCGCCGAGATGTGGATCCCCAGGATCTTGAAACTGGAGACACGTTCAACAGCCATTCCATTGATGTGGATGGTGTCGTGTGTGCCTCTTGACTCCTTCCTGAAGTCCACGATGAGCTCCTTCGTTTTGGTGGTGTTGAGGAGCAGGTTATTTTCGGTGCACCATGTGGCCAGGTGCTGGATCTCCTCCCTATAGGCAGTCTCATCGTTGTTGCTGATGAGACCAATCACCGTAGTGTCGTCCGCAAACTTGACGATAGAATTAGATCCATACACAGGCTTGCAGTCGGCGGTGAAGAGGGAGTAGAGAAACGGGCTTTGCACACAGCCCTGTGGTACACCAGTGTTAAGAGTGATGGATGTGGAGCAGGTGAATCCTGAACGAACATTCTGGGGTCTGTCAGTTAGGAAGTCCAAAATCCAGTTGCACATTGAGGTATTGATGCCCAGGTCTCCAAGTTTGGCTATTAACTTGGTTGGGATGACAGTGTTGAATGCTGAGCTGAAGTCAACAAACAGCATGCGTGCGTAAGTGTTCTTATTGTCCAGGTGAGTGAGCACAGAGTGCAGTGCCATGGAAACGGCATCCTCTGTGCTCCTTGTGCTGCGGTAGGCAAACTGGTGTGAGTCCAATGTGGATGGTAGAGAGTCTTTTAGGTGTTCCAGGACCAGCCGCTCAAAGCACTTCATGACGATGGGTGTGAGTGCTACAGGGCGGTAGTCATTAGGGCACCTCGGGTTAGAGTGTTTTGGCACTGGCACAATGGAAGTGCGTTTAAAGCATGAAGGTACAGCTGCTTGGGCAAGAGACAGGTTGAAAATGTCTGTAAAAACCTCAGCGAGCTGCTCCGCACATGCCCTGAGAACACGACCAGGGATGTTGTCTGGTCCAGCAGCCTTGTGCGCGCTGATCCGGCTCAGTGACTTGCAGACATCTGTGGTGGAGAGTGTGATTGGTGGGTCAGCTGAGGGTTTGAGCTTGGTGGCAGTTTCTCTGTTGTCTCTTTCAAAGCGAGCATAAAAGTGATTTAGCTCGTTCAGGAAGTTGACATCAGTGGCTGCGGGGGTGGAGTGGGGGGGTTTGTAGTCACTGATGGCCTGGATGCCCTGCCACATGCGTCGAGGGTCAGAGTTGGAAAAGTGACCCTCTATCTTTAGCTTGTAGCATTGCTTGGCCTTTTTGATGCCCCTCTTCAGGTTTGCTCTGGATGTACTGTAGGCTTGTGCATCTCCTGATCTGAAGGCAGTATTGCGTGACTTCAGCAGGAGTCGCACTTCCCTGTTCATCCATGGCTTCTGATTTGGGTATGTGGTGATCTGTTTCTGGGTTGTAACACTGTCAATGGTGGTATTGATATGATCCAATACAGAGGAGGTGTAGAAGTCAATGTCCGTGTGAGCGCCACTGGTGGCTTGAGAAGCAAACACACTACAGTCTGTGTGTAGAAACCTTTCCTGGAGTGAGGAATCAACCCCTGCAGGCCACACCTTGATGGTCTTCACTGATGGCTTCACACGGTTGATGAGGGGTGCATATTTGGGGATGAGGAACAAAGAAAGGTGATCTGACTGTCCCAGGTGGGGGAGGGGTGTCGCAACGTAAGCACCAGCCATGTGTGTGTAAACATGGTCTAAGGTTTTGTTTCCTCTGGTGTGGCAGGAAACATGCTGGTGAAACTTGGGTAGCACTGACTTTAAGTTTGAATGATTAAAGTCACCTGCAACAATAAAAGCAGCTTCCGGGTGATCAGTCTGTTGTTTACTGATGGCTGCATTAAGTTCTTTCATAGCAAGCTTGGCATCAGCATCCGGGGGAATATAGGCTGCAGTTATAATGGTGGAAGTGAACTCCCGCGGTAGATAAAACGGTCTACATTTAACCATGAGAAACTCGAGGTTAGCTGAACAATGACTCCCAACAATAGCAGAGTTTGTGCACCAGGCTTTGTTAATGTAAATGCACAATCCACCATCTCTGGTCTTACCGGAGCCATCTAATGTTCTATCCGCCCGGAGCGTGTGGCATCCCGCTAGCTCAATCGCGGTGTCCGGTATTCCGCCGTTTAGCCAGGTTTCCGTGAAGATTAGGACGTTACAGTTCAAAAGTTTCTTGCTGTGTGTGATGCTGAGTCGAATCTCCTCCATTTTGTTCACTAGCGACCGTACATTGGCAAGGAAAATACTGGGTAAAGAGAGCCGATGTGGGGTTAGCCTTAGCTTTAGCCTTAGCTTAGCTCTCAGACCTCCGCGTTTTCCCCGCCTGTGTTTACGATCTCGGCGGCGCCTGCGAGCACTTCCGCCCGGCCGGGTAGAGTGCATAGCCTCGGGTGTCCTAGCGATCTCAGGAAGGAGTCGAAGATTGTCCATAAAACTGTCGGAAATTCGCAAACCAATATCCAAAATCTCACCACGGGTGTACGATGTTAAGGCACAACTATTCTGAACGAACAGACCCGAGATGAGCAGGAAAAATACCGCAAAATTGCAGAATCTGGAGACCGGACTCGGTCGCCATTGGTGCGCAGTCACTGCTGACTTGCCTTCGTCAAATTGAGAGCAAGAGTGCGGTTCCACTTAAATTATTTTAGAGGTTCCTGGGGCATATGGCATCTGCAGCCACGGTAACGCCGCTCGGTTTGCTTCTTATGAGACCGCTTCAGCACTGGCTTCATAATCAAGTCCCGAGATGGGCATGGCAGTCGGGCACGCTCCAGGTCCGAGTTTCCAGGCATATTGTTGTGTCAACAGAGGCCTCTACCACAGGCTGGGTTGCCATGTGCAATGGACATGCTGCCGCGGGTTCCTGGACAGGTCCCCAGCGCCTCCTGCATGTCAATTGCCTCGAGTTGCTGGCAGTATGGTTTCCCCTGCAACGCTTCCGAGCGTTGCTCAAGGGTCAACATCTCGTCTTATGGAGTCAGAAGCATCTGAGGTCCCTTCGTGCTGTTCATATCCCGGGAGACCTGAACCACGGCTTCAGCCTCTTCCTGGAGAATGGAAACTCCATCCCCAGATGGTCCAGCTGATTCGGGAACAGTTCAGCGATGCACAGGTAGATCTGTTTGCCTCCCACAACTCTTCCCATTGCCTGTTTTATTCCCTGACCGAGGGCACGCTCGGCACGGATGCGCTGGCGCACAGCAGGCTGCAGGGCCTACGCAAATATGCGTTTCCCCCAGTGAGCCTTCTCGCACAGTTTCTGTGCAAGATCAGGGAGGACAAGGAGTCCTTTTAGTTGCCCTGTACTGGCATGGGCGGACCTGGTTCTCAGAACTCGTACTATTTGTGACAGCCCCTCCCTGGCCGATTCCTCTGAGGAAGGACCTCCTTTCTCAGAGACAGGGCACCCTTTGGCACCCGCGTCCCGATCTTTGAAACCTCCACGTGTGGCTCCTGGATGGGACGTGGCAGGTTTGAGTACCCTACCACCTCCGGTGGTGGCTACTATCACTTCCGCTAGGGCAGAGTCTACCAGACACACCTATGCGTTGAAGTGGAACCTCTTCGTCACCTGGTTCTCTTTTCGCCAAGAAGCCCCTGGAAATACCCGATCAGGTCCGTGCTCTCATTTCTCCAAGAAGGGTTGGAACGAAGGCGGTCTCCGTATCCGGAGCATGTATCCGACTATATACTCGCCTCTGCTAGTGGCCGGTAATGGATTAGGCTCAGGTGTCTTTGCTTGCTCGCCATTCCACTCCATGGACTGGATACGTGCGATATTTCCTCAGGTGAGCTTTCCGGAAGAAAGCTCACCTGAGGAAATATCGCACGTATCCAGTCCATGAGCTCCAGCCCTGAGCTCCTCCAGCACTGTTGACGCCAACACCAGTAAGTCTTCCGAGTAAAGAGCCTGTACAAGGACATTCCGCCCCATCTAACGTCACATAGACCCAAAATCGGAAAAAAACTTTCCAAAACCTATGAGAAACCGGAAGGAGTATTTTTGGCACAGAAATACTCCATCAAACGTCCAACTTTTTATAAACTTTGTCCATGTTTAGGATGGGAATCCAAGTCTTTAACAGTGTAAAAAGCTCAGTATGCATGAAACAGCCCCCCCCCCCCCCCCCCCCTTAATGATGTCACGCAGGTGGTGGAGTAATAACTGCTTATAATGTATTATTTTGAGATCGAATTCATGCTAGATTTTTCTTACGTACTAGTACACGTCCACACATGCGCACTCTTCAAAAAAGGTGCTTTAAATCTCTTGACAAACTTAAAAGACGTAAATTACATTTGTATGTATTCAAACTATGGTTTCGGGAAACACAGACTGGTTGAACTATGCTGATAACGACGGAACTTGTAACCATAGTTAGCTAACGATGCTGTTGGGAAACGCACCCCAGCTTGTGTCGCGGCGATGATGTCATCATTCGCGCACTCCACTTATCTCAAGTCTTCTGAGGTAAACAGTTCACACTATTTTGTGGTAAGACCGTTGGTTAAAGCAACATTTACGGGTTTTCATCTGGCTTGGTGCTATTTGTGTGTCTGCTAACTAAAACGAAAAGAAAGTTTCTGCGCATACAAACCGGTAAGATGTTAGCGAATTAATTTGATATGAATGTAGTTATTAGGAAATCGAACTATGTTTAGATTCATATGGACAAATTATAATGGTTGATAAAGATAGCTGTCATTACATAATATTGCTCTTTGTTATTTTTTTGGAAAATGTAAAAATATTCCTGATATTAGTATTATTTGAGAAGTAATCTGAATATATCAAAAAAAAATTATTGGCATTCAGCATATATTCTGACTCAAACAATCTCTTTCTTTAGACCTAGTGAAATAACGGTAAATACCACTTTATTTCTGTGTGACTAAAGTGCAATCTCGACATAAATTAATTCATTATAATCAATGCATCACTTATAATTGTAAAACTGTGGTAAAACATTGATGCTTTAAATCTTTAAGTAAACAATAAAAATGCAAACAAACGGCATTCATGTTTGTTTTGCGATTTCGCTAGTTTCCAGTGATTTCTTTCTGATTAGTTTTCTGATAAAACTTCCATTTGTTGGTGAAATGATGGGTCTGGCCCGACGGTGGAAACACAGCATGCTTTTGGGCTTGGGGCAGCAGGTCTAATGCTATTAGCCTTGCCCGGCCCGTTGAAAGCCCTGACTCGCACTGGCCTGACAGTGGGAACACGTCTAATGTCACTTTGTTAAAAACACACTACGCGCCTATAGACTGAACATGTAATACGTATGCACATGACATCACCGTTTTCACAAATGCACGTTTTTGTAGTTTACATGGAGATGACAACTCTATCGTCTTCAAAAACGTGCACTTTTAAAGTTTGTTTTTTAGGGCACCCAAAATGTCGTTGTCGTGTAACTGAACGGCCAAAACACGTAATTCCCCTAAATCTGACCTAATCAGTCACAATGAGCGACAGGAAAAAGAAACATCATCTAAATTTGATGTCAGTGGACAGATATCATTGATTTTTTTAAGAAACATTTGCAAAAATATCACCATTTACAACAACAGCCAGAAGGGCGACAAAGTTTATTCCGCGCTTAATTTCTAAATTTTTTGCACGTGAGGGAAAAAAGCTTTCTTCCACTTAAGAAGAGTTGTGCACTTTTAAGCATTTTTTATTTAACTATATCTCTTCACATAAATATTATCTTCTACTTTAAAAAAACTATCATTTCGTTATTTTACTAACCCAACTAATGCATCTGCGCTTTCTATATTCCATATATTCCACGTGAGGGAAAAAAGCTTCCTTCCACTTAAGAAGAGTTTTGCACTTTTAAGCACTTTTTATTTTAATATATCTCTTTACATATTTTTTTTATACTTAAAAACTAATTTAGTTATTTTTCTAACCCAACTAATTACTCATTGCGTTTTCTTTTTTTTCTAAATACGTTATGGAGCTATTCCATAATCGTATATATATGATTGGCTTCATCACTCTGTCTCCTCTCCACCAATCAGCTGGTGTGTGGTGGGCGTTCTTGCGCAATATGGCTGCCCGTCGCATCATTCAGGTGGATGCTGCACATTGGTGGTGGTTGAGGAGATTCCCCCCTTCTATGTAAAGCGCTTTGAGTGCCTAGAAAAGCGCTATATAAATTTAACAATTAAAAAAAAAAATGTTTTCAATTTTGATTTTGCATATTGTTTTTTAAACATTTGTTTGTGTAATTCATATGACCACTTTACAATATTTCAATAAGAAGCCAATGCTGTTTTCTTGTACAAAATAAAATATTTTAAGTTAAATGCAGAGTAAGACATGTAAAAAAGACAAGAGGCTAAGAGATTGTCAAGATCATTTGTGTAGCCTGCCTGACACGGTATTTTCACAGACTAACTCACGTCACATCTCTCATAGACTACAGTATTTAAATAGCATATATGCATCAGTTATATTCTCAATTTAATTTACAGAGCAATCCCTGCAAAGTGTTTAGGTTAAGTATAGAAGAGACCAGGATTAGTGTGCGTCGCACTCGCAAGACTCACAACGGGGGTCGTGGCATCACGAAGGTTGCGCTCCTTCGGCACAACCCTACTGTACATTACGATGAACTTGAATGCACATTAAATGAAAGGCATTTAGGAGATTATCCACACTAATTTTTCCCCTGCCTTAATTTAAGACGTGCTGACCACGCCCCCAGCCACTATCAGAGGCCCGTCGTTTAATTGAATACAGGCTTTTATTTGAGGAATTACGGTAATTTGTTTTCACTTTTACTGTTTTATGTGCTTCAAGTATTAATCATTTTATCAAATATATTTATTGACCATTTTAATTGTCTGCTGATTCTTCTTACATAAAGAATAAATCATTTCATAATTACATCTAAAAGCCATGAAATATTATTCTGTTTGGGGCTTTCCTTGGTTTAAATTTCTTGATAAATGCGTAATATATTTCACCCCACACATGACCGAGGGAATGAGGCTGGTGTTTGTCTACATCAGCAACTGTTTTACTCTTATTTTTGTTTGATATGATGTTTTGCTGTTTTAAACAATATCTGGTACGTTTTTCATTCGCGCGGTCCTTCAGTCAGTCTCGAGTCTTCTGAGGTAAACAGTTCACGCTATTTTGTGGTAAATAGGCTCTATGCACAGCTTCACTACTTCCTGAACTTCAGTCAGCTCCTTGGTTTCCTGTCTTCTATTATTGGACAAACTGATTAATTCAGGTGTGTCGGATTAGTGTTTCTGTGACTACATAGGTCAGGCACACCTGGATTAATCAGTCTGTCCAATAATAGCAGACAGGAAACCAAGGAGCTGACTCAAGTTCAGGAAGTAGTGAAGCTGTGCATAGAGCCTATTAGTTTGTTTAAGCAAAATTTACGTGCTCATTTCTGAAAGGGTTCGGCGTTATGTGTGTCTGCTAACTAAACGATTATTTCTCTTCACAATCAAAACGGTAAGATGTTTGATTACTTTGTTGATGTGAATGCAGTTATTAGGACATTGAAATATAGATTCATATAGACAACTTACAATGGTTGATGGGTGTCATTAGTGTCTGTCTTTATATTACTGCTATTTCTGAACCATTTGAGAAATAATAGTAATATTACAGCACTTTCATTATATATTCAGACTCAAACAATCTGTTTCTATCAGCAAATAGTGTGAACGGAGCCTGCCTGACACGGTATTTTCACAGACTAACTCACGTCACATCTCTCATAGACTACAGTATTTAAATAGCATATATGCATCAGTTATATTCTCAATTTTTTTTGCCAGAATATATTTATTAAGTTTTATGTATACACAAACACAAAACAAACAACAACAATGCCTATCAGAAAGCCATCTCTGTACAAAGCAACGGTTTACAAATATTTATCACTTATCTTTAAAATGAAAGTATAAAATAAAAAACATGAGTTATACAAATCAGATGTTACACCTTATTATTCAGAAGTGAACTGCAGTGTCCATACATCTCAGTCATTGTTATCTGTTAAATCCAAATCTTTGACATAATCAATAAAAGTATTCCAGATATTCTCAAAGTCCCTGTTTGCCTTTTAGCACATATGTAATCCTCTCTAGTGGCAGAGCAGACAGCATCTGCCGTAACCATAGAGTGCCTCTTGGTCTACATGCTTTTTTCCAAAATAAAGCTATACATCTTTTGGCATTAAGCAGACTAAGGTCTATAAATATACGTTCAGTTTTAGTATAGTTATGCTTCGTTGGATATAAGCCCAATAAAAACAATTTTGGATCCAATATTATTTGTTTGGAAATAATATTTTGAATAATGTCTCTTACTACTTCCCAAAAGAGTGTGATTTCTGTACAATGCCACATACAGTGAATTAGTGTTCCTCTACATTGTTTACACTTTGAACACACATCAGGAATGTTTCCATTATATCGACAGAGTTCCACTGGAGTCACAAATGTTCGCATTAACCATTTAAATTGAATAACTTTAAGACGAGTATTTATTGATGTTGTGTGGGCTAAAATGCATGCATTCTGCCAGTCTTCCTCTGAAAGTCGTAATGACAAATCATCCTTCCAAGCTCTAAATCTATAATGAGAACTTTCAGAAACGTAAAACATAATCAGATTATAAAACAGAGAAATAATGCCTTTCTTTTGACTATCTTTTAACAACATTTCTTCCAAGTCTGAAATGGTGGGTTTCGTTAATATATTGTTTTGACTTGCTCTTATAAAACTCCTGAGTTGAAAATATTTAAAGAAATGTTTTTTATCCAAGTGAAATTTATCTTGTAATTCTTGAAAGGTCATAAGTATGTCAGATTTTGGTAAATACACATCTCGAACCGTTCTCAGTCCCTTGATTTTCCCATAACTTAAATGTTGCATCTGCCCTGCCTGGTGGAAAAAAATGATTGCCCCATAGTGGACTGAATTGAGACAGACAGTGTGGATCTTTCAAAAGTGCCTTCACATCACTCCATACTTTTATCATGTTTTTAAGAATTGGGTTTTTAATTTCTCTTTGTAGTTTCTTTATTGTATTTGAGTATATATATGAGGGAAGAGGTAGGTTCAATCCCTGTGATTCCAGTTCTATCCAATGCGGTGAAGTATAGTAAAACTAAAACATTATAGACCTTAGTTGCGCAGCCCAATAGTACAACTTAAAATTAGGACATTTCAAACCTCCACGTTCATAAGGCAGGTACATTAAAGACAAACGAAGTCTTGCCTTTTTATTATTCCAGAGAAAGCGTGTAAACATTTTCTTCATTTGTGAGAAGAAACCAAATGGGGGTGACAGGGGAATATTCTGAAACCGATATAGTAGCTTTGGAAGAATGTTCATTTTTAAAATGTTAATTCTCCCAATTATAGATATGCGGAGCGGCATCCATCTATCAACTGAATTTTGTATTCCTGTTACTAAAAGATTGTAATTTAAGTCAACTATTTTTTCTAGGCTTGGTAAAATCTGTATCCCCAAGTACTCAAATTGTGTCACAACATTAAACTGTATAACATCTGGGATTGGATTGGATCTTTCATGTTTATTTAACAATAAAATAGAATACTTGGTTTTATTGAGCTTGTAACCTGAAATTTCACTAAATGACTGGATGACTTCCAGAATGATCTGTATTGATGTGTTTAAATTCGAAATAAATAAGATCACATCATCTGCGAACAAAGAAATCCTATGTTCAGATGGTCCTACTGTAATTCCACTAAGTTGGGGATGGGAGCGTATTGCAATTGCAAATGGTTCTATTGCTAACGTGAATAATAAAGGTGAGCGGGCAACCTTGTCGGCATCCGCGTTTTATTGCTATCGGTTGAGAAATATTTCTATTAGTGATGATTTCGGCAGTGGGATTGTCATATAATATTTTGACCCATTTGATAAAATTGCTACCGCATCCAAATTTTTCTAATATCCGGAAAAGATATGGCCATTCAACCCTATCAAAAGCCTTTTCGGCATCCAATGATAAAAGAGCGGTGTTTGGCGCATCCTTTTTATAAAGAATAATATTTAATAATCTTCGTACATTATGGAAGCCCTGCCTTCCCGTGATTAATCCATTTTGATCTAGATTTATTACATAAGGAAGAGTTTTTTGTAATCGTCTTGCTAATAATTTAGAAATGATTTTCAAATCTGAATTCAAAAGACTAATGGGTCTTAAATTTTCACATGTATCTAAAGGTTTTCCTGGCTTAGGCAGGAGAGTAATCAAGGCCTTTTATTTAGTGAAGGAGGAAGAAAATTCGATTGAAAGGTTTCTACAAACATGTTTAATATAGGTACCAAAAGCTTATTCTTAAATTTCTTATACAGATCTATAGGAATGCCATCAGGTCCTGCTCTTTTTCCAGATTTCATGCTATCAATGGCTTGTCCAATTTCTTATATTGTAATTTTTGAATTTAACTTAACTCTATCATCCTCCGAAATAATGGGTATATCTATTTTATTTAGAAAGGTATTTATATCGTCAAGTTTAATTGATGCTTGTGCTTTATACAATTCTTCATAATAGCTCTTAAACGCATTATTAATTTCTATTGGATCCAACAGTGTCTTCCCATTTGATATTATTGAAGTGATTGGCGATTTTGTTTCAAGCGGTTTTATTTGCCATGCCAACAATTTGCCAGCCCTATCACCTTGTTCGTAAAATGTCTGTTTCAAACGTAGAATACTTGAGGCAGCTCTAAAAGCAGACTGTTTATCATATTCAGCTCTTAATAATAATAATTCTTTCTACAATTGTGAATTACTAATATTTTCAGAATTATTTACTTTCGTTTGAAGGGCTCTTATTCTATTTTCCAAATGTATTGTAGTTTCCTGTCTTTTTTTATTTAGAACCTGTATAACTGATGATATGCCCTCTCAGGAATGCCTTGAAAGCTTCCCACTTAACGCATGCAGTGGTTTGTGTAGTGTTAATTTGAAAGTACTCCTCTATATGTTTTTCTAAATATTTCATCAAGTCTTCGTTTTGTAACCATTTATGTTGGAAATGCCATCTGGGTGGATCTCTAAATAATTTATCATCTCTGTAGACCAAACAGCATGGTGCATGATCCGAGATCACAATATTATCATAAGAGCAGTCAAAAATTTTAGATTGCAATTCTGAAGAGACAAGAAAAAAATCTATTCTAGAGTATGTCTTAAAAGTACCCGAATGACAGGAATAAGCTCTAATATTCGGTTTTCTCTCTCTCCATATGTCTAATAAATTTAAATCTTTCATAAAGCTATGGATTGTAGCCCTACAGTTATGATGTGAATTATCAACCCCTAGTTGATCTATCTATTTTTGGGTTTAATGTGCAATTAAAGTCCCCGGCTATCATATGGAGTCCTGGAAGCGTTGAAAGAGTAAGAAATAGGTCAGTATAAAAATTGCTATCATCCACATTAGGACCATAGACATTTGTTATATTTAGCATTTCTGATAACAAAGATCCTTGAAGTATTAGAAACCTTCCCCTTTTATCTTTAATAATATATTTTATTTTAAATGGAACCGACTCATGAATTAGTGTCATAACTCCTCTAGCTTGAGATGTAAACGATGCTGCGTACACAGTGCCCTTCCATCTCCTTCTCACCCTTATACTATCATAAATGAGATGAGTTTCTTGCAACAGTACAATTTTAGCATTCATTTCTTTCAGTTTATTCATAACCTGTTTTATCTTTTGAAGACGTTGCAGACCTCAGCAGTTCCATGAAATAAAAATTAAGATTCACTTCTTGAGACAACTTATATAAAGGAAAAAAAAAAAAAAAAGATTTTACCAGGTTGCTTTGAAATTTAACACTATCAGTGCTTAAAGGCGTAACAAATTGGGATGTTAGAACAAACATCCAACACTCTGAACTACCCCCCTCTCCCCTCCCCCACTCAAGAGGGTACCCCACCCCCTGCTGTTGGTCTCCCGTTATTGCTAGGACCGGTCCACACCATGAGGATCAGTCAAACCACTCTCTTGTTCCAACCTACTCCAATTACTACTGCTGCTACTACACTCTAACAAGTATTAACTTGTAGCTCCTGCTTATTTCGATTAACACTCGGCCTATTAAGTGATAACACCTTAATTTCTCTCATAACAATGTGACATCTTATGATCACTGTTAAATAGAAGTACTCAGTTATGCTGTATAATACACTTTTGTAAATATATAGCTTCAAACTTTAGTACTGAATAATTACATGTCAGTCATTCTCTGTGTCTTGCTTGCAACAAAATCACAAACCACATTAATGGGCTCTGTCATCTTGTGTTCCTGTCTCGTCTTCATGTTAGTGTTCTTGCATTCTCCTGAGGAAAACGTGCGCCTCAGCGGGGGTTTTAAAAGAATGAGTTTTGCCCTCGTGAGTCACCAGCAGGGTCGCAGGATGAGACATTCCATGGCGAATACCCAGTTTGCGTAGTTCGGCGCGAACCGGTCGCGCGGTCCTTCAGTCAGTCTCGAGTCTTCTGAGGTAAACAGTTCATGCTATTTTGTGGTAAATCACCGTAAATTAGTTTGTTTAAGCAAAATTTACGGGCTCATTTCTGAAAGGGTTCGGCGTTATGTGTGTCTGCTAACTAAACGATTATTTCTCTTCACAATCAAAACCGTAAGATGTTTGATTACTTTGTTGATGTGAATGCAGTTATACAATGGTTGATGGGTGTCATTAGTGTCTGTCTTTATATTACTGCTATTTCTGAACCATTTGAGAAATAATAGTAATATTACAGCACTTTCATTATATATTCTGACTCAAACAATCTGTTTCTATCAGCAAATAGTGTGAATAAAGTGAGATGATCTGTTGCTGATCCTGAATGTCTTGTTTAATGAGTATTGATAGTCTATGGCTCATCACTACTATCAGAGCAGCTGAAAAGCCTCTTTATTTCATGTCAATAGATCCTGTTTTCACCTCATTCATTATGCTGATGTCTTCACATCCGTACATTGACACATTAAACTCATTTTATTGGTGTCAACAGATTTAAGAAAACGTCAAGATCAGCTATTGAGACATCTACAAGATATAGGTAAGTTTCATAATGGTGTTTATTTCATTAATCTGTGATAAACCATGCTTCATATAAAACACAAAACTAAAACAATTTAAGGTATACTCAATTGGTGTGTTATTAGTTTATTTTATTTATTTTAATTTTTGTAAATTAAAAAAAAAAGTTGTACACTGTTTATCTTTGGTGTCTGTTAATTGTTGTACTCGATTTTTATCTATAATTATTTGCCTATATATCAGTGAGAGGTAAGATAAATGATAAATAAAGTATGTGGATGAAATTCTTTAGGAGATAGAATTTGTGAATTGGTATACAACACTTTGCCATTGATTAACTTAAAAGTTACTTTACCAGATAGACAGATTGGTGAATATAAATTAAGTTAATTATGAATTGGTATTAAAACTTACTCAGTGATTTGTTCTTGATTTTGTCAGATCTGCTCCTCCTCCTTCAGTGAAGCTCCTCCCACTGCAATTCACCAATAAATGCTGGAATATTCCCATCAAGTGAAGACGAGCATCAGACCATCAGGAAGAGCTGAAATCTGCAAAGACAGAGTTTATTGAAGGACAGTGAGAACATGAGAGATCCAGAACACACTGAAGAACAAAGAGGTTGGTGTTTATTCCTGATCCTTCATTCATGAGCCTGAAGAACAATAAGGATAGAAAGTTCATCATAAATATTTATATGAAGATTTATATAAATTATATAAGTTCTTCCTTATACAGTGATCAGAATCCACATCGGATCACAAACAGAAGTAATTCAAACACTCGTTTCTGTCAAAGTGAGTTGAGCTAAAACTATTTGAAAAGTCTTTAATGCTGGTGTATGAAATCCGTCTCCAGACTCAGATAAACTCCACTTTGTTCATAACGTTTGGACCAAGGTATTCAGCGGGCCAAAAAACCCTGGCCATTGGGCCCGACCAAGCCCAGAAAGTGACAGTGGAAACGTGACTAATGATGTTATTAATTATTAATCTTATTAAAAACTAGGCTAGCTACTACAAAACTTCATACCACATCAAAATTAAATTACAAGGTAATCTATTCACAAATTGTCAAAGCTTATTATAAAATAAATTCATCATTCTTATACAGTTGTTGTTTAGGCCAAAATGAAAACGGCATAGATTTTGCCAGGATTTTGTTTCCATAGCACAAAACATTTAAGGACACTAATAACACTAAAAACAATACTTGCAAATTAAACATAATTAAAATAATATTATAATAATATCACTAAAATTGTATAGGCCTAATAACAGTCTAGGTCCGAACACAGCACAAATCAGTAGGGTTGAGTATTATTTGTGTTTTTTACGATACTGGTGCCAAACCAATTCTTTATAATGGTTCCGGTGTCTAAACGGTGCTAAATTATATTATAATATATCATAATTTAAATCTAAAACTCTGAATTTTATTCAATGTTGTACAAGATCATGTCATGATTTTTTTTATTTTGAGATTTCTCTAAAATGTAACTGATGTTTATTGCCATCTCTGCTGAGCTTCCATCAGTGTATTGTCTCTTTTGTTTCATGGTGTAAACTGTTCAGTTTGTCTGCCCAGCACACATTCACACCTCTCCGGCCTGGTTATGGCTCTAATTATAATTCCTTTGACTTCATTATAATCACTGACGACTCTATTCAAACTGTTCTATTCAAACCTAATTTCTTTGATCAAACTTCTCACTTCACCATCTCTGAAACTTCTTGAAAATAAACACTTCAGTGAGTTTAACTATTCAAAATTTGTCATAAAAATAACGTATTTGCTCAGGTGGCAGGTGCATTTTAGGACTAGCTAGCATGTTAGCTTAGCACACCATCAAAACACAACAATATATGAGATTAAAACCATGTTTTTACTACAAACTTATTTTATACTTCATAAGTCGAGTGTTTTAAATAACCTTCTGTGATCTCATGTGGCTTCAGGTCAAAACATTTATTTTACATTATTCTGCACAATCATAAAAGCTATGTCGAATAGCATTTCATTATAAATATAATCTATTTTGAACACACCCACCATGGTATAAAGAACACAGACAAATCATATATTGTTGATATGAGAGGGAAAATAAAATAAATGCTTAACAACAAATATAACATATACAAGTACAGTGTTAAAATAGACAACGACTAATAAATTGTCAACTCAAAATTAGCAATTTTTTTTGAGAAGGCTGTGTCAAAACTCTAACATTATTGTGTAGTTTATTAATGTTAATATTATGTTAGATAATTGTGGAGTTGATCAAACATTTAATAGTTTTTTAAAATCATGATGTAATTTTTTTTACTTTAATTTCAGACCTGATGGAGAAGAAACATCACATCAAAACTGGAGTTAAATCTCGCTCACAGCTTGAAAGTATTTCTTTACTAAAAAGAAGAGACAAGAAATGTTTCACCTGCCGTCAGTGTGGGAAGAGTTTAACATCCAAAAAGAGTCTCGAGGTTCACATGAGGATCCACACTGGAGAGAAACCGTTCACATGTGATCAGTGTGGGAAGAGTTTTGCACAACAAATATCCCTTAAGACACACAAGATCATCCACACTGGACAGAAACTGCACGAATGTGATCAATGTGGCAAAACATTTTCGTGGGCTTCAGGCCTGAAGATCCACCTGAGAGTTCATTCACAGGAGAAACCACATTCATGTTCTTTGTGTGGAAAGAGTTTTTCACAGCTGCAGAATTTAAAAGTTCATCAGAAAATACATACTGGTGTAAGAAATCATATGTGCTTTGAGTGTGGGAAGAGTTTTGTTACAGCTGAACATTTAAATCTCCATCAGAGGATCCACACTGGAGAGAAACCATACATGTGTTCACACTGCGACAAGAGATTCAGTCAGTCAGGAGACCTGAAAAAACATGAGAGGACTCACACTGGAGAGAAACTTTACATGTGTTCACACTGCGACAAGAGATTCAGTCAGTCAGGAGACCTGAAAAAACATGAGCGAATCCACAATGGAGAGAAACCTTACATGTGTTCACACTGCAACAAGAGATTCAGTCGGTCAGGACATCTGAGAACACATGAGAGGATCCACACTGGAGAGAAACCTTACAAGTGTTCACACTGCGACAAGAGATTCAGTGATTCAGGAGGCCTGAAAAAACATGAGAGGACTCACACTGGAGAGAAACCATACATGTGTTCACACTGTGACAAGAGATTCAGTGATTCAGGAGGCCTGAAAAAACATGAGCGGATCCACACTGGAGAGAAACCATATCACTGCACTGTATGTGGGAAGAGTTTCACTCATTCATCTGCTCGAAATGTTCATACAAAAAACAATCACAGTAAGTAGATCATCCCTTCAGAAACCAACACTTTCAGGTGATGTTTTGTCCTTGTGATACAATAACAATACAAAAAAAAGTCACAACAATCGATGGGACAAAGAAACATCATCTAAATTCGTTGCAGTGAATAAAGTTCATCAAGACCAGGGGCCTCATTTATAAAATGTTGCGTAGAAACTGTCCTACGTTTGATCTAAGATCAAAGTAGAAGGATTTTACAGGCTCAAACTGTTATTGTTCATGAAGCTGAAGAAGAGGCTGATTTATTTGTTACTTCATTGTTTTTTAAAAAAAAACTAGTTATTCTTACACAGTGTATTTAAAAAAACACAGATGTAAGATATATTGCTATGTAGCTAGGCATCTGTCCCTCTTCACTTTTGTTCTCTCAAGATTTACTATTCTGCCAGTCAATAAAGAAGCTAGATCTGTTTCACTTGTTTGTATTTTTCATTTTTGTTTACTTTTATTGTCTGCTGATTAATCTTGCACCCTAAATTCATAATTTTAGTTACAGCTAAAAGCCATGAAATACAACGATTTAGTTTGAGGTGTTGTTTTATAGATATTTTGCCATTTTATACAGTATGTGGCAGGTTTTTTGATAATCTACCGTTGATTCGTCTTGTGGCGAGGTAGGGCTGTCAACGAATATTCTAAATTCGAATATATATTCGATTAGTTAAAAAAAAAAAGAATTTCGAAGGTGAAAATTAATATTTGAATTTAAAAAAAAAAAGTGAAAAAATAAAACGCCCGCGGTAGTAGAGGCGTGGCTGTCTGCTTTGGGAGTGGCCTGCAGCCTTGTTTATACTTTTGCCTGGCTCCGCTGCGCGAGCCCCCACTGACTGCGCGCACTCCTCTATTCTTTGAAACGACAGAGGGCGACTTGGAGTAATTGTTCTATAAACCATCAGGAAAAAGCGGGCTAGAAGTGGGCGAATTTACACAGGTGACGATATTTATTTTAGTACACTTCACCAAAATAAACCTTGATATTACTTGTGACATGAGAACAAAATGTATGTAGAAATGTAACGTTAACTTATACAACTAAATTTACGATCTCTTAAATGCTTCCTAATTTCACTAAACACTTTCATGAGTTTTCAATTATTTTCGTGAACTTTTCTTTATTAAACGGGCTTGTTTATGCTTTTGTAGGCTCATTTTGTAAATATAAGCAACTCATTTGTATGTGCAAACTGGACCACCCTTACTTTGCATCGCCCGCCACAAGCTCTTTGTCTGCAACACGACAGGAGGCCATAACGGAGAAATTAATTTTGTTCATTTGTAAGGACATGAGACCGATCAGTGTCGTGGATGGGGCAGGCTTCAGGGAGTTCTGTCAACCAATGGAACCGAGGTACTGACTGAATAGATATTGCATGAATAAAGGATAAATGCACTGCTTCCACTGGTTTGATTATTTACCGTTTCATGTCAAAGAAAAGTTCTGTGTTTACCACAGCACAGCTCGCTCAGAGCATTCAATATGCTGTAAAACGTCTCGGTTACGTATGTAACCCTCGTTCCCTGAGGAGGGAACGGTGACGTACGTTAGTGACTAACGAATGGGGGTTTCGCTTAGAAGCCAATCCTCTTCTTCTTATTCAACAGCGCCCAATGGCAGTGCCAATGCCATGGGCATGCGGAATTTGCATGCGTAACTCCGCCCCACCTCGTGGGTATATAAGGAAGTACGCTGGCAACATCGCATTATGTTACTGCTGCAGGAGCCAAGACTGAACTCCGCGTTCCAGGCAGCACAGCTGACGTGGCAAGGAAACGTACGTCTCCGTTCCCTCCTCAGGGAACGAGGGTTACATACGTAAACCGAGACGTTCCCTTTCGTTCAGTCACTACGACGTACGTTAGTGACTAACGAATGGGGGATCCTATACAACAACGCCACTCAGCTGTCATCCAGTGCCCTGCGTAAGTGTGAGATCCCGCCACTTAAGGCCCTAGGACTCCCACTTATCACAGGATTACCAAGGTACACTAGGAAGCATATCCCAGTGAGGGAATGCCAAGATGCCTACCCGTGGGGAGGACTTAGAGAATACACATATGACCCGCTAAGGGCTGCATATGGAAGATCTCTAGGGTACCAGCCGAAGGTGGATTTTTAACCCTAGGGGTGGCAGGGACTTGCCAAGGGAAAGACACCTGCTCACTGAGGAGGCTTACGGTGGGAATACTCGTGTGGGGGTCGCCGGAGGGGAACCATGCACACGGAGCACCTGGCCGGACATGAGGGTCTGGGCTCGAAAGGGCAGACTGAACTGATGTCGGCGTAAGCAGTGCTGGAGGAGCTCAGGGCTCTCGGGGAGCTCACCTGAGGAAAATATCGCATGTATCCAGTCCTGGGAGTGGAATGGCGAGCAAGCGAAGACACCTGAGCCTGGTCCATTACCGGCCACCCGTAGGGGCGAGTACATAGTCGGACACTGGCTCCACTCGGAGATTGTAGAATCTGTCGAATGTGTTGGGTGTCGCCCAGCCTGCAGCTCTGCAGATGTCTGTTAGCGAGGCGCCATGCGCTAGAGCCCAAGAGGAGGCCACACTCCGGGTGGAGTGTGCCCTCACACCAAGGGGACATGGTCGGCCTTGCTGCTGGTAAGCCAAAACAATGGTGTCCACTATCCAGTGAGACAACCTCTGCTTTGAGAGAGCACTTCCCTTCCGCTCTCCACCATAACAGACAAAGAGCTGGTCTGAGGTCCTGAAACACTGCGTCATGTCTACGTAGGCGCGGAGAGCGCGTACTGGACAGAGCAATGCCAAGGCTGGGTCTGCCTCCTCCAAAGGCAGCGCTTGCAGGTTCACCACCTGATCTCGGAACGGAGTGGTGGGAACCTTGGGCACATATCCGGGCCGGGGTCTCAAGGTCACGTGAGAGTTAGCCGGCCCGAACTCAAGGCACGCTTCGTCAACCGAAAATGCTTGCAGGTCCCCGACCCTCTTAAGCGAGGCCAATGCGGTCAGCAGAGCCGTCTTCATAGACAAGAACTTAATCTCGGCCGACCGCAAAGGCTCAAAGAGAGGCCTCTGCAGAGCACTTAAGACTACTGAGAGGTCCCAAGAGGGAACGAGAGGAGAGCGAGGAGGATTCAGTCTCCTCGCCCCCCTCAGGAACCTGATGATCAGGTCGTGCTGACTTACCTTTTTGTCCCCCAGGAGATCGTGGTAGGCAGATATTGCGGCCACATATACTTTAAGGGTGGAGGGAGACAGCCTTCGCTCCACCCCCTCCTGGAGAAACGATAGCACGGACCCGATCGGTATTTCCAGGGGTCTTCTTGGCGGGAAGAGCACCATGTGACGAAGAGGTTCCACTTCAACGCATAGAGACGTCGCGTAGACTCAGCTCTAGCGGAAGTGATGGTAGCGACCACCGCAGGTGGAAGGCTACTCAAACCTACCGTGTCCCGTCCAGAAGCCACACGTGGAGCTTCCAGAACGCTGGACGCGGGTGCCAAAAGGTGCCCCGTCTCTGAGTAAGGAGGTCCGGTCTCAGAGGAATAGGCCAGGGAGGGGCTGTCGCAAGGAGTAAGAGTTCGGGGAACCAGGTCTGGCCGTGCCAAAGCGGGGCGACCAACATGACCTGCTCCTTGTCCTCCCTGATCTTGCACAGTACCCGTGCAAGAAGGCTCACTGGGGGAAACACATACTTGCGTAGCCCTGACGGCCAGCTGTGCGCCAGTGCATCCGTGCCGAGGGTGCCCTCGGTCAGGGAATAAAACAGGGAGCAATGGGAAGAGTCCTGGGAGGCAAACAGATCTACCTGTGCGTCGCCGAACCGTTCCCATATCAGCTGGATCGTCTGGGGGTGGAGTCTCCACTCTCCGGGGAGAGGCTGAAACCGTGAGAGCTCGTCGGCTGCACAGTTCAGGTCTCCAGGGATGTGGACAGCACGAAGGGACCTCAGGCGCTTCTGACTCCACAAAACGAGATGGCGGGCGAGTTGAGACATACGGTGGGAGCGTAGACCGCCCTGGTGGTTGATGTACGCTACTACGGCCGTGTTGTCTGTCCTGACTAGCACATGTTGACCCCTCAGCAACGCTCGGAAGCGGTGCAGGGCGAACCGTACTGCCAGTAACTCGAGGCAATTGACATGCAGAAGGCGCTGGGGTCCTGTCCAGGAGCCCGCGGCTGCTTGTCCATTGCACATGGCACCCCAGCCCGTGGATGATGCATCTGTTGTCACAACAACATGCCTGGAAGCTCGTTCTAAGGACACTCCGGTCCGTAGAAAACTGAGGTTCGACCACGGGGTGAGTGTCTGTAAGCAGGCCCGAGTCACTTGTACCCGGAGCGTGCCAGACCGCCATGCCCATCTCGGGACTCGATCGCGTAGCCAGTGCTGAAGCGGTCTCATATGAAGCAATCCGAGCGGCGTTACCGCGGCTGCAGATGCCATATGCCCCAGGAGCCTCTGAAACCATTTCAGTGGAACCGCACTCTTGCCCTCGACTTGTCGAAGGGAAGTCAGCAGAGACTGCGCGCGCTCGCTCGAAAGCTGCGCGCACATGGCGACCGAGTCGATATCCATACCGAGAAAAGAGATCCTCTGCACGGGGCAAAGTTTGCTCTTCTCCCAGTTGACCCGAAGGCCCAGACGGGCTAGGTGATGGAGCACCAGATCTCTGTGTCCGCAAACCTGCTCTCGAGAGGGACCCAGTATGAGCCAGTCGTCGAGGTAATTCAGGATGCGGACCCCGTGCTGCCGAAGGGGCGCAAGGGCTGCCTCGGCAATCTTCGTAAAGACGCGAGGGGACAGAGATAGCCCGAATGGTAGAACTGCGTACTGATATGCCCGCCCCTCGAAAGCAAACCGTAGGAACGGTCTGTGTCGAGGCAAAATGGAGACATGGAAGTAGGCGTCCTTCAGGTCGATCGCTGCAAACCAATCGTGTGGACGAACGCATTCGAAAAGGCGTTTCGCTGTCAACATCTTGAACGGAAACCGGTGAAGGTAACGGTTCAAGACGCGCAGGTCCAGGATTGGCCGTAGCCCACCGGTCTTTTTGGGTACAATGAAGTACGGGCTGTAAAACCCGCAATTCATCTCGGCTGGAGGGACAGGTTCGATCGCACCCTTCGCCAGTAGGGTGGCAATCTCCGCTCGCATGACGGGGGCGTTGGCCCCGATCATGGTGGAACGGACTCCCCGGAAGCAGGGAGGAACCTGCGCGAATTGAATCGCGTAGCCGCGCCTGACGGTCCGCTCGACCCAGCGGGACAGCCCTGGAAGCTGAAGCCAGACATCCAGAAACTGCACCAGCGGGGTCATACGGTGTACAGACGTACCTGGTGTGGGCTTGCAGCGATGCAGCGTCACCGGCCCGGACATGGGAGGCTGTGGGGCGTCCCGGTGCGGGGGCACGGTTGACAGCTGCGTCCTGACAGAGGAGACCAGGGAAGGACGCACGTTCCACTGGGGTCTGCTCTGCCAGGAGGCTGGCGACAGAGTGGGATGCGAGTGGCGGGACCCGTGGGTGGCGCGCACCGTCATCACCGGACTCTGTGGGCTCAGGGATGGGAGTGTTAATTCTTTCTTTGACCAACATAGGGTGCTGCTGACCTGGGGGCCAGCAGCTGAACAAAGGATTCTCCCCCGGCCCTCCACCGGGGGAAGGAGTGGTCCTGCTACCATCTCCTCAAAAGAATTTCCCATCCCTGAGCCGTCCGTCTCAGGAGCGCCGCTTGGCCTGGCGTTTAGCGGGGCGCGGGGCGGCCTGAGGGGACTTGGACGCCTTCCTACGGCTTCCTCCGCGACCCGGCCCGGGTGAAGGCTGCTGCTTGGACCGGGTGGGAGGGGCGGGAGCCTTAGGAGGGCGTCCTCGGCGTGGAGCAGACTGAGTTGACTGTGCCGGCGGCTGGGTGGAGGCAGCAGCTGTCCGCCGGGGCAGTACGTGCTTGATAGCCTCAGTCTGCTTCTGGGCGATTGAGAACTGTTGGGCGAAGTCCACAACCGCCCCGCCGAAGAGGCCGGCCTGGGATATGGGGGCATCGAGGAACCGGGTCCGCTCGGTGTCCCGCATATCAGCCAGGTTCAGCCACAAGTGACGCTCCTGGACCACATTTGTGGACATCACTTGACCCAGGGAGCGTGCGGTCACCTTCGTCGCCCGGAGAGCGAGGTCGGTGGCGGCACGCAGCTCATTTAAGAGCCCCGGATCAACTCCACCCTCGTGCATGTCCTTGAGGATCCTGGCCTGGTAGACCTGGAGGATCGCCATGGCATGCAGCGAAGCGGCAGCCTGCCCCGCGGCTCTGTGCGATTTCGACACCAAGGTTGATGTGAACCGACAGGCTTTGGAGGGGTGCTTAGGATCACCACGCCAGGTTGAAGCGCTCTGAGGACACAGTTGCATCGCAACAGAACGTTCAACTGGAGGGATCCCAGTGTACCCTTGAGCTGCCGCCCCATCGAGGATGGAGAAGGCGGAGGAAGTCACCGAACGGTCGCGGGAAGACAACGGGGACTTCCAGGACCGCGTGAGTTCCTCATGCAGCTCGGGAAAGAAAGGTATTGAGGGCGGGGACTGACGGTTGTCAGCGCGGGCCCCCAAAAAACAATCGTCGAGCCTTGAACGTTCGGGACAGGGTGGAGGGTTCCACTCTATCCCTAAGCTCGCGGCTGCCCGAGACAACATGGCTGTCAGCTCTGGATCTGACTCGGGCAATGCTGGCACGCCCGAAGGCGGCAGCACAGCCGAGTCATCATCTCCAGAGGACTCGAGCCCACCTTGTGATGCGGTGATCGACATCGCATCCTCCTCCGGAACGCCAAACGAGATGCGCGGGGGGGCCGGAGCCGGCCCCGCGATCTGCGTCTGAACGCTCGCGGGTTGCAGTGTGCAAGACGGGGGTGTGGCCCGAGGCATGAGCGTCGGGGCTTTGTTCCACACCGTAACCGTCAAGTCACCCTGACCACCAGCCGAAGTACTGGGCCTCTGGGACTCAGTAGATCGGGGTGTGGTAGAGGGGACTCTCACTTCATTACAAAGGTCATGGAGTCTTGACCGCAACACTGCGATGGTCATGTTCCCGCAGTGAGAACATGACGCATCCACGAACGCTGTCTGGGCATGCTGAAAGCCCAAACATACCAGACAGTGTTCGTGCCCATCAGAGGAGGAAAGCAACCGACCACACCCAGAAGTACACGGACGAGACATCCTGAAAAGGACGCGTCACGTGTAAGCTCTTTTATGAGAGGAAAGCCTCGCAGAGAACACCGAAGCGCCCAGGGACCACACACCAGCTGTCAGCAGACCACTGCGCAGATCAGCAAGCAGGAAGTATGATGATCACTGGAACACGCCGTAACACCAACGCCTCTGGAAAGCTGCTCGTCTCGAAAAGCTGTCGAAGACTCAGATCAGGCTTGTAGGAGTGAAGAGATCCTCTTGGCTCCAAAGCAGAAACATAATGCGATGTTGCCAGCGTACTTCCTTATATACCCACGAGGTGGGGCGGAGTTACGCATGCAAATTCCGCATGCCCATGGCATTGGCACTGCCATTGGGCGCTGTTGAATACGAAGAAGATGATTGGCTTCTAAGCGAAACCCCCATTCGTTAGTCACTAACGTACGTCGTAGTGACTGAACGAAAGGGAACTTCAATTAATATTAATATTATTTGTTTCAATCACTGAATGAAGCCTGCTATATTTGGGACAAGAGTCGTGACGTTAAATTGCTTGCACAAAACTCCAGATCAGCACTCACAATTTGTTTGTTCATTTAAACCGTTATGCGCAGAGAGTGCGAGGGCGAGAGAGAGAGAGAGTGAGGTCTGCGGTCTTGGCCATTAGTTGATTTACTTGTTTTTGTGTAGTAATACGTTGTCAAATATGTTTAAAATTAAATAGACTACCTATACAAGTAGTTAAGTCTCTTTGTATTAATTTGTCCTGTTATTGACGTAATGCGCGTCATTGACAAAATGCGCAACCAGATGTTTGAATATTCTTGGTTTTTTTAGAGGGAATAATCGAACGTCATTTTTGAGCAATTTTGACAGCCCTACGGCGTTGACATCACTAGCGCACTCTCTTAATCAGCTCCCTAGTTCAGTACTTAGGCCACTGGTCAGGGAGTCGGCCATTTTAATGGCTGTCTCAATTGCAGAATCCTTCCAGGGTACAGAAATGTTTGCTCCCTAAAACGTCCCACAATGCACTGTGAAAACCAGGGAGAATTGATGCTCACTATGTTCCCTTAACAGAAGTTCTGAAGCGTGAAACTTAAAGGGATGGTAAAACACGATTTCACTTTTCTAACTTTAGCTAGTGTGTAATGTTGCTGCAAAGTTACAACGTTCAAAGTTTAAAGCAATGGGAGATATTTGCTTTTGAAGAAATCAATTTCTAAGGACTACAGCAAACGGCCAGTAGGGACTACAGACATTCCTCCAGGGTTGCTGACATCACCAGCCCCATTATTTACATAAACCCCTCCTCCGAGAATATTAAATAAGGGGGGGTGAGGCCATTTTTTTATTGCTGTGGAGAAGAGATTGTGGTTATAGTTAGTAGGCTGGAGTATTGTTGCCACAATCCTGACGAAACGCTGTTATTTTCATCCGGATTGCAGGTCCACTTTGTTCAGCCTTCCTAGGGATGGGGGAGTTAGGGATCAATGGTTAAAATTTATTTTTAACTCGGCCCCTCATAATTATTACCCAAATCTCGCTCTCTGTGCTGCACATTTTACGGAGGAAAGCTTCCACAAGCTTCGCGTGTTCAATGCAGGATTCGCACAACGGCTTGTCCTGAAAGATGGAGTAGTTCCAACTTTAAAAACAGAAGCTGTTTACGGGCCACAACCTGTAAGTAAGATTTATTTTTCGTCGATTTGTTTTCCTGTAATAGTTTGTATTGTTAATTGTACGTTACGCAAGGAAGTAAACAAATGACAACGCTGTTTGGCTCTGCAAACCAGTTTGTTAAATGCTCATTCATACATAACGTTATCCAACAAACACCTAACGTTACAAACTTTTTTTTAAATCTGAACAGCGAACTTGGAATTAGTGTAAATTATTCTTTGATTAGAGCTTTTATGTATTGTTTATCTACATGCTTGTTTATCTACAGGCATGCTAAACATGGTTCTGTGTTTGATTTGGCTACTATAGTAAAGCCAATGTTTAGTGTTCGTTTTGGGTTAATAGTTCTTGCGAAAGATATTTGGCTATAATCGTTCTAAAAATACAAAAGTAACCGTGCCATCCAGTAGCGATCACTATAGATCCGCAGTCTTTACTCATAAAAATCCCTTTGAGGACTGTAGTAGTCTATAATTTGTTATAACGATTATATGAAATTCTTGTTTATGAAGCTTATTTTTTGGGGTCTGATTCGGGCTCAAATTGGTATGGTTTTATTGACGCCATTGTTTCTAATACTACCAAAGTACAGACTACAGGTAATGGCCGGAAACCATCAGACCGTTTTTACAAGAAGGTACAGGAGAGTGTAGAATAAAGGTAAAATAAATGAAAAATAATGCAATTTTTTAAAAAACAAAGCATGAACACGTTACATTGCACCCCACAAACACAATCAAGCCTTCGAAAGAATGTGTTTTACCACCCCTTTAAATCATGTGAGCCAACTCACTATACATAACGACACGCGATAGATGTTTTTAAAAATACAAACCATAATTTTATTATTTCAGCATAAACATACATTGTTAGACAGGTAATGATCATAATCTAGGTAACCTTTATAATGTATTTACAGTTAGAATGTTGGTTTCACTGTATTCGTCATCAATTCAGAACCTGTGTGTGCTTTTTGATACCAATCTTTCATTTGAAAGCCACGTTTCTAACATCTGTAAATTTGCATTCTTCCATCTTAAAAATATATCTAAATTACAACATATGCTCTCAATGCAAAATGCTGAACAGTTAGTTAATGTGTTCATGAGCTCAAGGTTAGATTATTGTAATGCTCTACTGGGTGGTTGCCCTGCTCTCTTAATAAACAAACTCCACCTGGTCCAAAACGCAGCAGCTCGAGTTCTTACTAGAACCAGGAAGTATGACCATATTAGCCCAGTTCTGTCAACACTGCACTGGCTCCCTATTAAACATCACATACATTTTAAAATCTTGTAAACCTTATCCTGAGTTTTACTATAGTCAGCCGTATCAGATCAGAGGCAGGACCTGCTCCTAGACATGACCACAACTCATCCCTGAAGTGTCTGCAGAGACCGTGTCAACTAGACTCTCCCCTGTGAAGGCCTCCTTCACCTTTCCTCTGTGCAGGGGCCGGTTGCATAAACCGTTAAGACTAGTCTTACAAGTTAGACATACATTTTTTTTCTTTAAGACTGTTCATAATTTTTTTAAATCAGTTACATAAACACATAGACTGGCCTAATTTGATACGAAAAGTAAGACTGAATGCCCCTTGCCTAACTGCTAGTGGCTTATACTAGATCTTAAGACACTGTCTTAACATAATGGCTTAGTTTATGCAACTGGCCGCAGATGAAAATGTTATCGAAATTATCAGAAACGACAAAAAAAACACTGAATTATGCATGCCAGATAAGTAATTTGGAAGTGTTTTTGTAAAAGAAAACCACGCCTGCATACATACATACTCAAACACGCTTGCCTAAAGATTAAACACGTAATGCTTAAGCCTTGTTTATACTCGACACGTCTGCACAAGCGCAAAAATGATGTCATTGCGCGGTAGTTCACGAGTTCTAGGCGAATCTAGCCGAGCACTGGCACCCAGTTTGCACATACAAATTAGTTGCTTATATTTACAAAATGAGCCTACAAAAGCATAAATAATTGAAAATATTGAAAATAAAGATCCATGTTTAATTAAAAAAAAAAACTAAATGAAAAAGTTTAGTGAAATTATGAAATGTTTAAGAGATCTTTAATTTAGTTATATACATGTGTGCATAATTTTTTTTTCTCATGTCACAAGTAATAATATCAAGGTTTACTGAGTTTTACACTATTCTTTTGTAGTGTGTTTATTGGTGAATTGTACTTAAGTTAAAATGAGCTAAAAAATTTTTTTTTTTTTACACAAAGATGATAACGGTATCGTTTCAAAACTATTTCAAAACCTGTTTCAAGGTTTGTGTTCTCTAGCCGCCGGGTGCTGTTGCTGTGCGGATGAGCGGCCAAAACACATTGAGAGTTTATTATTTTGGTTGAAAATGGTTTTGTGTAAATAACTAATGATTATTTACAACGGAAATGAATCAATCGAAAACTTACTTTAGCTGGACAATAACTTTTTTTCCAGAGCTGATGTACAGCCAAAACAATCTCTCTTCATTAATTTCCTATTATAACTGTAAAGCTGCTTTTGTTTTTTTACAATCACTATTGTAAAAAGTGCCATATAAATGAAAGTGACGACTTTTGATGGTCCCTTTAACACATTCTGTTGACTATAAGAAACATTACACCTACATGTCTACTAACTCTCATTAATGCCCCGATATACTTCAAAATAGAAGAAATAGTAATAGAAGCTCAAACTGATGTGACGTCTTTTTGAACAAAATCAGGCTGAAACCAAGTTAGTTTGGAAGTTCGAAACAGAACTTTCCACCTTCTTTCACATAGAAAATCTTTTCATTTCTCCTCACAAGTGTGTAAGTCAAACGTCCAGAGTAAAAACATGAATACTGGAGAGCTGCTTTACAGTAGAAAACACAGTTGTACTTGATGAAATGAGACACTGACAGTTTTTCCATGTTTAATACGGTAAAGCTGCTTGATTTAAAATATTATACATTTATTATAATTAGGTTTTGGTCCCCTGTTAAGGTGGTCACAAAGGGGCAATCAGAATTTGTGATTGAATGGGTTCTCGATTCCTGTAGAAGAGAACACTTATTTACATACAGGAGGTAGTTTGAATGAAGGGCGTGAATGAGTCACACCTTAAGTGGCTCACAATATGTGGTGTCCTGTTATTCAGTGAAATACTTACTGAGAAGTAGGTATTAAGGGGGAAATACAAACAGGAGGGAGTAGAAAAATAAAAATGATGAGCACGAGTTGCATGTGTGTTAAGACTAATAAAGTATCTGCTAAGATGACTCAACATTGAAATTGATGCCTAACGGAGTTGAGTTCCTGGATTTCGTTCTAACTCCAGTGTTCGTGGAGGGACTGGGGACTGGCAAGCCACACAGACCTAACAGCGAGCATGATTTATTGATACTGACATTAGCCCTGTTTCCACCAAATTACCCGGAACAATTTGTACCAGGAACTTTTGTACCAGGAACTTTTTTTCCCCAGACCTGCTACTGTCCGCATTTCCACTGCGGTCTAAAGTACCGTGAAGATTAGGCAAATTAGTCCAGAGACGTGGGACTGCGTGCGACCAGTCAGCGACGGACAGTAATCTGCAACAATAACAAGTATGGAGGAGATTCAAGCAAGTATGGAGGAGATTCAAGCTGTGCTGGTTTTGCTAGTTATGTATTGGTTTACTAAAGAGGTAATTAACAAAACTACGGAAAAGAGACGAGCACTGTATTCTGAAAGCTCGTAAAGCTAGATTTAAAATAAGACAACATATGTTATTATCAGCTATTACGGACATTGACCGTGGAAATATTGACCATTGGAAATATTTACCCGGAACTTCATTTAGACCCTGGTTCCTGCAGTCGAAACACACACAGAGTACCACCCCAAAGTTCCTAGTTCCTGGGGAAAGTTCCTGCAGTGGAAATGCGGCTATTGTTGTTGCTGACTTATTTATTTTTTTCTTATTTTCTACATTTTAATTTACAATCATAAGGTGAATTCATTGTTACTGGTAACTAGAAAACAAAAGATTAAAGAGACACGAGAGTGGAACCTAGAAGGGAACAAATGAAAGGTTAATTGAATTGATTTTTGATGAATTGATGAATTATGCTTACCTTTTGAGTCCTTTGAGCAGAATTGAGTCTTAAAGACTAAGGAAAAAGAACAAAAAAAAAGAGACCAGAGTTAAGAATACCAGAAAGAATTTAATTGGTGTTTAAAGAATTTGTTTGGGAAATATACATTATACCTAATTCCTGTTATTGAGCTAAAAAAAATTTCATTCAAAAAATACATTCAGTTAAACCTTACCTGTTGAACGAGTGGTTCATTATTGTTTTGACATCCTTATTCTCCGCAGACAAATGAAGCCTTCTGA
Source organism: Gobio occitaniae (assembly GCA_033150135.1). Lineage (NCBI taxonomy): Eukaryota > Metazoa > Chordata > Actinopteri > Cypriniformes > Gobionidae > Gobio > Gobio occitaniae. The sequence continues at coordinate 324,339 of JARQWZ010001092.1, forward strand.
TTTAACTGATCCATATGCAGACTTTGGTGTCAAATTGAGTGAAGTGTTACGGTTTGTGTCTCGTGTTTTCTTCTCCTTGTAATGACGTCATGACTCTGTGTTTTTTTCTCTGTGTCTGAGCTCATTATTAGGTCTGCACCTGTGTGTCATTATACACCTGCACCTCGTTGGAGTCGTTTTGGATCCACTATAATAAAGGCACTGAAGCGGAGCATGGTAGGAGAGAGGAGAACCAGCAAACAAGCTTTTTGGTTTCTTTTGATTTAGTTAAATTACTTTGCTGTTCGTCTTGTTAATATTTGTTACTTTCATATTATCTGAAGTGAAGTATGTTTTTGTGTTTGTGATACGTGTTTCGTGAGTTTCTATATGTTCGTGAGTATAATAAATGTTAATGCAGTATACTCATGTTTCACGTGTCCTTCTTTATGTTGCGAAACCCTTACGTAGCCACTTTTAACAAAAGGGTTCGTAACATAATTTGGGGGCTCGTCGAGATATCAGATTACGGTAATTGTGTTTGAGCAGATAAAGTTAGTGGTGCTGGGCGCGATCTCCGGGTAGTTAGAGTAAACCAGGGGGGCCGTGCTTAGCGCCGGTTCTCACTACGGTTTGCTATTTATTGTTTTCTTTATTGTTTTAGTTTGTTGTTTTTGGAGGTATTCCGGGGGAGAGGCTTGCCTCTTAACTGGTACCCTCTGAAGACTAGAGAGGTCTTAGTTAGATCGGTTAGGTAGGTTTAGGTCCGGAGTCGTTCGTAGCCTACTGATTTATTATGTTTGTTTTTTGCTCATCAATTTATTATGGCGACGTTTGATTTAAATGAGTTTGTAAATCAACCTAGTATTGCAGTGTTGGAAACATGTAGAAAGGACGATTTGTTCCTTATTGCTCGACAGTTTGAAATACCTGTTTCTAAAACATTGCTTAAGAAAGACTTGAAAGCTTGTTTGTTAACTGGGTTAATTAATGTTGGGGTGTTGTCTTTATTGGAGGATGTTCCTGAATCAGCAGAAGCAGTTGCAGCTGTTCTGGATGAGGAGCAACTCCCACTGCATTCTTCTACCTCATTGCGCTCTCTCGTAGGCAATCTAGTTATGCCGGGTCCCGGTGAAGGGGCGAAGGTAGGACTACCACCTCTTTCTTTGCCTAAATTTGAGCCTTTATCCCTCTCTACCGATGAATCGCCTGTACATCAGGGAGATTTGCGTTTCAAAAGTACGATTAGCTCGTTTACAGCTTGAGGCGCAAGACCGAGCTCAAGCACGGAAGGATGAGTTGCAGCATCAGCTTGAAATGCACCGTATTGATGCGGAGATGAAAATTAAAATGCGCAAGTTAGAGTTAGAGTCTGGTCGAGATGACGCAGAAAGATCTAAAAAAAAATTGCTTGCGAAAATAGACCTAGTTCTGAGGTTGAAGCTGCTGCATTAGTGCCAAATAGTCCTGCGATACCTATAGTTAGCTCTTTACCCATGTTAATGGATTCTTTTGATCATTCGACTTCGTTTAATGTAGCGAAAAATGTTGTAATTGTTCCACCTTTTTGGGAGAAAGAGGTTGAAGCTTATTTTCAGGCATTTGAAAGAATAGCATCTGCTTTGAAATGGCCAACAGAGGTCTGGTCATTAATGTTACAATGTAAGTTAACAGGGAAAGCGCAAGAAGTTTGTGCCTCTCTTCCGTTGGAGGAAAGTTTTCAATATGAGACCGTAAAAAATGTGGATGTTAATTCGATCCAAAAATCTGTTCGTCCCGATCCTGACGTATTTTTGCCTGTTTCGTGTGATGTTCTTACTACAGCACAGAAAAGTGATCATACGTTGGAGAAATATCGTTTAAGTGCTGACACAAAGTCACCTGCGTTTAATCATCAGTTCTATTAAAACAACACTGTGTTAATGCGTAGCTGGAATGCTAGAGTATCGAATAATGAGAATTCGGATGATTGGAACGTGGTCCATCAGATTGTGGTACCCTCGAAATTTCGACAGCATATTTTAAGCTTGGCACATGATCATCCTTGGTCTGGTCACCTTGGTATAAATAAGACTTACCATCGGGTGCTCCAGCATTTCTTTTGGCCTGGGTTGAAAGCTGATGTGTCTCGATATTGTAAGTCTTGTCATGTATGCCAAGTAGTAGGAAAGCCCAATCAGATTGTGCCATCTGCTCCACTTCGTCCTATTCCGGCTGTAGGTGAACCGTTTGAACGCGTCTTGGTAGATTGCGTCGGTCCGCTGCCGCGAACTAAATCCGGTTCTCAGTACATTTTGACAATTATGTGCGCTGTCACACGGTTTCCAGAAGCAATTCCGTTGCGAAATATAACTGCCAAAAGCGTCACTAAGGCTCTAATAAAATTTTTCACGACATTCGGATTGCCGAGAACAGTGCAATCCGAATCAAGGAACTAATTTCTTGTCAAAAATGTTCCAAAATGTGTTGAAAGGTTTGAGCGTGTCACATGTCACTACCATCCTGAATCGCAGGGCGCACTGGAGAGATGGCATCAGACGCTGAAGTCCAGTTTGCGAAAATATTGCCTGGAGGTAGGGAATGAGTGGGATGAGGGAGTCCCTTTGGTTTTATTTGCACTGCGTGAAGCGCGACAAGAGTCACTTGGTTTTAGTCCGTCGGAGTTGGTTTTTGGACATAATGTACGGGGTCCTTTAAAAGTACTGAAAGATGAATTTTTCTCCACTGGTGTGACTGAGAAACATAATGTGCTTGATTTAGTTTCTTGTACCCGTGAACGATTGCGAAATGCTTGTGCTGTCGCGAAAGAAGCTCTTGCTCTTTCGCAGAAGAAAATGAAGTGTCATTTCGACAAGATCGCGGTTGTGCGTAATTTCACACCTGGAGAACAAGTACTAGTGTTGCTTCCTTTACCTGGTTCTGCTTTGGCTGCGCGATTTGCAGGTCCTTATGTAATTAAGAGTAAGCTGAGTGACACTGATTATATAGTCCTCACCCCAGAACGACGACGGAAGACACGTTTGTGTCATGTAAATATGCTGAAACGATATGTAGCTCGAACTGGGAAAACTGATGAGGGGACTGATTTGTCCCAGAGTCAGGTACAGCCGGTGTTAAATGTGGAATGAGTATCTTTGCTGTCCAGTACCAGGGGTGCTGAAGATGTAGATGATGGGTTGAAAATGTCAATGGAGATGTTCAGTGGTGGTCCTCTAAATAATTCAGAGATTTTAAAAGTTTTATCATCTCATTTGTCTTATCTAGCCACCAGCGTCAGGATGTGATTGACTTAATAGAAGAGTATCCTAACTTGTTTGGTGATGTTCCAACTGGTACCTCTGTCATTAAACATGACATTGAGGTAGGTAACGCACTCCCCATAAAACAGCATGCGTATCGTTCACCAGTAGGTAAATGTGAAGTGAACTATCTGGTTACAAATGGTTTCGCCAAGAAGAGTAATAGCCCGTGGAGTTCACCGTGCATTTTAGTACCCAAAGCAGACGGTTCATTCCGTTTCTGTACTGATTTTCGCAAGGTGAATTCTGTCACTGTGCCGGATGCCTTTCCGTTGCCTCGAATAGAGGATTGTATTGACAACCTTGGCACTGCCCGGTACATTACGAAATTAGATCTTTTGAAAGGCTATTGGCAGGTGCCATTAACTGAACGTGCTTCTAAGATCTCCGCATTTGTGACTCCCGATTCTTTTCTTCAGTATACGCGTATGGCGTTCGGGCTTCGAAATGTGCCCGCTACCTTTCAAAGGTTGATGTCTACAGTTTTGGGTGATGTTCCAAACTGTAATATTTATCTTGATGATGTCGTTATTCTTCTTCGTGGACTGAGCACATCTCTACCTTGCACAATGTTTTTGACCGATTAACAGCCGCCTCTTTGACTTTAAATTTGACTAAATGCGATTTTGCGAAAGCCTCCGTTACCTACTTGGGGAAACAGGTTGGAAACGGTCAAGTACGTCCGGTCGACGCAAAAGTGACCGCTATTCTTGCATATCCTGTGCCCACTACAAGGAGAGAGTTGCGACGATTTTTAGGTATGGCTGGCTATTACAGGTGTTTTTGTAGAAATTTTTCTACTGTAGTCGCTCCCTTAACGAAGATGTGTAGCTCTAAAATTGTTTTTAATTGGACTAATGAATGTCAAAGTGCCTTTGAGTGTGCGAAGTCCCTCCTTTGCAGTGCTCCGGTGTTGTCTGCTCCTGACCTAGCTTGTCCGTTCAAGCTTGAGGTAGACGCCAGCGCGACCGGAGTCGGAGCCGTTCTCCTTCAGAGAGGTGCTGATGGAATCTCCCATCCAGTATCTTATTTTTCAGCTAAATTCAACCGTCACCAGTTGAACTATTCTACTATCGAAAAAGAGACTCTAGCTATGTTGCTTGCTTTGCAGCATTTTGAAGTATACGTTGGATAAAGCTCTACTCCTGTCATCGTCTACACGGACCATAATGCGGACCATAATGCGCTGGGCGCTCATGGCTCAATGTTATAATCTGGAGATCCACCACAAGAAGGGAACTGATAACATCATGGCAGATGCCCTTTCTCGGGGCTAGGGTAAATGTATAATTTCATATACGTAGGTGTGTAAGTTTGTATTATTGTAACTATGTTCTTGGTTGCTTTTACTGTTCGCTCCATCCAGAACCTGTCTAAAAAAGAGGACTGGTTCTTTCTTTAAGTGGGGGAGTGTTACGGTTTGTGTCTCGTGTTTTCTTCTCCTTGTAATGACGTCATGACTGTGTTTTTTTTCTCTGTGTCTGAGCTCATTATTAGGTCTGCACCTGTGTGTCATTATACACCTGCACCTCGTTGGAGTCGTTTTGGATCCACTATAATAAAGGCACTGAAGCGGAGCATGGCAGGAGAGAGGAGAACCAGCAAACAAGCTTTTCGTTTTTTGATTTAGTTAAATTACTTTGCTGTTCGTCTTGTTAATGTTTGTTACTTTCATATTATTTGAAGTGAAGTATGTTTTTGTGTTTGTGATACGTGTTTCGTGAGTTTCTATATGTTCGTGAGTATAATAAATGTTAATGCAGTATACTCATGTTTCACGTGTCCTTCTTTATGTTGTGAAACCCTTACGTAGCCACTTTTAACAAAAGGGTTCGTAACAGAAGTGTTGCAACATACTTGTCAGTCCTGGTCATTAGACAGAGGAAATTGACTAACAATTTTTAGACAACCACTAGTATGTGTACAGTGCAACAGAAAAGATCTTGTTAGACATTTCAATACCAAACAGGACCACATGGAGATGCCATGGAAAATCCCTAAACCAACCGCATTGTAGTTAAGGTTGCAACAACACGTCAACGTAATCGATTACGTAAATTAGTAAAATTGCATCGTATTCATTGATTTGTCGCACTGTTTATGTTCCCTAATTACCCTATGCTTGTTAATTTCTAAAAGTATATTATTAAGTTCCCATAGATCTGTACACTATTAAGGTAAGACTATATCTAACCAGGGGTCATGGCCATTACCATAGAAATAAGATGACAAACTGAACTTTTTATAATGGTAAATTACTTTTTATAGAACAATATTACAATAACCAGGGGTTGAGGCTTACCCTCTTTAGATTGGTCTAGAAATTTCTTTACAAGCCCCTAGAGTCTAAGTACACGCGACTAATGCCAATGTGTTAGGCGGAGCTCTAAATCTTCAGTCTGTGTGCTCCAATGCTCCTCCTAATAAAAGTCTTCCCACACTCAAAGCACACGTTTTTTTCACCAGTGTGTATTTTTTTTTCACCAGTGTGTATTTTCTGATGATTTTTTAAGTGCTGCAGCAGTGAAAAACTCTTTCCACACAAAGAACATGAATGTGGTTTCTCCTGTTAATGAACTCTCAGGTGTCTCTTCAGGCCTGAAGCCCATAAAAATGTTTTGCCACATTGATCACATTCATGCAGTTTCTTTCAGTGTGGATGCTCATGTGTGTCTTAGGGGTTCCTTGTTGTGTGAAACTCATCCCACACTGATCACATGTGAACGGTTTCTCTCTAGTGTGGATCCTCATGTGATCCTTGAGACCTTGAGAGTGTTTGCATGTGAAACTCTTCCCACACTGACGGCAGGTCAAACATTTCTTGTCTGTTCTCTTCAGTAAAGAAATACTTTCAGTCTGTGAGCGAGTTTTTTCTTCAGTTTTGACATGATGTTTCTCCTCTTCACTCTCCTCATTCTAAATAAAATGGGGGAGTCAATAGATTAAAATTTTTAATCATGCTTAAATAACATCCATATCATAAAATTAAGCATACATTTATCTTGTTTAACATTAAAACTGTTAAAAGAAAAGGCTTAATAAACTATTGCATAGATGAGATAAACTACACATATGTATCTCTTCCCTTTGTGCTTTGAAGTTTGAACTTTTCAGTGCAGAGCACTGTGACTCCATGTTATTATATATACAGTGGGTATGGAAAGTATTCACACCCCTTTAAATGTTTCACTCTTTGTTATATTGCAGCCATTTTTTCACAATGTACACACAGCACCCAATATTGACAGAAAAACACAGAATTGTTGACATTTTTGCAGATTTATTAAAAAAGAAAAACTGAAATTTGCTCAGTATTTAGTAGAAGCACTTTTGATCTAATACAGCCATGAGTCTTTTTGGGAAAGATGCAACATGTTTTTCACACCTGGATTTTGGGATCCTCTGCCATTCCTATCCAGTTCTGTCAGGTTGGATGGTAAACGTTGGTTGACAGCCATTTTCAGGTCTCTCCAGAGATGCTCAATTGGGTTTAAGTCAGGGCTCTGGCTGGGCCATTCAAGAACAGTCACGGAGTTGTTGTGAAGCCACTCCTTCGTTATTTTAGCTGTGTGCTTATCTTGTTGGAAGGTGAACCTTCGGCCCAGTCTGAGGTCTTGAGCACCTGGAGAAGGTTTTCGTCCAGGATATCCCTGTACTTGGCCGCATTCATCTTTCCCTCAATTGCAACCAGTCGTCCTGTCCCTGCGGCTGAAAAACACCCCCACAGCATGATGCTGCCACCACCTTGCTTCACTGTTGGGACTGTATTGGACAGGTGATGAGCAGTGCCTGGTTTTCTCCACACATACCGCTTAGAATTAAGGCCAAAAAGTTCTATCTTGGTCTCATCAGCCTAGAGAATCTTATTTCTCACCATCTTGGAGTCCTTCAGGTGTTTTTTAGCAAACTCCTTGCGGGTTTTCATGTGTCTTGCACTGAGGAGAGGCTTCCGTCGGGCCACTCTGCCATAAAGCCCCAGCTGGTTGCAGTGATGGTTGACTTTCTACAACTTTCTCCCATCTCCCGACTGCATCTCTGGAGCTCAGCCACAGTGATCTTTGGGTTCTTCTTTACCTCTCTCACCAAGGCTCTTCTCTCCCGATAGCTCAGTTTGGCCGGACGGCCAGCTTTAGGAAGGGTTCTGGTCATCCCAAACGTTTTCTTTAAGGATTATGGAGGCCTCTGTGCTCTTAGGAACCTTAAGTGCAGCAGAATGTTTTTGTAACCCTGGCCAGATCTGTGCCTTGCCACAATTCTGTCTCTGAGCTCTTCAGGCAGTTCCTTTGACCTCGTGATTCTCATTTGCTCTGACATGCACTGTGAGCTGTAAGGTCTTATATAGACAGCTGTGTGGCTTTCCTAATCAAGTCAAATCAGTATAATCAAACACAACTGGACTCAAATTAAGGTGTAGAACCATCTCAAGGATGATCAGAAGAAATGGACAGCACCTGAGTTAAATATATGAGTGGCACAGCAAAGGGTCTGAATACTTAGGACCATGTGATATTTCAGTTTTTATTTTTTAATAAATCTGCAAAAATGTCAACAATTCTGTGATTTTCTGTGCTGTGTGTACATTAATGAGAAAATAATTAACTTATATATATAATATATATAGTGTTATAATGAACAATATAACAGAGTGAAAAATTTAAGGGGGTCTGAATACTTTTCTTACCCATTATGTATATATATATATTTATATATTATATATATATATATACATATATATATATATATATATATATATATATATATATATATATATATATATATATATATATATATATATATATATATATATATATATATAAAATAGTTGCATAACAATAGATGTATGGTCACATTTGACGACCAATGAGTATGAGTGTAACCAATTAGTAAGGAATACCTGAGGGCTAAATACAAGAAAAAACATTAACATTAAATGTTAACAATGTTGCATCTCCATCACTCTCCATAATAAAATGATACTGTAAATGTGTAATAATCAATGCACACTATGCTGTACTGTTTATCAAAACTTGCTGCAAACACCTGTATAGTGAAGCTGTTGTGTATCCGCGGCATAAGCCATTCAAATGTTTTGACACAGCGCTAGAAATATTGAGCGATCCATGAACCATGTGACCGCACGCGCCGCCGCGAGATGACAGGCTGGCAGCAACAGGAGTATCAGACTGTACTTGAGCAACAGCGCAAACTCTTTCGGAATATTTTGAACAGCTGAATATTCACCTCATGATGAAAAAGTAGAGACGATTGTAGACAAAAATGAAGAGGGATTTAATCTTAGTTTTTATTTTATGCAAAACATTTAGATTTTTGGGTACATTTCAGGTGATCTCAGCATGTGGAGAGAAGAGATGGGGGAAGAGAGGGTGAAGAGAAGGAAATGAAGCTTGATGTCTAGGATGTGGATGCTAATGTTAAAGAGAGAGTTCAAAAGCTAATTTCCAGAAATGTCCTTTGTTTTCTCAGAGAGTAGCCCGCTCTGAGCCCAGGCCGCTTGGCTCCAGTCTTACAACAGTGCTATTGTGTCACGTTTGGTGAGGACGCGGCGTCAAAACTGAAGGTGCTGGATCTGAAAATTAACTATTTACTATGATTGTTTTTTGTATGACTGTGTAGAGCAAATGATTGAGCGAAACTCTTCCCACATGCAGTGCAGTGATACGGTTTCTCTCCGGTGTGGAGCCTCTCATGTCTTTTCAGATGATCTGAATGAGTGAATCTCTTGTCGCAGTGTGAACACTTGTATGGTTTCTCTCCAGTGTGAATTCTCTGATGCTGTTTTAAATGTCCAGCTCCAATAAAACTCTTCCCACACTCAAAGCATACATGATCTCTTTCACCAGTGTGTATTTTCTGATGATCTTTTAAATTCTGCAGCTGTGAAAAACTCTTTCCACACAAAGAACATGAATGTGGTTTCTCCTGTGAATGAACTGTCAGGTGTTTCTTCAGGCCTGAAGCCCTCAAAAATGTTTTGCCACATTGATCACATTCATGCAGTTTCTCTCTAGTGTGGATGATCATGTGTTGCTTAAGGTTTCCTTGATGTCTGAAACTCTTCCTGCACTGATCACATGTGAACGGTTTCTCTCCTGTGTGGATCCTCATGTGAAGCTTGAGACTGTGTCTGCGTGTGAAACTCTTCCCACACTGACGGCAGGTCAAACATTTCTTGTCTCTTCTCTCAAGAATAGAAATACTTTCAGTCTGTGAGCAAGTTTCTTCTTCAGTTTTGACATGATGTTTCTCCTCTTCACTCTCCTCATCCATCAGCATCACATCTGAAATGACAAAAAAAGTCCATAGAAGTTTGAACTTTTCAATGCGGAGCGCTGTGACTCCATGTTACTTTGAGCGCATCATTCTGTGCACGGACTGTGCATAAGCGCTTTGCTGTTTTATTAAATATCAGGGTTTTTCCTGCATAGAGAATTACAAGGCGGCCGTCTCCATCAAACCGTCTTCCGTCTGTCGACAAAACTTCAGTCACATGCTCAGATTAGGCCTGTCATGATAATTAAATAATCATGAGAAATATATATTGTCACATGATCCTTCAGCAATCATTCTTATATTATGATTTACTGTTACAAAGTCATCTAAAGCCATTCCATATGTAAATGTGAGGGACAGAAGAATATTTACCTCGTTAAATTAAAGTTCATGGAAACTCGTCTTTCCATCCACTGTGGCTGTCAATCATTCTCCGTTCATTATTCAAAATGCACGTCGCATTCGGTTACGACAGTCAGCAGCAGCACGGTAAAACTCTCTCCAAGATGATATATTCCCATTATAATACTTGATATGCACATAAAGGGCTGTGGGTATTTGCATAAAATGACTTTATCTTGCAGGAGTTTATAGCGGTTTCTGAACGATGTTGTACACGCTGCCAGGTGACAACACAAGGACTATTAATTAGCATCACACGCACAATAACTAGAATTTAAAACTGTGAAGAAACAAATGATCAGTAAACTGTTGGACAGATATACATTAATTAGACCAAGATTTGTGCGCATTTGTGCCGTGAACTTTTCAATGCGCACTCTGACTCCATGTTGCTTTAACTTCTTAACCAGCAGCGGATCGTGGGCGGGGAGGTTGACGGAAGTGGCCGTGTCTGTACTTTTATTTACTTTTGTTTTATCCAAAATATTCAATCAACTAATCACAAACTATGCATCATTTGAAAGCTAAAACACTCAAGACTCATGTTCTGTTTTTGCAATAAATACACCAGAGAAGAAAGCGTTAAATTAAATCCTAAAGGACCGGCCATTTAAACATTAGAATAATAAACGCAGTACTCAGATCCGACGAATGTCAGTGTAAGGGTCCACTCTTCAAAATGCATCCCACTTTTTAATCCAAAACAAGGAAAAAAACAAGGAAAAAAACTAAAAATCCTACTTTGTTTGGATGAGCGTTTTGAGTTGGAGTAATCAATCATGTCCATTTTCAATGAACGCTGCACGGAGAGCGCTGACACATCAGATGCGCGTTTAAAACATGACAGCGAAACGGTATGAATACAGAACACTACAGTACTTGTTTGCAAATCATTATAAAGTAATTAATTTCTTGACTAAATGCTGCATTAACAGGTAAAGAACAGCAGTGTGTATGTTTGTCAACGAGGCTGAGAGGACGCTAACATTAGCAGTACCTCAAGCAGTTAAAACAATGTGATAAAAACACACGCAAGTCAGACCTAAATGTTGCATGTAGGGATGCACCGATACCACTTTTTTTCACAAGTACTTATATTTGGGTACTTGCCGATACCGAGTACTGATACGAGTACTTAATACCATTACAGTTCTTCTAACAATTTTTTATTTTCATCAGATGTCTTTCACTTTCTGACTGTAACAAAGTAAATACACAATTTGATGCTGTTGCTGACATTTTAACATTCAACTTGGTGTTTTCCTAAACAAACATGGCACTGCTGCCCATTTCACATAAATGTAACCTGTAACATTCAGTGGATTCCATTACCACAACATAGTAGCAGAACAACTGAATTAAATTAGTATATGTTGCCATAGCCAATAGGGTTGGGAATCGTGAGAAATGTTCCGGTTCCGGTTCTGGTTCCGGTTCCGCCTAACGATTCCGGTTCCATTAAAATTATTAAACAAATAGTGGTAAAGGAAAAAGGCACAATACGCAACTCAAACAATCCATTTTGTGTTTATTACTTGCTCTAAAATTAATTTACAGGTTGGCAATGTCAAAAAAGTCCTGTACTGTACATATATTACAGTATTAATTAAGCCATTCTTGCAACACATTTTTTTTTTCAAATGAACACCTCTGAAATTGTCTTATTACATTTTATCTCTCTGTCTCTGAATAAAACCAAGTTATAAATTATATTTATTAGTTATATTTATTAATTAGTTGTATATTAATTTAATAGTAATTCAGTTATTCAGTGAACTTGTAAATAATAAATTGCAATTCAGCATTACAAAGGTAATTGTGCCTAAACGCTTACCTAAACCATGGTGAGTCAACGGTTGACAAATAAATATATATATAGGCCTTTCACTATAAATCTGGTATAAGCCCTGTGGCACTCTGTGCTGTAGCAAATGTTTTGTCAAATTGCTAGTGCAGCCTCCTTTGCATGTTATTACCTTTTCACATGTGTTACATTTTGCTTCATTATCATTCATTCTTTGGAAATGAATCCATACTTGTGACTTTCTCTTCGCCATGCTGGTGGTCAACGAGAAAAAATCTGACGCAAAACCATAAATGTGTAGCGCGAGGGCTTTCAGTGCTGAACTGCGTTGCACTCCTGGAAGCGGCAGGCAACGTAATTAATATTCATGATGAGGTGAGCCAGGGTTGCCAGGTTTTCACAACAAAACCCGCACAATTGCACAATCGCTTCAACCCGCGGACATGAAACACAGCCTGCGTCAATAGTGTTTAAGTAGCCCAATTCCACGGGAAAACCACGGACTTGGCAACACTGGCTGTCACTCGCTATTAAAGGATACGCTTCCAGCGCTTCGCACACACATTGCACCAGAACCGTTTTCGGAACCGAAACTTAGGAATTTCGCGCGGTTCTGCTATTTTTCAAAAATCAGTTTCGGTTCTGCATAAGAACCGGTTCTCGGTTCCCAACCCTAATAGCCATACAGCCCTTTTTGGAGATGGAAAGAAGCTTCTCTGCATTATCAGCTATGAGCCTGTTTCTGTGTTTTCATCTACAATGTGTGGCACTGAGCTAACTTAGGGATGAGCGAGACTAGTCGATTACACGTTAGTGCTGCTGCAAGACGACTTGGAAAATACTAGTCATTTACATTTTTTTGTATTTTTTTTTGTATTCAAAGCTGCAGTATGGAGTTTTTAAAAAACGTTGACTTAAGGCCAATTTATACTTCTGCGTCGAGTGCACGCAGAGGATACGGCGTACCCTACGCATAGACGCGTTGGATACGCCGTACCCTACGCCGTAGCCTGACGCGCACCTCTCCAAAAATGTAACAACGCGTCAATTCTACGCGGACCGCAAGCGCTGTGATTGGTCTGCCAGAACCCTTCCCTCAGGTCAATAAATAAAATAAAAAAATCTGCGATAGGAGTGTGTGTGTCCAGAAATAGGATGATAGTTCCTTACGTCTGCTATAACACACTATTTTGCAGTCCAGTGATTCTATATTTATATATTTATATTTATATTTATGCATTTGGCAGACGCTTTTATCCAAAGCGACTTAACATTGCATTCAATGTACACATTTTACACTTTTTTTTTTCAATTCTTGCTTTCCCTGGGAATCGAACCCATGACCTTGGCGTTGCTAGCGCCATGCTCTACTGTTTGAGCTACAGGAAAGCAACAGGAAAGCTACAGGATTCTTTAAGGTAGTAAATAAATACATAGATCCGCAGAATATAGTTTATTTATTTTCTCATTAAAACCAAAGATGTTAATCAGTAATTGTATATCAAGAACAAGGACACATTAGGGTATATTTCGTGAATGAAGTCTCTGCAACAGCAATCGATTGCTCGAGCCACCGCTGCTGAAAACAGCGGCCACGAGCTCCGCATGGTTTCACAAATGCATTCCAGCGCCAGATCGCCTTATTTAACTTTACTAATCAACTAGAGATGCTTAATTTGTATTAGATACAACAACTCAAGCTGCAAGAAAAGCCGCTCTCTCACTGCTGCTGATATTCCGACATGAATGTACAGATTCTACACATCAAGCTGCTTCTTCTTCGGCTGTTGTCTTGATTACACCAACATGTCCGAGGACACTGCCTCCTAGCGTCTGCATGTGGAATTGCACATTGACGCAGACAACAGCGCAGAAGTATAAATGCTCACGACGGCGTCGGCTACGCGCATAGCCTACGGCGTACACTACGGCGTACACTCGACGCAGAAGTATAAATGGGCCTTTAGCCTGAAAATTTGAACAAGCACAACTCACAGGTCACTCCCCCTTGCTCTCTGCTGCGCTACAGCTCTCCCTCCACAGCTCCTCCCCCATCACAGCGGAGCCTGCCGTGAACGCGCAGGCTAGTAACTAGGGCTAGGCTAGTAGAACGTAGCAGGGCCACCGATGACGGCGGATAAACAGTTATGGCACATTCACTGGTACAGATGAAACATCAACAATATGATTTACATTGACTATGGCCTGCCCATACTTTGACTACAAACTTGGTTCCTAAAAACATTTCGTATTTTGCAATACATGTAATGTAACTATATGACGTTGCACTATTTCTATAAGTAATAGTTAGTAAGATAATTTAACGGTAACTAACGTTACAGTATGCAAGTAATTATTCTATCGATATCAGGGCTCAACATAGCGACCATTTTGGGCGCATTTGCACCTGAAAATTACTGTGTGCGACTGTGAAAAAATATTTAGGCGCACCGGTGCGAGTGACCCAATCGATTCTCATGAATAGATGTAGCCTATTAAACAATCGGAATAAAAACTACAACTGCCAAAGTGCATCAACACTGACTGAGCAACAATTACGTTTCGATCTCTGAGATCGACTGCTTGTCGTGCCTTCTGTCAGCAGAGCATGTGCAAAAAACGTGTATCATAAATCCATTTTCCAAACCGTGTTTTCATCTTACCCTGAATCACTACGGTACACATATAAGTAGTGTTTATATTCTGACTATTTTATTCCAGTTTGGATCGCAGCGCTGCGGAGGAGCACAGTCCCTGTGTGACTCGCCATAGACACAAACAGAGAGAAGTAGCTCCGGCTGCAATGTTCTTCCGCAAAACGCGTGCAGTTCTGTACTAAGCACCAGAGCGCCACAAGTTACGGACTGCTATTGCTCCGAGTTGGCATGATTGCAAATGTGATACTTATCTTGTACAAAAGTCCAATAGACAAGCTGATGTTAAGTAACAACGTTTTAGCCAAACTACAAAATCAAAACTACACCAGAACTGTTGCGCATTTCCAAGCGGTTCGATTCGAATGAATCTGCGTTTGAACGATTGAATCAATGACTCACACATAGACTTGACGCCACCTACTGGCGGTTTTATTTTCATATTTAGACTTTGCATTAACTTTTTATTTAAAATATCAAACTTTTAAAGTTTAACTTGTACATAACCCATTTCTAAATTCAAAAACTTATATTTAAAACATTCATACAACATTATTTACCCATGAGCTGCATTAAACAGTCTAAACACCACTTCAGAGCTGCTGTGACACTTCTACAGTGCAAAGATGGATCTTTTGATGCTGATTTAATTAGATTGGTAACAGTCTAATTGTGTCTTATTGCTCTAACTGAATTTATTGTTTAAATTAAAATTTTAAAAACAACATTTCTATTTTAATTGAAGAAATTGACAAGATGATCCATATATTTAATAAGATTAGAAAACATTGCTCTTATAATGGTAAAAATGCCCCTGGACATTAATTTAAAGGGACAAAGATAGTCCTGTAATGGGAAAGTTATAATTGGAATGCGTGTTATTGATCAGAAAGTGCTCCTAAATTTTTGACTGTGCTCCTAATTTTTTAAAATTAGGAGCACAAGTGCTCCTCAAGAAAAATGTTAGCGTAGAGCCCTGGATATGTAATGCCAAATAAGGTTTGCTAGTACATTATTTTAGCAACATGACAAGCCAGTGAATTAGTAGGTTTCAATAAATGCTTTGCACAGTGCATGACATTTTATCTGTATGTTATGCGGCTAGAGTTTTGACAAGGAGTCAATGGGCTCAGACGAGGAATTCACACCCACAGCGACTTCGAGGAGTCAATGGGCGGTGAGAAGAGGAAGCCAGGATACTTACTTGTCAAGCAGAAATGTGGCGAACTCTGCATCGGTTTTTAATCCTTTCAGGACACGTAGCTCCCTCCACCTCGGAAAAGCTGCTCCGATATTTACCCTCGTTTTATTTTGGGCTCATCTGTCTTTTTCCGTTTACCCGCCTTTATTTTATGAGCAGGTGCCACTCGAGGAATTGGCAGTTTTGATTGTTTGTCCGCCATAAGCAAAGCTGCGGCACACCAGTAATCTTGAATTTGAACGAACACGAGCTTGATCGACACTGCTAAGACACTCCTCCTGGCTCTGATCGGTTGTTTCTTACCGGGAGCGGTGTATTTCTGCAAATGGCAAAAGGACCACTGGGAGGAGCCAGAGGATCTTGATTTTTTCACAGATTATCGGTCTCATATTCTACTGTCAGGACATAATGACAGGTTTAACAAATATGTAAAAAATAAATTTTTACAAAAGTTACCAACTGCAGCTTTAAGGTTTTGCTTTAAATATATATTTTTTACAAAGGCTATGTTTAAATTACTGTCGTGTTAATGTTATATCTTGAAATTAATATATTATTTTGAAAAGTGTATATCTGCAGCAAAACACAATCATTTAATTTTACCTCAGGTTTTGCATG
The DNA here is from genome assembly GCA_033150135.1 of Gobio occitaniae. Taxonomy (NCBI): domain Eukaryota; kingdom Metazoa; phylum Chordata; class Actinopteri; order Cypriniformes; family Gobionidae; genus Gobio; species Gobio occitaniae. The sequence continues at coordinate 340,587 of JARQWZ010001092.1, forward strand.
CGTTGGTTTTCTCTGCCGCTTGCAGAGGCTTCAGATAAATCTCCACTCGGGTGAAGGAGGATTTTGAAAGCTTACACAAAACTTTTCAATTTTCTTCCATATCATGTCAAACTAGTATAACAATTAAGCTTGCTTAGGCTTGTTATACTACCGGGGTTAGGCTAATCATTGCGCACATCCCTACTAAACAGCCTTTCACTTTTGGCAGTCACTAACGAGAGGTATCTGCCTCACGAGCGGTTAAGCTAAATTAATCGGTTAATCGGTATCGGTGCATCCCTAGTTGCATATATAAAATTAGTGATGTGAGAACGCAAACTGTATCGTCATTAGGGTTGGGTACCGAAACCCCCTATGTAACCGGTATGTACCAGACCGAATCAGAACGCAGATGCTTCAGAAAATCCCCAAAAGTGACTGAACCAGCCATCGTAAACACTATCTTTTGTGATAAATAATATCATTAGATAAATGTTCATACATAGATTAGTTACAGTTATTATTTATTGGTGAATTATCCAGGATTAATGGACTATTCAGTAAATAAACAATAGATTAAATTTAAAAAAAAATTTTTTTATAGATTAATTGATTAAAAAAAAATAATCGTTAGTTTCAGCCCTAATTGTAGTGTCGACTGCATTCATCAACTCTGTTACCAAAGTTATCACAAATAACTTTATATTACAAAAAAACAGGAGAAAGAAACAGAAACTATAAAACACTAAAAATATAATTTACACTAAATCTGCAATTCTTAATTGATATGTTTAATGTTTATTTGTTTAATTATTACATTTCTTTAAAAAAAATTCTGTGTCAGGGTTGAAAGTGTATTTAGGCATGTCCCAAATTCTGCTTAGAGCTTTTTTTCCTCCTACAAACTCTAAATCTGATGAACTTTCTATCGTTACTGTTCTTCAGGCTCATGAATGAAGAATCAGGAATAAACACCAACCTCTTTGTTCTTCAGTGTGTTCTGGATCTCTCATGTTCTCACTGTCCTTCAATAAACTCTGTCTTTGCAGATTTCAGCTCTTCCTGATGGGCTGATGCTCATATTCCAGCATTTATTGGTGAATTGCAGTGGGAGGAGCTTCACTGAAGGAGGAGAAGCAGATCTGACAAAATCAAGAACAAATCACTTATTGAGTTTTTAATACTAACTTAAGTACAATAATTAGAAAGTATGAATGTTTGTATACCAATTCACAAATTCTCTCTTTACTTCTAAGAATTACATCCACATATTTTATCCCTACATTTATCTTACCTCTCATTATCATATAGGCAACGAATTATAGAAAAACATACAATTAAAAGATTCCAAATATAAGCAATGTAAGAATAAAAATGAAGAAATAAACATATAAAAATACCTTTACAAATTTCCAAAAAACAAATAAACCAAATGAGTTCGACAACTTGCGCTTGTTCGTTGTGTTTAATATGAAAGATGGTTTATCACAGATTAACGAAATAATCATGTAGATGTCTCAATCAGAGGTGGACAAAGTACACAACTCCATTACTTGAGTAAAAGTAAAAGTACTGCTGGTCAAATATTACTCCGTTACAAGTGAAAGTTGTAAAAAACGATTTTTACTTAAGTAAAAGTACAGAAGTATTTGTTTATAAAAGTACTTAAGTATCAAAATTAAATTTCCTTTTTTATGTCAATGCATTATTGTATTATTGTTGTATGAATGCACTCTATGCCATCATGGTGGTTTAAGCCAGTCAGTGATGCTCCATCCGACATGCTAGCATACGACTACCTTAAACTCATTTAAATACTTGTATAAAAGTTACAAAGCTCTTTACAAAGCTGCTGTCACATTAAGGCAGAATGCACAAATCCTATACACTGATACACATCCTATACACTGATACACATTCCCCCAACTGTTTACGTTCACTTAAAGGGATCCCCAGGTGTTAAGACTTGTATGACTTAATATAACAAACTATGTCTCTTACTGAAATATGTAGTAGAAAACCCATGAAAGATCCACATTATTTAAAAAATCCATTATACATTTGGACAATTAAGCCAGTCAGTAATGCTGGGAAGCTTCAGATGACCCTACAAAAGTGATTCTTGATAGGCTGTTTGCAAAAAAAAAAAAAACTTTTAAAGAAGAAAAAAATCATCCACTGTCTTGCACAGCTGCTACAGAAACGACTTTCACCTTCGAGGACCTTGATAGAAATGTAGTGGAGTAAAAAGTATGATATTTGTCTTTCAAATGTAGTGAAGTTAAAGTAAAAGTATCCCTAAAAAATAATACTTCAGTAAAGTACAGATACTCAAAAAGTGTACTTAAGTACAGTACTCAAGTAAATGTACTTTGTTACTGTCCACCTCTGGTCTCAATAGCTGATCGTGTCGTTTTCTTAAGTCTGTTGACACCAATAAAATGAGCTTAAAGGGCATATTGCAGGTTAGAGACCCCAGTGAGTCAATGTATAGAAAAATAATGTAGGAACTACATTTTCTTTAAAATATACTTTAAAATGCGCCATTAAGGCTGTAATCTCGTGAGAAATGCGATACCTGGCAAAGGTTAATGTTGATTGAATAGCTAATGACATCAACTGGACATTTCGTGACCTTTTGTTTCCTTGTATGTGATTGGTTTAAGCCTTTTCTGTCGCTGCGAGTGTTAAAATCGACATTGAAAGGAAAAAAAGAAACATTGTTTTTTCGCCGCAGCACATTCACGTTCGGTGTGGAAGCACTCATTACACAATCAGCTGATCAAAAAATACAACATTATTTGCGCGTCAAAATCGCATCCAGTGTGAAAGGACGCAACGGCCATCTCGTCCATACTTTTCGCTTCAGAACGGCTCATTAGAATCCTATGGGTGACGGCACGGACACTACGTCCATATTATTGTTTTTGACATAAATGCAGATATTATTGTAATTTAAAAAAATATATATTCTCGATTTTCAAATATTGCACCTGTCAATACAAAATATTCTGTAGCCTATTTTGCTGTCAATACTGCCGACTTTGTCTTTGCTGTATCAGTAGGCTATATTTATTTTTTACATGAAGTATAGGCCTTCTTTGGCAGCAGCGCTGGTGTGTAATGACATAAACGCCACACTCACGCCATGCAGCCAGTGTGTAGCCGGGTATAACAATGTTTGTCTTCATCATATCGCCGGGATGATAATCCTCCGGTCTAAAGTGAACTCCACACACCACCGCGTGTTTCCAAGCAGATGTCGTCTCTTCACCTGCACAAAACACACATGCAGGTTTTTAAAAAAAAATTTTTTTTTAGGAAACCTGTGGACTCGATGTCCTGACAGGGTGGACACAATAATTTACCAAGACAATGATAAATTGAAATAGAAAAACTACCGAAAATACACAGACTCTATACTGAATACCAACCTATTCTGCACTGAGCCAACGCAGAGCTCGGCAAGCGACTCCCTCTCGTGACGTAATATGACGCGGTGTTGAAAAAAAGCATTTTTTACAAGCGGTCAACAAAACGGCCACTTTATCTACTAAATTGGTGCTCTTATGTCCTTTTAAAACATTTTAAATCCTGCATTACCTTTTCATATGGTATTTTCATAAAAGGTTATATTAATTTGGAAAAAAAATTTACCTGCAATATGCCTTTTAATGTGTCAATGTACAGATGTGAAGACATCAGCATAATGAATAAGGTGAAAACAGGATCTATTGACATGAAATAAAGAGGCTTTTCAGCTTCTCTGATAATAGACCGCGGTCAAGTGAGCCGTCATCTGGAAACGCTCGGTCAAGCCAGCCGCAGCCTAGATATTGATGCTGGTCTATTTGTGGAATTACGGTACGGAAACATGGAGGTGCCAAAAAGCTGACTAGCTGAGATAGATCTGTATTTCAGCGGTTATTCTCTGAATTGACCTAACATCAAGTGCAACCTATTGAACTATTTTCAGTTTTACTATTTTCGCAGATATTTTACTGTGGACTTTTAGAGGAAATAAAGGCAAAGTCTGTCAAAATACAACATTACATTGCTCATTTTTTGTATTTTGTACTGCTATTATTAAAATTCCTATATTGACATGCCATTTTCAATATTTTCTTTTTCTGGATGACCATCACTCTGTCCACATCAATTTTCAAAGGGTTTTACTGTGGACTTTTAGAGAAAAATAAAGGCAAAATCTGTCAAAATACATTATTACATTGCTCATTTCTTGCATTTTGTACTGCTATTATTAAAATTCCTATATTGACATGCCATTTTCAATATTTTCTTTTTCTGGATGGCCATCACTCTGTCCACATCAATTTTCAAAGGGTTTTACTGTGGACTTTTAGAGAAAATAAAGGCAAAGTCTGTTAACAAATTATAATTTTTATAAATAAAAACTAGGATATAGCCACATTCACAACATTTCTCTTCAATGTGTTAATCAAATTAAATTTAAATTAAGGAGGTCAGTCAATGTTAAAGATGTTTAATTGTAAATGTTAATTAATTAAATTTGAGATTTGTATGGAGAAGATGGGTCAACTTAATAGAAACTACTATTTCTATTTTTATAAGGCAAAAAAAAACAGAAAAAAGGCAAAAACTTTATATTAATGTTTAAGAGCTCTAAAACAAAAACATCTATAATAACGCTTGAAAAAAACAATACATTTCACAACAAAAAAAAATAGAAAAATATACACAAATAAACAGCTAACCGTATTCTGGACAAATGTGGGCAAAATAATTTTGATTTAATTTTAAAAAATACTTCCCTTGATCTGAGCGGTACAAGATTTGGCTACTTTTCCTAAGTTTGCCTCCTGAACACACAATTTTTTTTGACTCAATTCTACAATGTTAAGTGGGTGGGGAAAAAAACCCTCCTTAATCTTGTATTTGGGTCAAAAATGGGCACCCATAGAAATGAGTGGGAAAAACCATAATTTAGAGCATTCTTCTTGTTTTTTTGTAAAAATAAATGAATAGATCCAATACAATGCATATCTAACATACACACAAATGAAGGGCTGATCCTGTACAACATTCTCATCATGGCAAAAACTCACACTCATACACACACATACATACACACACACACACACACACACACACACACACACAAACAATGCATTCAATGAGCCTATGACAGAGCTGGGCTTTTTATTTTTTTTTTCATTTCTTTTTTTTCTAATAAACTTTCATAAGCACTTCTCATTTTTCTCTTTTTTGACTATAACAAATTGTCCAACTATATTAAACAATGAAATCCGTTGAACATTACAATCACTGACCATAATAACCTCAACCATTTAAACTTTTCTTGTAAAAACCTGTAGATTGTAGACTGTTTTTGTATTTAATTTTATGGTCTTTCTGTAATTCACTCAAACTCTACAGTATATATTGATATGGACCGAAAACTAAGTTTTTATTTTTCTCTAAAAGTCCACAGTAAAACCCTTTGAAAATTGATGTGGACAGAGTGATGGTCATCCAGAAAAAGAAAATACTGAAAATGGCATGTCAACTCTGTAGGAATTTTAATAATAGCAGTACAAAATGCAAGAAATGAGCAATGTAATAATGTATTTTGACAGATTTTGCCTTTATTTTTCTCTAAAAGTCCACAGTAAAACCCTTTGAAAATTGATGTGGACAGAGTGATGGTCATCCAGAAAAAGAAAATATTGAAAATGGCATGTCAATATAGGAATTTTAATAATAGCAGTACAAAATACAAAAAATGAGCAATGTAATGTATTTTGACAGACTTTGCCTTTATTTCCTCTAAAAGTCCACAGTAAAATATCTGCGAAAATAGTAAAACTGAAAATAGTTCAATAGGTTGCACTTGATGTTAGATCAATTCAGAGAATAACCGCTGAAATACAGATCTATCTCAGCTTTTTGGCACCTCCATGTTTCCGTACCGTAATTCCACAAATAGACCAGCATCAATATCTAGGCTGCGGCTGGCTTGACCGAGCGTTTCCAGATGACGGCTCACTTGACCGCGGTGATAATAGTGAATAGCCATAGACTGTCAATACTCATTAAACAAGCCATTCAGGATCAGCAGCAGATCATCTCACTTTATTCACACTATTTGCTGATAGAAACAGATTGTTTGAGTCTGAATATATGATGAAAGTGTCCCATATGGATCTAAAAATAGTTCTAAAGTAATGAGTTTGTTAGCATCTTACCGTATGTGAAGAGCAAATTATTAAACTTTCTTCTTAAAGCGTTCTTTAGATAACAGACACACATATACCATTCAGATATGACCGCGTAAGAGGATTTTTAAACTGTGGAAAGAGTTGTTTTGCGATTGCTCCAAATAGCGGGAACTGTTTACCTCAGAAGATTCAACACTGACTGACGGGAGCGCGCCGGCCGCGCAGTGGTGATGACGTCATCGCATTTTATCAAATACGGTTTAAAACGGTTAAACTTATATAAAACGACATATCAAACCAAATAAGTGTATTCCATATTGCTTTTAGATGGAACTAAACTTACGAATTAAATATGTATTATTTATTCTTGATTCAAGAAGAATCAGCAGAAGTTTAGTTTGTCCATCCATCCATCATCTTCCGCTTATCCGGGGCCGGGTCGCGGGGGCAGCAGTCTAAGCAGAGACGCCCAGACTTCCCTCTCCCTAGCCACTTCCTCCAGCTCTTCCGGGGGAACCCCGAGGCGTTCCCAGGCCAGCCGGGAGACATCCCAGATAGCACACGTACGTCTGCAAGATGTCTGTTAAAGATCACTTAATCTGGAAAGCATCTGCTGTTTACAAACATCTGATAGAAGTCTTTAAGATGTCATTTTTACATACATTCTAAATCATAAACATCTTAAAGACATTGTTTAAACGTCTATTTGACATCTGACAGGAAACGTCCAATAGACGTATTGCAGATGAGCAAACACTCTAAAAAATACGTCTTCCAGATGTAAACACGCACATCAAATAGACGTCTCCGAGATGTACGTGTGCTATCAGGGATAGTCCCTCCAGCGTGTCCTAGGTCTTCCCCGGGGCCTCCTCCCGTACGGGACGTGCCTGGAACACCTCCCTGGGAAGGCGTCCAGGAGGCATCCGGAATAGATGCCCGAGCCACCTCAGCTGACCCCTCTCGATGTGGAGGAGCAGCGGCTCTACTCCGAGTTCCTCCCGAGTGACCGAGCTTCTCACCCTGTCTCTAAGGGAGCGCCCAGCCACCCTACGGAGAAAGCTCATTTCGGCCGCCTGTATCCGGGATCTTGTCCTTTCGGTCATGACCCAAAGCTCATGACCATAGGTGAGAGTAGGAACGTAGATTGACCGGTAAATCGAGAGCTTTGCCTTACAGCTCAGCTCCTTCTTTACCACGACAGACCAGTACATCGACTGCATTACTGCAGAAGCTGCACCGATCCGTCTGTCAATCTCCCGTTCCATCCTTCCCTCACTCGTGAACAAGACCCCAAGATACCTGAACTCCTCCACTTGAGGCAGGAACTCTCCACCCACCTGAAGCGGGCAAGCCCCCCTTTTCCGACTGAGAACCATGGCCTCGGACTTGGAGGTGCTGATTCTCATCCCAGCCGCTTCACACTCGGCCGCAAACCGTCCCAGTGCACGCTGAAGGTCCTGGTTCGAGGAAGCCAACACGACAACATCATCTGCAAAAAGCAGTGACGAAATCGTGTGGTTCCCAAACCGGACACTCTCCGGCCCTTGGCTGAGCCTAGAAATTCTGTCCATAAAAATTATGAACAGAACCGGTGACAAAGGGCAGCCCTGCCAGAGTCCAACATGCACCGGGAACAAGTCTGACTTACTGCCGGCAATGCGGACCAAACTCCTGCTCTGGTTGTACAGGGACCGAACAGCCCTAAGCAGGGGGCCGCCGACCCCATACTCCCAGAGCACCCTCCACAGGATGCCACGGGGAACACAGTCGAATGCCTTCTCCAAATCCACAAAACACATGTGGACTGGTTGGGCAAACTCCCATGAACCCCTCAGCACCCCGGAAAGGGTATAGAGCTGGTCCAGTGTTCCACGACCGGTAGGCTTGCTACGATAGTCGGTGTTGCCGGTGTTACCGGTGTCCAGACTCAACACCGGTTACATCACTTGCCCACCGTGGCACCGCCCACTGTCTTTTTGATTTTTTTATAGTAATAAAATAATTTAGTTCAGTTAGAAAACAGACAATACAAACAAAAACTGAACGTATCTGCTTAATAAAGCAGGATCCGACCGTGAGTCTCGGCAGCGGCAGGAGTCATTCATCAGATTTAAGAGTGAGGAGCTGACTGAGATGATCGCGGAAGATTTGGTTTCAAAGCGAAACGTAAAAGCGCCTATTTAAGGGAGTTTGTCATTTGTTTTGTTGTTGTGTTTTTCATTAAAAATAATAGGCGAATGAACCCACAATTCAAGCAACCCGCAGCCGAATTAGCGCTAATTCAAAACCGAAAGCAAAATGTGCACGGCCGCACAGAGCGCGCATTGTTTACTTTCGCCTGGCTCCGCAGTGCGAGCCTCCGCTACGCTGACTGCGCGCATTTATTTTTGCCGCGCGCACCCTCGCGCTCGTGCGGGCGCGTCGAGTATAAGCAAGGCTTTATGGACGAACTGTTATTCATTCATGGCGTGCATTTCAATCATTGACTGATCAATGCTTGATCAGTGCCCTGACTACTGAACTAGGGAACTGATTGAGACGCACCCATGGCCTCACAGAGCGCGCATTTACAGACGAGCTGTCATTCACGGTGTGTGCGTACTGGCGCGTTTTCAGTTCAGAGCGGTCGTGTGCATGTTACTTTCGGTTAGATAGAATTAATGATTTAAAAGCCTCCGCCGGTGATACCGGTATTACCGGTGTTGTCACACATCAATTAACCGGTGGGAAAATTTCCTCACCGTCACATCCCTAACGACCGGGACGAAAACCACACTGTTCCTCCTGAATCCGAGGTTCCACTCTTGCAGTTTAGTTTGTGTGAAACAAAAATAAAAGTTAAAGTAGAACACTCTTGAGATAAGAGAAAAAACATGTCCTTAACACAAAAGCGCTATTTATGCTATATCAGTTACATCTAAAGGAAATTTGTATACTCGGGACCTTCATTGGTTATACTTTTAAATAATGTATTTAGTATTATATTAAAAGCACAGTCAATACTTAGAAACATATGTCATTTAACCTCCTCATGAGGTCACAATGTAAAACTGCCAAACAAAAGGCTTGTTTGAGATGAGCGAAATCTGCGCAGAACCGATCACCGGTGATCAGCGCGAGATGCATTCCGGTTAGAAATGTGTCCGAGGGCGGTCCGCCTTGCTCTGATGTCATGCCGACGTATGTCAAAAAACTCTCGCGAGAGAAAGGCGGATGTGTCGGATTCTGCAGTCGAGCGCAGCTGCTCTCCACCGACTGCGCTGAGATAAAGCATGATGGGAAACGACTTGCTGACGACACAGCTTAATGCTTATTGGTTTAAACAACCGTGATGTATGGTTCTTTTTAAAATTGTTTGATTTTAAAACTCTGATATCATGTTTTTAGGTGTGAATATTCCCAAACTCTCTAAAAAAGGCGATCTCTCTGTGGGTTATGTGATTGTTGTCATATTTATAAATATATATATACAAACATGTATGTAGGCCTAATTAAAGTAAAAATGATTGATAAACACGTCTTTCGAATGGAAATAAATAACAAAAACTTTGGGTGTCTTGTTCATGATATTTATTTTCATATAAAAGTAACAGAACTTAAATTACATCCAGTTTATCAGCAACAAAGCGCACGAGTGTGAATCCCGCGATATTAGATTAGATTAGATTAGATTCAACTTTATTGTCATTACACAAGTACAAGTACAAGGCAACGAAATGCAGTTTAGGTCTAACCAGAAGTGCAATAGCAGCAAGTGCAGGATATACAACGTTTGCATAAGTGCAGGACATGGATATGTACTGAGTATATATAAATATATCTATAAATAGATAGATGGTTATTACTATAAACAGAATTTACAGGTGAATATGTACAGTGAATAATATACAGATGGTTATTACTATAAACAGAATTTACAGGTGAATATGTACTATGAATATAATATACGGATGGCTTTTACTATAAACAGAATTTACAGGTGGATATGTACTATGAATATAATATAATATACAGATGGCTATTACTATAAACAGAATTTTACAGTTAGAGGTATACAATGATATGTTAGGCTAAAATGAGGAATATGGTAGTGGATTAAGGTAGTGCAATAAATTATGGACAGAAGCTATCCGAAAAAAAAGTGTAAAAGTGCAGTGGAAGTGATTGCATTTTACAGTTAGAAGTAGGGTGCAAAATACAAATGTAAACAGTTGGTACTGTAAAAACAGTCGGCAGTGCAAATGAGCATAATCCAGTTAAGATATGGTAGTGCAGAATGCATAAGTAAACAGTTGTTACTGTAATAAACAGTCGGTAGTGCAAATAACAAAGTGAAGGTGGATGTGAGGTAGGAGAGTTAGCAGTTTATGAGGAAAGTGGATCAACGGGGGTTTGAGTTCAGTAAAGAGACAGCTCTGGGGAAAAAACTGTTCTTTAGTCTGCTGGTCCTAGTCTGGTGGATCCTGAAACGCCTGCCGGAGGGCAGGAGAGAAAACAGTCTGTGGGCTGGGTGCGAGGAGTCCTTGAGGATGCTGCGAGCTCGATGCAGGCAGCGTTTCCTCTGGATGTGCTCGATGGCAGGTAGTGGAGTCCCTGTGATGCGCTGGGAAGTTTTCACCACCCGCTGCAGTGCCTTGCGCTCCGCAACAGAGCAGCTCCCATACCACACTGCCACACAGTTGGTCAGGATGCTTTCTATTGCGCAGCGATAGAAGTTCACCAGGATAGCCGAGGAGAGCTGATTCTTCCTCAGTGTCCTCAGGAAGAAGAGGCGCTGGTGAGCCTTCTTGACCAGGCTGGAGGTGTTGGTCGTCCACGACATGTCCGCCGAGATGTGGATCCCCAGGAACTTGAAACTGGAGACACGTTCAACAGCCATTCCATTGATGTGGATGGTGTCGTGTGTGCCTCTTGACTCCTTCCTTTTGGTGGTGTTGAGGAGCAGGTTATTTTCGGTGCACCATGTGGCCAGGTGCTGGATCTCCTCCCTATAGGCAGTCTCATCGTTGTTGCTGATGAGACCAATCACCGTAGTGTCGTCCGCAAACTTGACTATAGAATTAGATCCATACACAGATCCATACATCCATACACAGGCTTGCAGTCGGCGGTGAAGAGGGAGTAGAGAAACGGGCTTAGCACACAGCCCTGTGGTACGCCAGTGTTAAGAGTGATGGATGTGGAGCAGGTGAATCCTGAATGAACATTCTGGGGTCTGTCAGTTAGGAAGTCCAAAATCCAGTTGCACATTGAGGTATTGATGCCCAGGCCTCCAAGTTTGGCTATTAACTTGGTTGGGATGACAGTGTTGAATGCTGAGCTGAAGTCAACAAACAGCATACGTGCGTAAGTGTTCTTATGGTCCAGATGGGTGAGCACAGAGTGCAGTGCCATGGAAACGGCATCCTCTGTGCTCCTATTGCTGCGGTAGGCAAACTGGTGTGAGTCCAATGTGGATGGTAGAGAGTCTTTTAGGTGTTCCAGGACCAGCCGCTCAAAGCACTTCATAACGATGGGTGTGAGTGCTACAGGGCGGTAGTCATTAGGGCACCTCGGGTTAGAGTGTTTTGGCACTGGCACAATGGAAGTGCGTTTAAAGCATGATGGTACAGCTGCTTGGGCAAGAGACAGGTTGAAAATGTCTGTAAAAACCTCAGCGAGCTGCTCCGCACATGCCCTGAGAACACGACCAGGGATGTTGTCTGGTCCAGCAGCCTTGTGTGCGCTGATCCGGCTCAGTGCCTTGCAGACATCTGAGGAGGAGAGTGTGATTGGTGGGTCAGCTGAGGGTTTGAGCTTGGTGGCAGTTTCTCTGTTGTCTCTTTCAAAGCGAGCGTAAAAGTGGTTTAGCTCGTTCAGGAAGTTGACATCAGTGGCTGCGGGGGTGGAGTGGGGGGGTTTGTAGTCACTGATGGCCTGGATGCCCTGCCACATGCGTCGAGGGTCAGAGTTGGAAAAGTGACCCTCTATCTTTAGCTTGTAGCAGTGCTTGGCCTTTTTGATGCCCCTCTTCAGGTTTGCTCTGGACGTACTGTAGGCTTGTGCATCTCCTGATCTGAAGGCAGTATTGCGTGACTTCAGCAGGAGTCGAACTTCCCTGTTCATCCATGGCTTCTGATTTGGGTATGTGGTGATCTGTTTCTGGGTTGTAACACTGTCAATGGTGGTATTGATATGATCCAATACAGAGGAGGTGTAGAAGTCAATGTCCGTATGAGCGCCACTGGTGGATTGAGAAGCAAACACACTCCAGTCTGTGTGTAGAAACCTTTCCTGGAGTGTGGAATCAACCCCCGCAGGCCACACCTTGATGGTCTTCACTGATGGCTTCACACGGTTGATGAGGGGTGAATATTTGGGGATGAGGAACAAAGAAAGGTGATCTGACTGTCCCAGGTGGGGGAGGGGTGTCGCAACGTAAGCGCCAGCCATGTTTGTGTAAACATGGTCTAAGGTTTTGTTTCCTCTGGTGTGGCAGGAAACATGCTGGTGAAACTTGGGTAGCACTGACTTTAAGTTTGAATGATTAAAGTCACCTGCAACAATAAAAGCAGCTTCCAGGTGATCAGTCTGTTGTTTACTGATGGCTGCATGAAGTTCTTTCATAGCAAGCTTGGCATCAGCATCCGGAGGAATATAGGCTGCAGTTATAATGGTGGAAGTGAACTCCCGCGGTAGATAAAACGGTCTACATTTAACCATGAGAAACTCGAGGTTAGCTGAACAATGACTCCCAACAATAGCAGAGTTTGTGCACCAGGCTTTGTTAATGTAAATGCACAATCCACCACCTCTGGTCTTACCGGAGCAATCTAATGTTCTATCCGCCCGGAGCGTGTGGCATCCCGCTAGCTCAATAGCGGTGTCCGGTATTCCGCCATTTAGCCAGGTTTCCGTGAAGATTAGGACGTTACAGTTCAAAAGTTTCTTGCTGTGTGTGATGCTGAGTCGAATCTCCTCCATTTTGTTCACTAGCGACCGTACATTGGCAAGGAAAATACTGGGTAAAGAGAACCGATGTGGGGTTAGCCTTAGCTTTAGCCTTAGGTTAGCTCTCAGACCTCCGCGTTGTCCCCGCCTTTGTTTACGATCTCGGCGCCGCCTGCGAGCACTTCCGCCCGGCCGGGTAGAGTGCATAGCCTCGGGTGTCCTAGCGATCTCAGGAAGGAGTCGAAGATTGTCCATAAAACTGTCGGAAATTCGCAAACCAATATCCAAAATCTCACCACGGGTGTACGATGTTAAGGCACAACTATTCTGAACGAACAGACCCGAGATGAGCAGGAAAAATACCGCAAAATTGCAGAATCTGGAGAGACCCAGAGCCTCGCGAACTACTCGCGCCGCCATCTTGGATCTGGATATCCGCCTTTGATCTCGCAGGTGTCGGATCCACTACGAGAAGAGGGAACTGTCCGGCTTGCCTGCACTTTTTTCACTCCTCCCCTCACTGCAGCCGCCTAGTCTCGGCTGAACTGCAGGCGAGGTGAGGCGCATCTCAAACAAGCCTAATGTGTCCAAAAATGCAACAAATTAAAAAAGTACACAGTTACATTAAGACATGGGAATCTTTAAGATATCAAACAATACAAAAAGTAAATCTTGTATTATATAAAAGTTTTGTCCTCACTTTGCATCAACTCCGTCAGGATTTATTATAATTATTAATAAATCGGGCAATGTCATGGGTAGCTTTAACTCTGAGCACCCTTTTCTATTTCCTGCTCAGTGTGGCTCTCACTGTCGACAAATAGTTCTGGAAGTTATATATTTTTTAATATTTCAAACAAAACAATACTGAAGTCTATTCTGTCTCTGCTTTAACATGTCAACTCCGTCATCTAAGTGTAATAGTTTCTGTAAATAGTAGTGGGATAAATCTTGGCATGTTGATATGTTTATTAGGGCAGATACAACTGAGAGAAAAACACAATTGCTCCAGCATCCCCACTGTAAAACATTCAATTTTGTCAATTCTGTCAGACATCAACTCCGTCAGATTATGCTCTCAAAAAGTCTGTGTAATGTGATTTAATTTTTTTTTTTGCATGAATTCTTCTAACGCTGTTTCAGGATTCTACTTACATATTAATGGACTATTTAGAAAATAAACAATAAACAACTACTTACATATACTGTGCTTTTGGCACATCAAAGATGTAAAAAGATGTATTATTTCTCACATTATCATTAATTGAAGATAAAAGTGATTAGCATTTTAGCATAAAAAGGCGGGCAGCTTAATTTACTGACATTTTTCATCTGTGGCACACATTTGGTATGCTTGGACATCGGACAAAATGGTTTTTTTTTCTTTCTTTTTTTTAAGTTAATAAAACCCATGTTAGCTACTACACTTTATTAACACTTTAATTAATCTCTTAGCCATTTCCACTCCCTAATACAGGGCTTTTCATTTGTATTGTACTGAAGTATGAAGGATAATGTAGGAAAAGTCACAAGCCTTAACAGCCTTTAGCGGTTATTAAACCCATGAAGCCTTATTCTTGTCTATCATGATTTTCGACTTGTCAGAAATATCAGTTAATATCGGGGGGGTTTCTTGAAATTTTGTGACTTTTTCTCATTTAGGGTCATGAACATGCATGCAAAGTTTCAACATGCTGATGTGTGGTGAAATGTGCACACAGAAATCTTAAACGATCTTGCTGTTCGTGGGTCAGTTTGACCCATATCGGCAGCTGCTCAAACTGTTCAACTGTACAGACCCAAAAAAACAAAACACTTCTGCGTGTGTGTCAGAGCTCTTCAACTCTAGTCGTGAAGTGCCAGTGTCCTGATGGGTGTAACAACATATTATTTTCAAAATTTGTCTCCCACTTTTTGAGCATAGACAGAAATTGACGTTTCCAACTTAAATAGTTGGGGGGGGGGTGCTTTGACGCGATCAGAAAGTTTGGTCAGATCGGTGTAGTTTTTTTCGCGACCTGAGGAGTGAGGACACAACCCTTTTTCCTGTTTGGAATATGAAGTGTAATCTTATTGGCTGGTGAGTTGATTAGGGAGTGGTGTGGGATAGCATCGGCTGACGGCCAGTATAGGTCTGGTAGCGGAGCTGTCTCACAGCTTCTGGTTGGTCACTAAGCTAATAACTTTGTTAGGATGGCAGGGAGGCAGGTGGATAGTATGAAGTATAGTGAACTAGAGTGGAATGGCAGTGATGAGAGGAGGGAAAGTGATTGGGAGGAGGTAGGGAGAGTGTGCAGGGATAAGAAGGCAGCTAGTCATAAAAGAAAGAAAAAAGGTGAGGCTTGTTCAAATGGGACAGAAAGTGGGGAAAGAGACGATGAAAGGAAGTGAATTTAATGTAGTGGTATGATTTGAGAGACAAGGAGGAGTTAAACCCGCTTAAGTTAACCAAAATAATATGAGAACAGGTAGGAGAAGTGAAATATGCAAGAATGTTGGGAGATTGAAATTTACTTGTAGGATGTAATAATGAAGTACAGATGGAAAAAGCAAAGAAGATGAGTTGCGTTGGAAAAATTAAAGTAGTACAAGTAGCAAGAGTTGGGGAGAAAATAACTGGTGGCAGTAAGGGAGTGATGTATGAAAGTGTGACTTTGAATATGAAAGAACTGGTGGAGAACTTGAGAATGAAGAATAAGTCAGTTAAAAATGCCATAAGAGTGACAAGAGGAATTGAAAAAATAGAAACGGAATCAGTGTTGGTTGAGTTTGAAACAAAGGATGTACCAAAAGAGCTATATTATGGATTTATGAGATACAGCAGAAGGGAATATGTACCCAAACCAATGAGATGCTATAATTGCAAGGAATTTGGGCACATGGCTAAGGTATGTAAAGGAAAGAGAAGATGTGCTAGGTGCAGTGGGGATCATGAGTATGGAAAGTGTGGGGAGGAAGTAAGGCCAAAGTGTTGTAATTGTGGCGGGAGTCATAGTGTGGCCTTTTGGGGATGTGAAGTAATGAGAAAAGAAGTTAAGATACAACAGATAAAAACAAAGGAAAAAAATCTTATGTTGAGGCTGTTAAGAGAACTGAACAGGAAAAGGAAAGTCAGAGCAGAGAAAATGTAACGGGGGAATGGGAATGCCAACAAGAAAAGAAGGAACAATGGGAGGAGAAGAAGAAAATACTGACATTCATAGCGTGGGTGATAAATGCTACAGCTGAAATTAGTTCAACAAAAAAATGACATGATTGCCGCTTTCAATATATTGCAATATATTTGAAAATATAAATATTAAATAACATATATGGGAATATATTGCCTAATGTATTACATGATATTTTACAGTATACTGCAATATATTTTGGTTTCGTAAGGGTAGCAGAAAGGCAGCGCGATGTAAACAAACCAGACCAGAACTCCACACGCCGTGACAGCAGCTTCACATTCTGTATATCAACTGTCTTTTAGACGGCAGGCAAGTCTTCTATTTCAGTAAAAAAAAAAAAAATGCTCCTCTTCATAAAATAAGGACCACGTCAACCTATGTTGTGATTTTCTGTTTATAGCACATTACAGACTTTCCTCCATCTCGTCCATTCTGTTTTTCACTTCCTGCCCTCCACCTGAATGTCATCCGTCATCAGAACCATGTGATTGCAAACAAGCTATTATAGGATATAGAAACCTTTTTTATTAACCATGCAGGTCTATTTTGACAAAGGCATACATATTTCGTTGCTACAGTTATCACTGTCATACATTGCAATTTCATCACCAAACAATTTAGCGGATTCGTTCGTCACTGAAACTTTAAAGTTTATGCAGACACAAAATACACAATAAAGACACTACATTTATATCATCATGCTTTAGTTTGAGTTACATATTACGTTCAATTTTCATATGTAATTTGTTTTGTGAAGAAAAGTACAAGTTTTTTACAAACAGTTATTGTTCATGAAGCTGAAGATCAGAGGAAGATTTGTAAGTAGTTTTTAAAATAACTTGTCATTCTTACACTATATAGTGTATTAAAAAAACACGTGTAAGATATACTGTCATACGGTTTGCAACTGTCCATCTTGACTTTTATTCTCTTGAGATTTGCTATCCTGTAAGTCAATAAAAAGAGAGATCTGTGTCATGTTTGTTTACTTTTAGTTTTTGCTCACTTATTATCTGCTGATTCTTCTTGCATCAAGAATACATTCATAAATT
This sequence comes from Gobio occitaniae, assembly GCA_033150135.1. Lineage (NCBI taxonomy): Eukaryota > Metazoa > Chordata > Actinopteri > Cypriniformes > Gobionidae > Gobio > Gobio occitaniae. The sequence continues at coordinate 357,924 of JARQWZ010001092.1, forward strand.
TAGTTACAGCTAAAAACCCATGAAATTGTTGGGTACAGTATTTTGCGCGTTTTTGATAATCTTCGATTGATCTCGTCTCGCGGTGATGACGTCATCACCAGAGCTCGCTACGCTCGCTACCTTCAGTCAGTGTCGTCATCTCAGGTGGGCAGTTCACGCCATTACAGGTAATTGTAAAATACTATTTACAAAGTATAAATATCATTTTATGGGTGGTTTTCATTGGGTTCGGCGGTATTTGTGTGTGTGCTAACTAAAACGCTTAAAGAAGAAGGTTTTATTTCGTATATTTCAAAAATATTTAATAATAAAAGTAATGTTACAGCACTTTAAACATATGTTCAGACTCCAACAATCTGTTTCTAGCTCAGAATAGTGTGAATAAAGTGAGATGATCTGCTGCTGATCCTGAATGGCTTGTTTAATGAGTATTGATAGTCTATGGCTCATCACTATTATCAGAGCAGCTGAAAAGCCTCTTTATTTCATGTCAATAGATCCTGTTTTCACCTCATTCATTATGCTGATGTCTTCACATCCGTACATTGACACATTAAACTCATTTTATTGGTGTCAACAGACTTAAGAAAACGCCAAGATCAGCTATTGAGACATTTACAAGATATAGGTAAGTTTCATAAGTGTTTATTTCATTAATCTGTGATAAACCATGTTTCATATTAAACACAAAACTAAGCCCCATAAACGAAAATAAGTTAAAGTAAACTCAGTTGGGTTATTTAATCGAAATACGTTAAATTATTTTTCTGTTTATTTAAAAAAATATTCTTACATTATTTATATTTGTATTCAAATTTCTATAATAATAGATTATCTGCCTATATGTTAATGAGAGGTAAGTGAAACTTTAGAAATAAAATGTGGATAAAATTCTTAGCAATAAAGAGAATTGGTGAATTAGTAAACACTTTGCAATTAATGTACTTAAAGCTACTTTTCTAGATCGATAGATGATCATAAATATAGTGTGTGAATTAGAATAAAAACAAACGCTAGCCAAGTTTCCAACCACTTTTTCCACTGTTTTGTTTTCGACAAAGTGAATATACGTAAAAAAAAGATTGCGCAATTTGATGTCTCCAGCCTGTTTCCGTCCAATTGGCCTTTTACCGATAAAATGGTGTGCGTAATGACATCATCCCTAAAAACCCACATTGTCGCATAAGTTTTGTTGTTTCGCTAAACAAATCTGCCATATATATATATATATATATATATATATATATATATATATATATATATATATATATATATTGCATCTTTTGTGTCCCAAATATTTGGAAAATGCAGAGTGTAATGAGAAGATTGAAATTGACTTACTATTTTCAGAATAATAGGCCTATTACTAAATTAGGAAGTATTAATCAGAAGATCACGGAGAAGAGGGACTGACAGGACTGATGAACTGCCTTTATGATGGAGATCATGGGTGTGGACACAGCTCAATTGACCTGTATGCAACATGTTACTATCCATAAAAAATTATTGCTACAGTAAATGTTCGGTCATAGAGCAACAATCTTGAACATGCCATGGTTTGAAGTGGCCGAGAACGCATGTCAGATAATTCAAACCAAAAATAAGTTATTTGTTCTGGTTTAATAACATCAAATCAATCAAAAAGATCAAATTGCTGATAATTTTTTCCCCCTCAGAGACAGATGCAGCTGTAACCTAAACGTTTTATTTGAGTAACCTATATTTAACTGTTTTTAATAGTCTAGCTTAACTGATGCCATCTTAACAATTCTGAAATTAGTTTAGAGATTTTTGGATTCAACCGACTTTTTTTTTTTTTTTTAGTTAAAATTATTTTACATATTAATAAATTGTATTCATAAAACTATTTTATTAACAAGTGTCATGTTTGTGATTTTCCTGCCCTTGAAATCGGGATTTTATGGCATTCATTTTATTTATTCAGATACAGACGTAGGCCTAAAATGTTGTGTATTTGATCTTAATTTTTGACTGTATTGTAAACTCCAACAGCCTTCCTTTGTTTGACAGACGCCTCATGTTTATTTTTGACGAGCTGCCAAAATTTTCATCCATTTTGAAACACAATTTTATTAAAGGCTATATACAACTCCAAATCAGAAAAAGTTGGGACAGTATGGAAAACGCAAATAAAAAAAAAAGAAGTGATTTCTAAATTTACTTTGACTTGTATTTCATTGCAGACAATATGAACACAAAATATTTCATGTTTTGACTGGTCAACTTCATGTCATTTGTAAATATGCATCCTTTCCTGTCATTCAGACCTGCAACACATTTCAAAAAAAGTTGGGACAGTAAAGCATTTACCACTTTGTAATGTTGCCATTCCTTTTCACAACACTTAAAAGACGTTTAGGGACTGAAGACACCAAGTGATGTTTCAGGTGTATTTTTGTCCCATTCTTCCTGCAAACAAGTCTTAAGGTGGGCAATAGTCCGGGGTCTTCGTTGCCACACATTCTCTATTGGAGACAGGTCGGGACTGCAGGCAGGCCAGTCAAGTACCCGTACCCTCTTCCTCCGCAGCCTGGACTTTGTAATGTGTGCAGAATGTGGTTTTGCATTGTCTTGTTGAAATATGCATGGACGTCCCTGGAAAAGATGTCTTCTTGAAGGCAGCATATTATGCTCCAAAATCTCTATGTACTTTTCAGCATTAATGGTGCCTTCACAGAAGTGCAAGTTACCTTTGCCAAGGGCACTGACACAACCCCATACCATGACAGACCCTGGCTTTTGGACTTGTTGCTGGTAACAGTCTGAATGATCCTTTTCTTCTTTGGTCCGGAGCACACGGCGTCCATTCCTCCCAAAAATACCTGAAATACTGATTCATCTGACCACAGTACACGTTTCCACTGTGTCCATCCCAGATGCCTCCAAGCCCAGAGAAGTCGACGGCGCTTCTGGACACTGTTAACATAGGGCTTCCTTTTGGCACAGTACAGTTTTAACTGGCATTTGTGGATGTAACTACGTATTGTGGTACTTGACAAAGGTTTGCCAAAGTAGTCCTGAGCCCCTGTGGTGATATCGCTTCTAGATGACGATTCTTGATGCAGTGCCGCCTGAGGGATCGGAGATCACGGTTGTTCAGCTTAGGCTTGCGCCCTTGTCCTTTACGCACTGAAATTCCTCCAGATTCCTTGAATCTTTTAATTATGTTATGCAGTGTTGAATGTGAAATATCCAAATCTCTTCCTATCTTTCTTTGAGGAACATTTTTTTTAAACATTTCAATCATTTTCTCACGTATTTAGTGGCAAACTGGCGATCCTCGGCCCATCTTTGCTCCTAAAGGATTAGACCTTTCTTGGATGCTGCTTTTGTACCAAATCATAATTACAATCACCTGTAGACATCACCTGTTTCAAATCACATCATTATTTAACCATTTACAAAAAATAAGGATGAATGATGGCTGAGAGGTAACGTGTCTTATTCTTACCAATAATATAGCCCATTCAACAACGCTCGGTTCAGTGTTGCCATGTCTGGAATTGGGCTGCATTTACTGTTGGTGTGGGTTGTTTGTAGCCTATAGTCCACATGTTTAAGTTGTCTTTACTTTAGCAATATCCCCCCCCCCCCCCCCCTTAATATTAAGTATAATATTAGTAGTGCTCCTTTGAACTACAGGGAAATGGTGCTTTAATGGGAGCAATGCCATACGCGTATGTGTATATAATTTTGTCATGTGACACCACATTTGTGTCAAAGCCCTTTTTCTCGACAAAACGTGTTTCCAAACTAGCATTCACGACACTTGAAGTATCGACATAGAATTTATGCGCTAAAGTTAAACTAAAAAAGATTGTCGACATTTGCAAAAAATGATAGATAATTGGCATTTCCATCAGCTATATCGGTAAACATTTTGATGCACTTAACCTTTTTTCTTGGATGGAAACCTGACTACTGTAAGTGATTTGTTCTTGATTTTGTCAGATCTGCTCCTCCTCCTTCAGTGAAGCTCCTCCCACTGCAATTCACCAATAAATGCTGGAATATTCCCATCAGCCTACAAGTGAAGACGAGCATCAGACCATCAGGAAGAGCTGAAATCTGCAAAGACAGAGTTTATTGAAGGACAGTGAGAACATGAGAGATCCAGAACACACTGAAGAACAAAGAGGTTGGTGTAGGAGTGTGACGAGATCTCATGCTTTTTATAGAAATAAAAACAATTTAATTCCGGTGGATAACAGTCGCTTCAATTCCATCAGCTCCAACACTAGCTGTTCGAGTCGACCATAGTGCGCAACACTGACACTGATCACGTGACGAGAAGACTGACAGGACCGTGGCGGAGGATTCATTGCGCAACAGAAGCGTTAGACAAATGTATTATCTTTTAAAATTCGCGTTCCGCAACACCGCTCCCTATTCACGAAGTACGCACGATCGTGAAAGTGAAAATAAACCACTGTGCGACTCCCTGAGGCAATATGAAAACTATCTTAGCCTGGGCTGTGCAGTTAACCATATCTTAGCTCTGTATCATGCTTGAAGAAAAAATTGCACTTTGAATATTGAGATAGTACTTTGATTATGGTTGCACTTATTGTTTGCACGTAATATTTATGATCACTTTGTGGGAAGGAGTTCAGTTAGGAGGTCAAAAGTTGTAGAAGCTCATAAATCATGTGCAGTTCTAAGGTCTGAAGTGGACATACAGGAGAGAAGCCAGTCAGTTGAGTTTGTGCAAAACCTTTACAATGCTTAAGTATTGTTGTCTTTTACAGCATATGATAATTCATACTCAGAAAGTAGAACTGAAATTACATTTAAAAATGCAGTAGTTCAGCTGGATACGTCTTTATTTGTTCTCATACCGCTGACATGCTTAATCTTTGATAGGCAGACGCGTCGCGTGATAACAACTCGACCATGAGTGAAACCTAAGCGCTTGCGGCGCACGGATGGGAGGGGCGGGTGACATTCATTTTCGGTTTACGTTTTCGGCTGTTTTTTTTATTTCGGCCCGAAACCGTTAATGCCATTTTCGGCCGAACATTTTCTGCTGAAAATTTCGGTGCATCCCAACTCTGTACCTATTAAACACGGTTCGCAGAGCATGGTTCGGTTGGGCTTGGAACAGATGTGCGCCTCTGTCATCATTACGACAACAAACACCAAAGTATTACTTGGATACACTAATTCAAGTATATTTAGGTTTATAACGGGTCTGGTTCTCACCGTATTGACGAACAGGGATTGTAGTTTGTAGCTGCAAATTCCTCCATCAAAGTCAGCTGTCTCCGTAATAATCTTCTGATACGTGCAGTGAAATCAAGTGAAATCCCAGTTTGGCATAAATGATAAATCTATAAGGCAGTCTTAGCGAAAGTGCTTTTCTTCCGGTCTTCTTCAAAACAAAATGTTGCATCGTGAATGACATAAGCATGCTCCGGCCCAGTACGTTAAGTGCAATGTGAGTGCAGGCACGCGGGGTAGTGGGGACAATAGCGCTCTGGCACGGTACAAGGCAACCGAGCCTAGTGTGAGTACACCCTAATATTAGCATTAGGGATGAAACGGTATGGAAATTTAACATCACAATTATAGTGACCCAAATTATCACGGTTATCAATATTATCACGGTTTTGTTCAAACGAGATGAAAGTGTTCAAAAAGAACAGATGCACACACTTAAAACATTTCAACAAGTTTTATATTTGAAATTCAACAAACAACAAATAACTAAAGCAGCTCTATGCACTTTTTTAAGCTAGATTCTGTGGGATTTCCTTCCTTAAAGGGTTAGTTCACCCAAAAATGAAAATTCTGTCAGTAATTACTCACCCTCATGTTGTTCCAACCATGTAAGACCTTCGTTCATCTTCGGAACATAATTTAGTATATTTTTGATGAAATCTGAGAGCTGTCTCACTCCTCCATAGGCTTTCAGAGGGAATGAAACTTGATGGCCCAGAATAGTAAGTAAAAACGTCATTTAAGGAGTCCAAATGACTACAGTGGCTCTGTATTAAGTCTATCATGCGACGAAAATACTTTTTGAGCGGAAAAAACAACAAAATAACGACTTTATACCACTATTATTGTTGTTCAATTTGAGCCTCTGACGAGAGTTCGCGGGAGTGCCACGACGCATGCGCGAGAACTGAGATTAACCCTACCCCGAAAGAGTGAGCAGCCAGTAACAAGTAGTAGTAGAAGAAGAACGCCGTAATCTCAGTTCTCGCGCATTCGTGGTGGCACTCCCGTGAACTCTCGTCAGAGGCTCGAATTGAACTAACAGAATTACTGACAGAATTTTCATTTTTGGGTGAACTAACCCTTTAATGGCCGACGTCAATAGCAACGCATAACACATAAATAATAATAATTTGTCATAAATATAATCTCTAATATTATCTCTGTAAATATATTCTCAAGCAATATTCTCATCAGTGTTCAGCAATGATGCATTTAAATCTAGCATATTTTGTGTTAGAGCCCAAACTGTATCCTAGTGAAATAATGCATATCCATATTTCCATATGATTTGACAGTTTATTTTATTTATTATATATTTTTAAGATGGAAAAATGCAGTTTTACAGATGCTAGAAACGTGGGTTTCAAATTAAAGATTGGTATCAAAGAGCACACCCAGGATCCTCACTGATGACGAAGAGCAGCCATCATATACTTGCTGATAAATAGGGCTGTGACAGTAAATCGATGCTTAGTTAATCGAGAAATTATTCTGAGATTTTCCGAAGGCATCTCTCGAATCGATTCTGGGCTTAGTTTTTAACAGCAGAAGGCACTGCATGCTTTAGAAACAGCTGTATTGGCTCTCCTTACACACGCCATTTGAACCTTCTATAAAATAATTATTCATAACGTTTGAAAAGGTTGACATAAAGGTAATCTCGCATTATAAAAGCATTCTGAGGAGCAAGTACATTCTCAGACTCGGCTCAACGCACAAGCACTCTTTTTCGTAAGCATTCAAGTGTGCGGTTGAAAAACTAGCCCAGAATCAATTCGAGAGAGAATCGTGATGCATTGGTAAAATCTCTGAACCAAGTGATGCATAGTTTTATTGTCCCAGCCCTACTGATAAACTTATATTTCATAATATTTCTCTTATAACTTTGGTAACAGGGTTGATAAATGCAGTAAACACTACAATGGATTGAGATTATTTTCCTGTCATACTCTAGAAAGAGTTTAAAGGGGTCATATAATGGTACATGCACTTTTATAAGTTGATTATACGGAAATGTGTGTTGGCAGTGCCTGTACACAACCATCCTATAATGATAAAAATCCATCCAGTGGTTTTTTTTATCTCCTTATATGTTTTCCCCTGTCTCAAATCAAGCGTCTGACCGTGTGACGTTACACGGTCGGACGCCCCTCCAACTATTGTTAATTGACAGCAGCGTTTCAACACAGACCCGCCCTGAGCGAGCTGTCATCAGTCCGCCATTGTTGATACGCTGGAGCAGAATGGCGTCTAAGCGATTGTGGTGTTCTGTTCTTGGGTGTAATAACGAACACAGCAGTCATTTTGATGTTCCTAAATCCGAACCGCTGAAGATGTAGTGGCTGCTGAGTTTTGTTTTCAAAGGGAATATTCCCCCGATCAACGTCAATGTTTGCGCGAATCATTTCTCAGCAGACTGCTTTATAAACAACGAGGGTCAGTATAAAGCAGGTTTTGCTAATAAGCTGCTCTTGAAAAAAGGATCCTGTTTCTGCTGCACCTTCAGAAGAAGTGAGTGTAACGTTTTATTAACCTTTATATTAATCTTTGCAAATCGCTTGCACGCTTCACGATGAATGAGGCTAAAGTTTACAGAGTAAGTTACATTACAGCATGCTTTCTGTGTATGACGTTCTCAATATAATTCATAATCCCACGTTTATAATGAACAACGCGTTATGGTTGTTATTACAAACTGTGTACGCGGGTGATAAAGTTAACTTGGTAACACTACACTAAGCTTACTTTTGTAGATGGTTTATAACGGTGTCTGTTACTGATTAAGAAGTAATGTCAAAAAAAATCTTACAACATAACATCAATCTGTCAGTGAACTAACGTATACATCAGTAAACACATAGCATTCGTATCTCACTACGCTACTCTGCCTGTACAAAGATAGATCAAAGTGACATGACGTTAACCAACCATTCAGAAACGTCCTGTTCGAACTTCGTTGGGTTCATCATCTTGTTCCTGGTCCGACTCCGGTTCAAAATGATAAGGTTGCTCAGATGTGTCCTCAGAGACTCCCGTTGCCATTATTTCTTGAAAATATACCCTCAACTGTTGTTAAGGCAACACTCCACGTGTGTTGTGGTGTTGTGTCGAACCGAACGCCCCACAGAGCAGAGGGGCAGGGTGAGCAAAGCTCATTATCATTTAAAGTCACATGCACTGAAATGGCTTGTTGAAAACAGAGCTGTTTTTGACCAGGTAAAATGAGTGTTTTCTTACAATACTAATGAGAATTTTAAATTAAAGTATATTACAAACTTTTCATTTAGACACTAAAGAATCATATTAACGTGTACAAAAATGGCATTATATGACCCCTTTAAATTGTCACTTTCGGAGTGTCACCATTTTAAGAAATTTTATATTTTTTAAAAATGAGGAAATGCAATGAAAGGAATGATTGTCTTAACAGTGTTGAAAACACACGAGAGGATCCACACCAGAGAGAAACCGTATCACTGCACTGCATGTGAGAAGAGTTTCAGTCGTTCATCTTCTCTACGCAGTCATACAAAAAACAGTCACAGTAAGTAGATCATCTTCAGATCCAGCTCTTTCAAGTGGGAAGCCACATCCTCATCTAACGTGAAACATTAAAATTAACTTTTTTGGTCACGCCCACCTTTAGACCTTTTAAAAATATAAAAAATGTTCTATCATTTCAGACGTGATGCTGGAGAATGAGGAGAGTGAAAAGAAGAAACGTGTCAAAACTGGAGGTAAAACTCGCTCACAGACTAAAAGAGTTTCTTTACCGAAGAAAGAAAAAGACAAGAAATGTTTCACCTGCCATCAGTGTGGGAAGAGTTTCGCATCCAAAAAGAATGTCAAGGATCACATGAGGATCCACACTGGAGAGAAACCGTTCACATGTGATCTATGTGGGAGGAGTTTTAGACAGTCATCAAAGCTTAACAGACACATGATCATCCACACTAGAGATAAACTGCATGAATGTGATCAATGTGGCAGTACGTTTTTGTGGGCTTCAGACTTGAAGAGACACCTGACAGTTCATTCACTGGAGAAACCATATTCATGTTCTTTGTGTGGAAAGAGCTTTTCACTGTTGGACAGTTTAAAAGGTCATCAGAGAATACATACTGGTGTAAGAAATCATATGTGCTTTGAGTGCGGGAAGACTTTCATTAGAGCTCTTGATTTGAAAGTGCACGAGAGGCTCCACACTGGAGAAAGACCTTACAAGTGTTCACACTGCGGCAAGAGATTCAATCAGTCAGGAGCCCTGAGAGCACACGAGAGGACTCACACTGGAGAGAAACCATACATGTGTTCACACTGCAACAGGCGCTTCAATCGGGCATTTTATCTGGAATCACACGAGAGGATCCACACTGGAGAGAAACCGTTTCACTGCACTAAATGCGGGAAGAAATTCACTCAAACATCTGCTCTACGCTGGCATACAAAACATACTCCCTGTGAGGACAATCTCAAAGTAAAAAAAAAAAATTCTTGTAGTAAAGTCGTTCATGAACTAGCCGGCTCCTTTAAGTGAACGGTGAGCGTCAGTTCCCGTCTGAGAGCTGTTTTAATTTTTGTGTATATTAATAAAAGACAGAATAATATGATTATTATTCTTGTTACAATGCTCAGCCACACTTCAAGTAGGCTAGTCCATACACTAACTGAACGTTATTTTTATGGCTGCAGCTATCAATTATTTTAGTAATCGAGTATTCTACCATTATTCCAGCGATTAATCGAGTAAACGGATAAGAAGTACTTTTTCTTTATTAAAGAGCAATACTAAATATACAAGAGAAAATAAGATGGGTATCTTAAAATGGACAACTAATTTGTTTCCTTTTTAGCAAAATTTTAAATGTTATTGCTGAAATTGCCTACATTAATATCTGTAAAAACTAAACCAATTTAGTGCATTCAATTTCCATATTATATTCAAAATGCAAATACAAATGTTACTTAAAAAAGGTAAACAACCTAAAATAAAAAGAAAAAACATTCAAATATCAAAATAACATTAATATAAATAAGCCTAAACATTGCATTTATGTTGTGCAACTTAACTTTCAAGTGTCAGCTTTGGCTCAGGCATGACACAAGCCTTTACGGTCTTCTGAAGGCTTTGTGCCTTTTGTAAGAAGCAAAAAATATTGGACAAGAAGGAAACTTGGAACAAGAGTAGAGATGGGCACACTAGTAGGGTTGGGTATCGTTCACATTTTAACCAGTATTGGTACCCAATGGTACCTTTTTTTCAGGACTTTAGGGATGTTTACATAAATAACTGTAAAGAACCTGTAAGTCATTTATAGAAGTGTTATTGACATTATGCCAGAGCTGCCCTGGTCTCTGTCTGCCGTCATCTGTGATGTTTGATTACTGTAATATTTACTAGTAAATAGTAGGCTACTAGGTACTTAATTTAATTAATAAAAACAACCATATTATATTTTTTTCTTTTTTAATTTCATTTCTATGAAAAGATTTCCCACAAATCATGTGTTGTGTATTTTCTGGTAATCAAATGAAGACACAAGACATTCATTTAATTTAATTTATCTTTTTAATTTAATTAAACTTTTTTTGTCAAACAAAGTGCTGCACAACTGAGCTTTATATGGTTAAAATTAAAACATGAAGAAAAATTTAAATTTTTTACTTACAAAAATCAAGTTTTGCCAATTTATTATTATTGCATTAGTGTTAGTATTATTAATTGAGACGTATCTAAATTCTACTGTACAACAGTGATGTATTTGTCAAGTTAGCCAAACTTTTATTTTGACGGGTTGCCGTGAAGAGCTTTGAGTTTCTGTGTGTTTATGACGTGAAGGTAGTTTTTCTCAAATAAGACGCTCATAAAATGCTCATAAAGTGACTCTCAGTGGCTCTGGAGATGACGTTTGTGCTTTCATGTCCTCATATGAGACGGCAGAGATGGAAACATTCGACCGTCACGCGCGATTAGTGTGTGTGTGTGTAAACCGCATGTATACGGCATTCATTCGCACAGAGACACGCAGGATTCGTATTTAAATGGTCTTTTTTGCGGTTTAATATTCACAGACACTAGTCTATATCACAAGATGCGTTCTCAGGTACCTAAAGATTTAACGTGAATCGGTACTCGGTAGTACCGACGTAATTCGGTCGGTGCCCTTAAAAGTATCGAGTTCGGTACCCAACCCTACACACTAGAGATGCGCGGATCAGCTCTAACGTCACCGAATCCGCTGTTAAAAATAAACCATCACCCACACATGATCTTCTCTGATTTAGATCCGCACCCAATCGTCAAATTACCATTATTCAGATTCTCAGTGGTAAGTGTGTTGCTATCGTAACATATTAGCAGTGGCGGTTCTACATTGAATTGCACCCTGGGCAAGAATATGGGCTCCTTCGAGAACATTTTAAGTCAGTTGTCTTCGTTTAAAAATAGAAAGACTCAATTATATTAGCAGTGCTGATGCCGCTCTCTCTCGCATTGCAGTCTCTGATCTTGAAATGAGCTGAAACCAGAAGTTAAAGAATGACACTGTGAATTGAGAATTCTGCATCTTTATTAAAATCAACACATTAATGATTAATCTCCCATCCACCAGCAATTTGTGAAATTTTACTTTTTATTACTTTACCCACCTGACCCGCGGATACAACCCACCATACTCTTTCTGCAACATGACCGTGTGTAGTTACATGGACTACACTCAATTTTTTTGAATTTTAGTTACTCAAGGAATCATTTCAGCCCTAGTTATTTGGATGTATATGTGCTCACGATCACGTGTGATGACATTACCGGCGCCACTCTCGATTCATCGTAACACATTAACACAAAATTCAGTCACTGTATGGAGTGCGTGTGCTCGGGCAGTGTGGTGAAAAGATCATCCTAAACATCGGGTCAGTAAACAAGATGAGTAACACACAAACAAAGTAGCACTTTAATAACAGACAATTAAAGGAAGAATGTAAAATGTGTAAGGTAAAATTATCATATCGAGCAGGGTCTACTTTAACAACCTTATGTTGTATACGTTTGATTTGTATATGTTTGGTTTGATTTGAAGTGTGATTTGCTATGAAAGGTTTTATTTTTGATAGTTTAATATAAATGGAATGTTCAATACACATGTATAGGCCTAATTGGTTTTACATTATTTATGGTAAAAGGAAAAAAAACGATGTAAAATTTAAGGTTTAATATAATTACATGGAATAATTTAAGTGAAATATGAGCATATCAATCACGGGCCAAACATTACTAAATGTGGCTGAATTATAAAGGCAGAAGGGGTACTAAATGAAGAGCTGTTTGAATGAGCGGAGCCAAATGATCCGGTTCCCTAAAAAGAGCCGGAATTCCTATCATGAAATTCTTGTAAAGGATTTTGCTTCATGATATAAATTTATATAATAAAGCTTATTTTGAATGTCATATTATGTTCAATTTTCACATGTAATTTTTCACTTTTGTGAAGAAAAGTAGAAGGTTTTTACAGGTTCAGATTGTTCATGAAGTTGAAGAAGAGGCTGATTTATTTGTTGAACTTCATTGTTGTTTTTAAAATAACTAGTCATTCTTAAAAACACAGATGGAAGATATACTGTTATGTTGGTTTGCAACTGTCCTTCACTTTTATTCTTTTGAGACGCTTTGCTATCCTTTTAATCAATAAAGAGAGAGATTATCTCATTTGATTCTACTTTTTGTTTTTTCTTACTTTTATTGTCTGCTGATTCTTCTTGCATCAAGAATAAATTCATAATTTTAGTAACATCGCAAAGCCATGAAATACCCTTATTTTGTTTGATATGATGCTTTATAGATGTTTTGCCGTTCAACAGTATTTGGCGCATTTTTGATAATCTTGCGCTGATCTCGTCTCGCTGTGGTGACATCATCACCAGCGCGCACTCCCTTCAGTCAGTGTTGAGTTTTCTGAGGTGAGCAGTAAATACTATTTACAAAGTGTACAGTGTATCCGGAAAGTATTCACAGTGCTTCACTTTTTCCACATTTTATGTTACGGTCTTATTCCAAAATGGATGAAATTAATTATTTTCCTCAAAATTCTACAAACAAAACCCCATAATGACATTGTGGAAGTAGTTTGTTTGAAATCTTTTATTATAAGAAATGAAAAAAAATCACATGTACATAAGTATTCACAGCCTTTGCATGACAGTTGAGCTCAGGTGCTCCTGTTTCCACTGATCATCCCTGAGATGTTTCTACAACTTGATTGGAGTCCACCTGTGGTAAATTCAGTTGATTGGACATAATTTGGAAAGGCACACACCTGTCTATATAAGGTCCCACAGTTAACAGTGCATGTCAGAGCACAAACCAAACCATGAAGTCCAAGGAATCGTCTGTAGACCTCCGAGACAGGATTGTATCAGATCTGGGGAAGGGTACGGAAACATTTCTGCAGCATTGAAGGTCCTCCATCATCCGTAAATGGAAGAAGTTTGGAACCACCAGGACTCTTCCTAGAGCTGCCGCCCGGACTAACTGAGCGATCAGGGGAGAAGGGCCTTAGTCAGGGAGGTGACCAAGAACCCGATGGCAGAGCTCCAGCATTTCTCTTTGGAGAGAGGAGAACCTTCCAGAAGAACAACCATCTCTGCAGCTCTCCACCAATCAGGCCTGTGTTGTAGAGTGGCCAGACGGAAGCCACTCCTCAGGAAAAGGCACATGACAGCCCATCTGGAGTTTGCCAAAAGGCACCTGAAGGACTTTGACCATGAGAAACAAAATTCTCTCGTCTGATGAACTATTTGGCCTGAATGGCAAGCGTCATGTCTGGAGGAAACCAGGCACCGCTCAACACCTGGCCAATCCCATCCCTACAGTGAAGCATGGTGGTGGCAGCATCATGCTGTGGGGATGTTTTTCAGTGGGAGGAACTGGGAGACTGGTCAGAATCGAGGGAAAGATGAATACAGCAATGTACCGAGACATCTTTGATGAAAGATCCAGAGCACTCTGAACTAGAGTTCTTCACGGGTCCAAAAATTTATACCCGAACCCGAAAAGACCCATAATGTGCTAAACGGAACTGACCCGGACCCGTCTATTATTTCAAAAGCTGGACCCGGACCCGTGCAGATCCGAGCAATGCCAAAAATGTAGTACCCAAAACCGACCTGGACCCGTCTATTATTTAAAAGCTGGAACTGAACCCGGCACGAAGACACAGACCCGACTGGACCCGATTGTCACATATTCCACAATAAACTGATATTAACAAGTCAATAAACAAGTTGCGAAATATATAACTTTTTGTCTTACCTATGGCCGTCGTCTCCCTTCCTTGTAACGTTACTTGATTGTTATGCATTACATCCTTGCCAAAAAGTTGTTAAGATGTTATTCCTCTCTTGTTATTCCAAGCATGCTTAATTCACTCATCATTTCTGCTTTAAAAGTCCACTTTATGTCACAGTGACGGATGACAAATGCGTTTTTGCAGATTTGCCTTTTGCCTCAAGTTAACTCGCATAATAACTTTGACTGTTTGCCTTTTTGAACTATAATAACGATTGCTCGTTGGCCGCTGACGTCTGCATTATTTATTTGCTATCATCTCTGTGAGCCGAGTCTGACCACCAAAACTTTAAGATTAAACAAGACAGTTCATTCATATTACGCGCTTGAGACTGCACATGCGCGTTGGCTGGAGCAACCTGAAATACGAATCATAGAAAACATTTGTGAGATTTTGTTGCTGATTTGAAAATATTATTTAAATATAAGTTCAAATCAAACTTCAACAGTGCATCACACGTAGGCTAATACACTTGACAGCACTTACTTTTTTCCTCATGTTTGTCCACAATATGCATGAAGGATGCCCAGACAGAAGAGGTGCCCGTGGGTTTAACTTCTTTATATTCGTTGTTTTTTAGCTTTTTTCGCACATCACTCATGAGGGTATCTATTATTATTACTGTGCACTTGCAGAGAGAGCGAGCGTGCACGCGAGAGAGAGAGAGAGAGAGAGAGAGCGAGCGTGAGGTGAGCGAGCAAGAGAGATCGCTTGTGTTTTTCTTCTTTCTTTTTTTTAAACCTTATTTCTCGGCTCACACTTTTCTTATCCTAATTTTACAAGTTGCACGTTACAAAAAACACACAAGCAGTACTGACTGACTCTGATCACCGGCAGTGTTCTCCGAGTCCGGATCGACTCGGGTATTAGACACAAATGTTAAACAGACCCGGGACCCGAAGTAATAGATTAGGACCCGACCCGGACCCGGCTGATCATTTAAAATATAGACCCGAACCCTTATGGGTCCCGGGTCGGGTCCCGGGTCTCGGGGGCTCTGTGAAGACCTCTACTATGAACCTCAGATAGGGGTGAAGGTTCTTCTTCCAACAGGACACCGACTCTAAGCACACAGCCAAGATAACAAAGGGGTGGCTACGGGACGACTCTGTGAATGTCCTTGAGTGGCCCAGCCAGAGCTCAGACTTGAACCCGATTGAACATCTCTGGAGAGATCTAAAAACGGCTGTGCACCAACACTCGCCATCCAACCTGATGGAGCTTGAGAGGTCCTGCAAAGAAGAATGGGAGAAACTGCCCAAAAATAGGTGTGCCAAGTGTGCATCAAACTCAAAAAGACTTGAGGCTGTACTTGGTGCCAAAGTTGCTTCAACAAGAATTGAGAAAAGGCTGTACATTTTTTATGTACGTGATATTTTTTTAGTTAGAAAAATATATTTTTAATAAATTTGCAAAGATTTCAAACAAACTTCTGTAACGTTGTCATTATGGGGTATTTGAAGATTGAAGTCTTATTGTTTTATGTTAATTTTTAGGGGCCAAGCACCGAAGGAGTTCTTATTATTCCGCCATTGAAGTCTATGGCAGCCCATAGAACCGTTTGCGAGAAAGTTATGAAATTTGGCACACAGATAGAGGACTGGCCCAACATTAACCACACCAATTTTGGAGTCTTTAAAACAACATGCAGCGTTTTGGCGCAGCACCACCTACTTGTCCAGAGATACGAAAAATGGCTATTTTTGCTTATAACTTTTGAACCTTTTGTCCAAAAATCATAAAAGTCCAACATGCCGAGACGTCTGATATCCAATTTTACCATATCGGCCATTTTGGCTGTCGGCCATTTTGAATTATGTGCTAAAATGCTGTATTTTATGAACTCATGAATGGATTGTTACAAAACTTGGTATGTGTCATCACGATGCCTTGAAGGACCCTGAGAAGTTTTGAAACAGCGCCACCTAGAATGGGATTTTTTTTTAAACACATATAACTTTGGGTGTGATTGACTTATTTTCATGAGAGTAACTTTTGTTGTCTCCTGAATCCTTGCTGAGTCCAACGATACCAGACTTGCCAGGTTTCGGCGTATGGTTTGTGCAGCGTGGTAATTTAGCGCTTATAAAACGTTAGCTGATATCTTAGAAACCGCTAGTCCGATCGAGACGAAACCAGCATCAGAAGTTCGGAAACATAGGTCAATAGTGAAATATATCCAAATGTCAAAATATTGATAGTAAGGGGGAGTAAAATCTAATCAAAGTCAGGTGTCAGTCATTTTTTACGTGTTTTTTCCTATAAATGTCTATAACTCCAAAACAAAATGAGATATTTTCACCAAAATTGACACAAATGTATGGGCTCACTCCGAGGACACATTAAAAAATGGTAGGATTGTGCCTCTTGGTGGTGCGATAATAGACAAAACATGAAATTCCCATAGACTACAATGCATTTTCAGCCTTTTTGAAGTTTATCTGACACTCCCAGCCATTTTGGCATGTCTTGTCTTCTTATTTGCGCTTGGCCCCGGTATTGCTGCTTGCATCTAAATTTTTTAGTATTATTTTCATAATCATTTCTATAATGTTTAGTAAAGTCAGGCTGTGTCTGCATGTGTCCCAATGAGAGACACGGGATGAGCTATATTTGGTACAGGAATGTGCATACATGTAGCACGTTTCCACTGATGCATTTGTTCTGTGATGTATCATCAGCAGATTTACAGAATTCCCGATATAGGAGGCACGTTCAAGCATGAAGCATGCGCTCTATTTTAAACATAGGACGCATGTTTATCTTCCTTCTAAGGAAATCTCTTCCTAGTGAGTTCCAGAGAGAGACAGAAGGTGGATGGAACAAGGGAGAGGGCAGAGGAACAGAGGAATGGAGAAACACATACAGCTGGCATGAGACACTAACTTTTCAATGTCTCTACTATGTCTGACATATCAAAATAATAAATATAAGAGATCTCTTCGCAAATGATTGGTATCTGGTCCTGTGATTCAACCATAACGTGGACAAGGCTTAATTTCAACAGATGGCGTCAATCGAACCAGGACCTGTATTTCAGACATTTTCCATTTTCTCAATCAATTCATCAGGTAAGACATTTCTTTTTCTTAAAAATTCTTAAAAGTCTGCCTGATGATAGATAGATACTGGAATACTGCATAAATCATTTGCAAATAAACCACAAAGTGTGATGAAGAGAACAGACGCATCACTTCCCAATAAAATGGAGCCAAATATTAAAAAGAAAAATGGAAGTTGCTGCGGTAGGAGAAACCACTGTGGGCCCTTTTTGTCTTTAATAAATTACTTGCGTCTCAGAGCACGAAGACGAAAAGCAATAAACGCGGTCATGTCATCTTGCTCTCAGAGGTGGGAGCCTGCTCTTTGGGAACGCAGACGTTCTGGGATAGCCTAGAAATCTAGGCGCACCCTAGCGACAGCAAATCTAATTTGCAGCCAGGGTAGTCTAGCAACTCTCCGTTGGCGTGCGAGCTGGAAAAACCAAACTCTGGTCAGGCCAATCACATCATGTATAGAGTCAACGGGCGGGCTTAACATAATGACGGCAGAGTTGACGCAGTTCCGCAGGCCACTCGTAAACAAAGAAGCTGGCAAACAGCAGTCTTTCGAATCGGCTTTGGCCGCGATTCTAGAAGACTTGGAGTTAAGCTCTTCTTTGAGGAAAGAACAAAGAATGGCACTGAAGTCATTCTATTGCGTGCAGAGGGAATTTGAAAGACAACCATTTATCCCGCCCCTCGGATTGAGCCCTGCCAATGGTGAGTTCCCAGACCCAACGGTCTGGCTTGTCAGGCTAGTTCTGGGATTTAATTATACCGAACCACTTTGACTAAGGCATTTTCGAATGACCAAAACAACATTTCAGATGTTGTGCAGCAAGATCGGTGCACTGGTTAGTCCATTGATGCGTATCTGAGTTAAACAGAATTTTAAATTATTTTTCCTTTCCTCGAGTTTCTCATGTGATCAGAAGGGAATCAGAACTCCCTTTGGAATTCACCCTATGCCCTCCTCTCTCTACACACACACCCACACCCACACACACACACACACACACACACACACACACACACACACACACACACACACACACACACACACACACACACACACACACACTTATAAATAGATAGCCTGCTGTTTCTCTAGTTCACAGAGAGAGTATTAACTTAAGACATTCACAAATTATTTGCAAAATGGCTGGAAACAAAGAAAGTGCCTGCAAGAGCAAGATCAAGTGAGAGAAATGTCTGGTGTTAAGCCAGAAGCAAAAAACAGTAGAATGAAACTGTTAAAAGTTTATGAAAATGCTGAATTACCAGTCCTCACTTTTCCTCAGTGGACTTTCTCTTTCAAAGTCAGCTAAATGCTGCTGTTTGAGCCTGTGTCATAAGTGACCAGTTATTTATAGCAAAGCACAGTGTTTCAGTTGGAAATCATAGACACAGAGATGTTAAGAGAAATGATACATGCCTGGACAAAATAACAAACTAACATAAACGTTGATGTTAAAGAATCCTATCCCTTGGGGTTGTGAATCAGTAAGCAGGTGTTGTGTTCTGGGCTGGTCCGTCTCTGGCTAAGCGCCAAATCGCCAACACAGTGCTATTCATATCAGTGTGATCATACGCTTCTGGGACCAGCCTACAGTGAACACAACTGTGTTCTTTGGTTTTAAAATGTAGGCCATAAAGACTTTCCAAGTCACAAGGTTAAAGTCCAAGTCAAGTCATGAGTAATTGTTGTCAAAGTCTATGTCGAGAGTAAAGTTCATTTTCCAGACCAGCAGTTTCAACTGTGAGATTTGTTGTTGCCTTTGTGAAAAAGAATTCTCTCTCTGGATTTTGATGCCCGAAGAATACAAATAAATAAATCCTGGTAGATCTACAGAAACAAGCTCCAGATTGGTTTCTGATAGCCTTAAATACAGTTTTCTATATAGTCCAATCAAGGTGGAGTCAATGCATTTCATATATACCACATATATTAAGTACAACAAGAGTTCATCCCATGCTTTCTCATATAATGGTAGCACAAAGAGTCTTCAGTTCATCACATGACAGATCATAACATGTTTTCTCTTTATGGCTACTGAGCTTCTGAGCACACACACACACACACACACAGCAATATATATATATATATATATATATATATATATATATATATATATATATATATATATATATATATATATATATATATATATATATATATATATATATATATATATATATATATATATATATATTTTTTTTTTTTTTTTTTTGATACTATATTCATTCATTTATGTGATCAATAGAAATATTCCACAGATTCAGATAAACTCAATGTTTAAAGGTTTTATTATTGTGTATCATTTTACCTCTCGTGAAGCTTAAGAGAAGAGGCTGGTTTATTTTTTACTTGTTCTTCACTGTTGTTTTTAAAACTTCTAGTTATTCTTCCTTTTATATTGTATTTAAAAAACAGAAGATATACTGTTGTGTAGTTTTGCAACTGGCCTTCATCTTTTTTTCTTTTGAGATTTGCTATCCTGTTAGTCAAAAAAGAGAGAGATTTCTGTCTAATTTGTTTCTGTACTTTTTCTTTTTGCTTCACCCAAATACTGAACTTTTATTGTCTGCTGATTCTTCTTGCATTTATTTTCCTAATAAATTAATAATTTAAGTTACATCTAAAAGCCACAAAATGCACTTATTTTTGTAGGTTTTTTTTGTTTGTTGCCGTTTTAAAGAGAATTTGGCGCATTTTTTATTTGATTTTGAGTCTACTGTTGATTTCGACTCGCGGCGATGGCGTCATCACCAGCGCGTGCTCCTGTCAGAAAGCGTCCTTCCATAGGGGTAGCCATTGCTAACCAAGCCATCACCTGCTGTTAGCATCCCATTGACTCCCATTAATTTTGGCGTCACTTTGACAGCGAATAACTTTACATCTGAGGCGTTTAAAGACTCCATTTGTCCATTGTTTATTTCTAAAGAAACACGACAGTGTACGACAAAGGCTCCATTACCTTGTATCTTGCACTATCACCCAGTAGAAGCCGTTTTTGTAAAAAATAGGGCGACTCTGTCGCACAGTAGAGAATCGACAGGACGAGAAGCTCGCAGGCAATCTTTTACTGTCTATGAGGCAATTGGGGGGACGTGGAGGCATAAAGTCCGATAAAGACAAGGCAGAAGCCCATAGAGAGCCAAAAGCAACGGGACAAAATATTTCAACAACGTGATTCAGATTTGACTTTGCACAACTACTAGAAGACTTACGACTGTCAGACTGGTTGCTCACATCACATCTACGTCGTCAAGCTCAGTCTGAGTTTGCGCAGTATGCTCAGCCATCAGGAAGTGAGTGCTTCTAATTGACTTCACTTTTCCCCGTCGAAGCCTATGGGGTCGCTGTGTCCATTTCTTTTACTGTCTATGGTTGAGTCCGTGTTGAGTGTTCTGAGGTAAACGGTTCCCGCTATTTCGCGTGGTTGTAAAATAATACTCTTTACACAGTTTCAATATTTCACGGTAACATTTCTGCATGTTTTTTTCGTTGAGTTTATGTTTGTTTCATCGTTTGTGTGTCTGTTGAGTAAAGCATATAAAGAAGTTTTTATGATGTGTTTTTCTTCACATACAAAACGATGTTAGCGAACTAATCAGTTTATTGTTATGAATGTTATTAGGAAATAGAGCTATATTTAGATTCATATGGGCAAATTAGTGTCTGTCTATATATTACTGTTATTTTTCTGTATCATTTGAGAAATAATAGAAATTTCAGAGCACTTGTATAGGCTTTCATCATATATTCAGACTCCAACAATCTGTTTCTATCAGCAAATAGTGTGAATAAAGTGAGATGATCTGCTGCTGATCCTGAAGGGCTTGTTTAATGAGTATTGATAGTCTATGGCTCATCAATATTATCAGAGCAGCTGAAAAGCCTTTTTATTTAATGTCAATAGATCCTGTTTTCACCTCATTCACTATGCTGATGTCTTTAACTTGACATTTTTGTACTCCTTATTATAGGCAAATAAATATAGGAAAAAAATAAGTTAATGCAAGGCAAGATAAAAGGTATGAATAAAATATGTGAATGAAATTAGAAATAAAAAAAATATTTTTTAATTAGTATAAAATGCTTTGCAGTTAATTTATTTAAAAAGTTATTTCAATAGATATAAACAATTAAAATGTGTGAAATAGTATAAAAACAAACTCTCTAAGGGGTTCTACTTGATTTTGTCAGATCTTCTTCTCATCCTTCAGTGAAGCTCCTCCCACTGCAATTCACCAATAAATGCTTATAAATATATTCCCATCAGCTTACAAGTGAAGATGACCATCAGCCCATCAGGGAGAGTTGAAATCTGCAAAGACAGAGTTTATTGAAGGACAGTGAGAACATGAGCGATCCAGAACACACTGAAGAACAAAGAGGTTGGTGAATAATAAGGATATAAAGCAGTTTTTATAGTTAAAAAATATATATTAAGAGTTCAACCAATGAATCATATTCAAATTCAATTCAATTCAAATTTATTTGTATAGCGCTTTTCACAATACACATTGTTTCAAAGCAGCTTCACAGAAAATGCATTTCATAAATGTACATTGAAAAATGTTAGAAAGAGAATGTTAAAGAAAAATGTTAGGATAAGTTAATCAATCATGTATTATTTTAGGCCATAACAACGCTGGCGCTGAGTCGTCTCTTCACAGGCGTCGAGTCGTCTCTTCACAGGCATCGAGTCGTCTCATCACAGGGGCATCTGAAGTCTCCATGAGAGGCTGATACAAACTGGAGCTGACGAACTAGTTACCTCGGGACTAGTGTCCCGAGATAACAACAGAAAAGCAGATGGGAAATAATTAGCATAGCTGCTGTTCAGAATATTAATGCTGTTGGTGCGATTTAACTGTAGTATAAAACGTATTTATAACAGTGGAAATTAATTCCATGTTTTCTTATAATATTACCAAGTGGCAGCATATATATTGAGAATAGCAGAGGGCCTAGCACGGATCCTTGCGGCACCCCATAGTCTACTGACGTTATCTTTGATTTTTCCCCATTTAGACAGACAAAATGGTAGCGGTCTGATAAATACGATCTAAACCAGTTTAATGCCTGTCCCTGAACACCAGTGTAATTTTGAAGTCGATCTAATAGTATTTTATGATCTATAGTATCGAACGCAGCACTAAGATCGAGTAGAACTAGTATTGAGATACAGCCTTGGTCAGAAGCTAGAAGTAAATCATTTGTGATTTTAACGAGCGCGGTTTCTGTGCTGTGATGCGGCCTGAATCCTGATTTAAATTTTTCATAGATATCATTTTCTTGCAAGAAAGAGCACAATTGAGCGGACACAACTTTTTCTAGTATTTTAGACATGAATGGAAGATTTGAAATTGGTCTGTAATTTGCTAGGTTATTATGATCTAATTGTGGCTTCTTAATGAGAGGTTTTATGACTGCCAACTTGAATATTCTTGGAACATGACCTAAAGATAAAGACGAGTTAATAATATTGAGAAGAGGCTCTTCCACTACAGGTAACAACTCTTTCAGTAGTTTAGTGGGTATTGGATCTAATAAACATGTTGTTGGTTTAGATGCAATGATAAGTTTATTTAGCTCTTCCTGTCCTATGGTTGTAAAGCGGTGTAGTAGTTCTTGAGGGGCGATAATTGCGGTTGAATCATAAGACATCATTAATGATTGTACATTTACAATTTTGTTTCTGATGCTTACTATTTTGTCAGCGAAGAAGTTCATAAAATCATTACTACTAAACTGTAACGGAATATTTTGTTCAGGCGATGCTTGTTTATTTGTTAGTCTAGCCACAGTGTTAAATAAAAACCTTGGATTATTTTGGTTATTTTCTATTAGTTTGCGGAGATGCTCAGCCCTGGCTGCTTTTAGGGCCTTTTTATAACGTGACATACTATCTTTCCATGCGATTCTAAAGACCTCTAAATTAGTTTGTTTCCATTTACGCTCTAAGTTACGAGTTTCTCTCTTGATAACATGTGTAGCACTGTTGTACCATGGTGCTTTAGTTTTCTCTTTAACCTTTTTTAATCTAATTGGTGCTACAATTTCTAATGTACTAGAGAAAATGGTGCTCATACTGCTAGTCATTTCTTCTAGTTCATCTGTTTGTTTGGGTTCACTTAGCAGCTGAGACAGATCAGGTAAGCTATTTGAGAATCTATCTATAGTGGTTGGAAGGATTGTTCTGCCTGGTTGATAACGTGGCGCAACATGACAGATTTCAGCAGTACGCAGTATGCAAGTTATCATGTAATGGTCAGTGACATCATCACTTTGCGGTATAATATCTATATCGGTTGGGTTGGTTCCATGTGATATAATTAAATCTAGTGTGTGATTAAGACGATGAGTGGGACCAGTGACGTTTTGCTTGACCCCAAAGGAATTTAATAGATCTGTAAACGCAGCCCCTAACGCATCATTTGTGTTATCTACGTGTATGTTAAAATCTCCAACAATTAATGCTTTATCGACGTTGACCAATAGATCTGAGAGAAAGTCTGCAAACTCTTTTAGGAAATCAGCATAGGGCCCTGGAGGTCTATATACAGTAGCCAATGCTAGAGATAATACGCATTTCTTTCTTACATCTAAGAGCGTAACATTTAGCACTAGTACTTCAAACGAATTAAACCTGTGACCTGTTTTCTGGGTAACATTTAGAATATCTCTATAGATTGTTGCAACACCGCCGCCACGACCAATCAGAAGGGGCTCATGCTTATAACAGTATCCTGGTGGAGTAGACTCATTAAGACCGAAATAATCATTTGGCTTAAGCCAGGTTTCAGTAAGGCAAAGTACATCGAAACTATTATCTGTGACCATTTCATTTACAATAACCGCCTTAGGTGTGAGCGATCTAATGTTTAGAAGACCTAGTTTTAGAAATTGTTTTTGTTCACTAATATTGCGATTTTCTGGTTTAATCACAATTAGATTTTTCCTAGATCCTACAGTAGATTTAATGTTTGACCTCACTAAACGAGGAATAGACACAGTTTCTATATAATGTTCTACATTGGTACTTATGTCAATTAAGTTAGGACAAAATTGGTTTTGTTCACTAATATTGAGATTTTCTGGTTTAATCACAATTAAATTTTTCCTAGATCCTACAGTAGATTTAATGTTTGACCTCACTAAACGAGGAATAGACACAGTTTCTATATAATGTTCTACATTGGTACTTATGTCAATTAAGTTAGGACAGCAAATACTGTGATTTGGACTTTGACTTACTAGTCATATGATGGCAGTGTGCAGCGCTCTCGAGATGTTGTCCGACAGAAGAGCCGCTCCGATTCTGCTGGGGTGAAGGCCATCAGGACGGAAGAGCCTAGGTCGCTCCCAAAACAGATTCCAATTATTTACAAAGAGCAGCTTCTGTTCATTACACCATGGCATTAACCATTCATTTAGAGCAAATAATCTACTGAACTTTTCACGTCCTAGTCGGTACGTGGGAAGCGGTCCAGACACGATGATCGTTGCTTCAGGCGATGTTCTGCGCACCGTCTCGACCAGACTCCTGTAGTCCTTCTTCAGAACCTCCGTCTGCCGCAGCCTGGTGTCGTTCGTTCCCGCGTGCAGCACGACAGCTCCGATGCGCTCGTTACCGTTCAGGATCTCGGGAACCTGCGCAGCGACATCGAGAACACGAGCACCAGGAAAGCAGTGAGTGATAACCTTGCCTTTACCTGAGGTAGCGTGGACATGCCGGACGATGGAAGTACCGATGACCACAGCGTTGCATTCCGTCTCGCGAAGAGGGGAGAAGCGGTTCCGGGTGGAGATCTCGAAGACCGGGAGGGGCGGAGAGGTCCTCGCTCTGGTCCTGGCTCGCGTCTTCCGCTGTGGAAACACCCAGGGTCCATGGTGCGTGGTTGGTGCCGGAGTGAACGAAGCCAGGGATGATGATCGCGTCCTGGGTGCTTGTGTCCTGTGCAGAGAAACACGCGGAGTAGACGAGGTCGGAGTCAAAATGTTAGTATCCACTGACTTGAGAGCATCGGCTCGCGATGTTTCAAGCGCCGTTCGCCGCTCTCTCAGAAGGCCGCGAATCTGCTTCTCCAACGACTCCAACTCCAACTGCACCGAATGCAGCTCGAACGTGTCCTCACCTGCACTCAAAGGTAACATTAGACACACATCCGAGTTATTCGCCATTGTAACAGAAGTGCTACGATGGCGAATTGTAGCTATCAGTGTTAACCGGGTGTAACGTTAAACAAGTTACCACGCGTGCAAGGCTAGCGGGCTATGGCTAGTAGCGGAAGTTCGGATATAAGTAGCGATATCAAAGCAATCCGATTGTTTTTTATAGAGAATCGTATCGGAGATATGTTCACACGCAGTAAATAATAGAAAGTATTCGTTTGTAAGCGAGTATTAAGAAGAAAATCAAGGATTATGAATCAATTTGACGGAGCTCAAACACAAACAACGCGCTCATATAAGGAACACTTTCTATGCACTGTGCCTTAAACACAATTGTCATTCATTTTCTTGTTTTGATCAAATGGTCAGTGAAAAAAGACTCTATAAACATTAAACATACCAAAACTAAACAAAATTGAGAATGGCAGTCTGAGGCCCATCCAATCGGCCCAACGCCTGTTTCCGATAAGTGGGTGAACGCTTCTTGCGTGTTCTGTCTTTTCTGCGTGGTAATGTAATTTAAAGGCGTTATTGCATGAGAAATCAAACTTTCCTGTCTTTTGCCATAAGAGGTCTGTATCAGTATTACATCCTAACAAGTTACATAACTTAAAACCAGGGTTGCCAACTCCTAACGCTTTGGCTTAAGACACACGCTTTCAGGCTCTGTCTCTCGATCTCACTGTGCCCAACTTAATCTCACGCCAAATTGCCAAACCTGCTTTTGATATTAAACAAAGTCTAAGCTTTTACATTTTTTTAAGTTTTAATGCGAAATTCAAACAATAAATAGCGTTTTGGCGCTAACGTGGCATAATGTTAAAGCCAGAGGCGTTGAAAAAGAGAGTTGCGACATGCTTTCATCTTGCGGTGGCGCACGCAGGCATGTGGTTCATGGAGCGCTCAATACTTCTAGCGTTGTGTCAATACATTTGAATGCCTTAAGCGGATACACAACAGCTTTCACTATACAGATGTTTGCAGCAATTTTTGGTAAACAGTACAGCATAGTGTGCATTGATTATTACGTCAACCATGTTTACAGGATCGTTTTATTATGGAGAATGGTAGAGATGCAACTTTGTTAACATTAATGTTAATGTTTTTCTTGTATTTAGCCCTCAGGTATTCCTTACTAATTGGTCACACTCATACTCATTGATGGTCAAATGTGACCACACACCTTAACTATTTTTCAATTAAATAAATGTTCTACACTTTAGTTCAATAATATTTATTGAATATTTTGAGGAGATCTTTTGGTACTAAATACTATTTGGGCAATAATTATGGTCAATTAATGACCACTTAAATTATTTTTTTATATTTTTCTTATTTATATTACAATTAGTGTAGTAATTAAGGTCAAAATAGAGAATTCCATTTCAAAAAAGCAAATTAGAGTAATTTTGTGGCAAAAAAAAAAAAACATTCATTTGTAATGCCATTACCAGTAGGGG
The DNA here is from genome assembly GCA_033150135.1 of Gobio occitaniae. Lineage (NCBI taxonomy): Eukaryota > Metazoa > Chordata > Actinopteri > Cypriniformes > Gobionidae > Gobio > Gobio occitaniae. Next base: position 385,198 of record JARQWZ010001092.1, read on the forward strand.
CCTTTATGGCTCTTTAATAAATATACATGTATCTAATAGTTTCTCAAAAAATATATCAGTTTTGCATTTTAATAAATATTTAAATATTGATCAAACACTAGATTTCTTTAAAAGTGAAATTTCAAAGCGTTAACAACTTACATCCTAATATTTTTAATGAGCAGGGGTGTCGGACTGGGGGTAATGGGAGTTGTGGCTGGGGGGGGGGGGGGGGTTGGGGGGGGCGGGGGGGGGGCTTGTATGGGAGTGGCGGCACTGTTCTGATGTGTAATTATTAAAGACCAGGCAGATTTTCTTTGTCTTTGTCTACTGTTTATGCATCAGTAAATCAAGCCTGTGATTAAACGATCAACTTCACATTGTTTCTCTTAGTACCATGAAAATATTCTGGTATTTAAGATGTGATTAAACTACAGAAAGCGATGTAGGAACGCTCTCTTTATAATGACTGAAGCTGTCAATCACAGCGCAACTTTATCTGGACACTTGCCAAAACTGCCTTTATAATGAATGACGCTATTACACTGCACAGCGAAGCTCTTACTGTATACTGTATTCCTACTGTCTTAGTGGTGGTGAAAGCATTTCATGAGAGAAATCGTGTTGCAATGACGAGATCAACACATTTATGCGATCAACAGACTCATCTACTTAAAGGGATAGTTCACCCAAAAATGAAAATTTTGTCATCATTCACTCACCCTCAAGTTGTTCTAAACCTGTATGAGTTTCTTTGTTCTGCTGAACACAAAAGAAGATAGAGTGAAGAATGTTTGTAACAAAGCAGATAAAGCAACTATTGACTACCATAGTATTTTTTTTCCTACTATGGTAGTCAATAGTTGCTTGGTTACAAACATTCTTCTAAATATCTTCTTTTGTGTTTTACTTTGTGGCTGAGTTGCTGTTGTTCCCAATTGCTTCCACTTTGTTATAATCCCACTAACAGTTGAGTGTGGAATATTTAGTAGTGAGGAAATTTCACACAGGGGGCAACTTATCCTGGAACCACGCTTGGATTCACTGAGCTCCTGAAAACGACCCATTCTTTCACAAATGTTTGTCTGCCTGTGTAGGTGCTTGATTTTTACATGGCCATGGAAGTGATTGTGACACCTGAATTCAATGATTTGGAGGGGTGTGAACCAATTTGCTAACCTTCTCTGACTTCACAGAGGATAAACCTTCTACGTAGAGGATAACTATTCTTAAAAAAAACCTGCAGCTTTCTCATTCCGCTCAACGCTGCTCGCTCATCCCAGAATGCACAGTGTTGGTTCAAAAATATGTGAAAAAAGTAGCCTAGGGCTGTCCCCGACAAAAGTTTTTTATATACTAGTAGTTGTTCATTTAAGACAATCGTTGACTAAGCACTTTTATTAATATAATTACATAAATATGAGAGAATTCTAAACCAGAGCGTTTACTTAATATATATTAATATATTATCGTAATGAGTAGGCTACCGATATATTATTATCTCCACTCAAGCGCATGCATTAAGCTTGCCACAAAGAACCAGCAAAAGTATTGATTATGAATGTGTCAAAAATAGCAAGGAGACATTTTAATTGTTTATCAATAAACTCTAGAGTTTTCTGTGTCATGTTGGCTGACGGTGCTGACTCGCCATTGCCGCAGTAGCGGACGCCAAGAGAGAAATGCACATTTTATTACTTAATCAGAGAGTATCTTATTTTTTCCGTTTTGAATTGTTTCGTTTAAAAGTAGACATTTCAAGCGACATGTTTCTCATGTCTGTGAGATGCGCTCCAGTTCGCATGCAATGCTATTAATGTCGCTGACGCCTCCATGTCACGGTTATATTGACTGCTATATGTCCTAATTGTTTATTAAATCCAGTCAATTGGTTTATGAAACATTGATTAAAATTAAGATAAAAGTTATACAAAACGAAATTAATTAAAAAAAAAGACTTTATAGGAAACAAAATTCAATGAAGAATCCATGTCCCCAGACATATGCGCATTTGATTATGTGCCTTACTCATGCTGCTCACTTTTCAACTTATGAAATTAAAATAATAATAATATTTAAACATAGCCTAACTATGAAACTAAATATGCTACTTTTTTTAACCCTCTGTACGAAGAAGTCGCCTGCACCTTCTGATGGATCTTTTCCTTTATGACAGCGGAAACAATTCAAAATAATCCGTAATTTTTAGCCATACAGATAAGTGCAAACATAATTATAAACTATAAACTCTCTACTTTTATTTGTGTACACTCACAATAACAACAAAGGCCGTGGACTCAGGGAACGGATTATTTTGCACTCCACTCCAAACGCTGTCTTCATTTCAAAATGTATTTTGTTTATTAAACGCAAAGTTTTTAATTTCAAAAGCATTTCTAAATTCAGTTATTATATTACAAACGAAGTAAAATAACGAAGTGGTAAAAAAAAACTTTGAGTTACCACCATAAAATTCAAACATTTTGCTCTTCTCTATATGTGGCAATGCGTCACAATAACCTTACCTGGCGTAGGTAACAGTGGATCATTCTTTACAGATGATGGTATGTTTGGATAGAAGACGACACAGAGTTCTTTATTAAACTCATAAAAGACAATAGAATAGAAAATGCCACAATCGACTTTTAGAAAATATCGCAAAAGTGTTGTGCAAATCTGTAATGGAAACGCGGCTACTGGTGCGCTATGGTAGGAACAAACCATTTCATGCAGATACAGGGGGATGGTCAATGGGGATATTTAACTTTTATTACCAAAATAAGTAAATCAAATATATCATTCATTTTTATTAATATTTGAAATATACTCAATGATGATGGTTTATATAGTGTATAATATAATATAATTTTTCTATTAGTTTTCACCTATTTGTTGGGGCCCCTGTCAGTCAGGAGCCCTTGGAATTGTCCTAACTTTCCCCCCCTATACGGTGCCACTGTACTGGTCTGTAGCGGTTCTTGGATAGAGTGAAACTCGCCTTATTGTGGTTCAGGTGCAAAAAAATCAGTCTGGAGCGATGTCAGGTGATGAGCTCTATCCGGGTCATGGCACCAAAACGGTTGGAAATCTCAGAAGGGAAGACCAGGAGACTTGGATGTATCTTCAGCAGGATTCTTTATCGAGAACTTGCTGTTTGTTCACTGCAGTCATCAAGTCTAACTAAGAGAGCTGGAAATAGTTTTTTTTTTTTTTTTTAAAGGAATTCAGTGGGCAGTCCTTAAGGTGTTGACCTTACACACAGCCTTAGGAGTGACCACTGTACATTTTCATCCATTAGCCCAAAAACCGGATACTAATAAATTAACACGCTGCGCTCCATGCTTCAGTCGTACCGTCATCGGTGTGATCTATCATAACCCTAGATTTTGCGGTAATAAAGGAGTATACATCGATCCATACTAGAATAATGATTTCGGAACCATACAAGAGAAATCAAGATTAACATTTATTTTGGCCAGACATGAAAAGTAAATACGTAAACAAGAATCCATGGTACACAACTGATCAGCATAAAAACATAAAACACAATTGCAAAGCAATATGAAAATAATTTAAAAGAGTCATCATGTCTGGCGCATCTACATGCAGTTTGCACGGGGCGGGGGGTCTGATTGCAGAATATTCCCCCAGAGAGTTAGAACATCCAACCTTAAATACTCCAACTAGAACAAAAGGGTTGTAAATATTTGCAACACCCCCACCTGGTTTTGGGGGAGTGGATCAGATATCTTTGAAGAGACTACTCAAAGGAGAACTGAATTCTCATTAGTTTTCAATCTTTCTAATACTACCAGTGACTGCAGTGAAACTGAGACCATTTTACCATTCGCACTGAGACCTTTAAAAAGACATCAAACATGAAAAGGATAAAACAATAGATTTACAAAATAAATCATCACTGGTATATTTGCATTTGGTGACTTGAAACCAGGACAAGGAGAGGGCAAAATGGGGAGGGGGGAGGAATGTTTGTCAGGGTGTTGTCACAGTTTCTGTGAGATCTTTTTCTCAAGATTAGTGACTTTTATTGTTCAATTGCTGAGGTGTGTATCTCAGCTTTTGTCTTAGCACCAAAACCGACTCTTACACCACTAAAACATAAGCATCTAAAGACAATACAGAACAGAGGAGGGGGGTTACCCCTGATCGTAAAACTCCAGCAGACCTATCTCAAATAATCAAAACAAAATGATCAAAGGGTTTGAGCACCCTCTGATTACAGATTGTCAATATCACATGGACAGCTGACTCCCATCAAAGAGGAGAGAAAATGGTTAATTGTAATTACAGTGTCTTTTATATTTTATTCCCACAGTCTTACAGTATATTTAGCATCAATGGTGCAAAACCTGTTTAATTTTCTAATAAACTTTATACATGTTATTTTTCCTGATTGAACTTTGGCAACAGGATTGATGAATGCAGTCAATACTACAATGGATTGAGATAATTTTCCCATCATACTCTAGAAAGAGTTTAAATTATGTCACTCCCTGGGTGTCGCCATTTTAAAAAATGTTTTGTTTTTTTTAAAGGAAATTGTGTCATAAACATTTGATCAAATATTTAATAGTTCTCACTACAGAAAGTTCCACTACAGAAATATGGGATTTATGCCTATAATTATAATTAGAAGATCAATGTACTTAATTCGTGGAAAGGTTTATAAAAATCCATCAAAATGGTAAATTTCATGTAGCCATTGTCCACTTTTGGGTTCATCTCAATTTTCTCTCTTGATTTCAGACTTGGAGAAGAATGAGGAGAGTGAAGATGAGGAGAGACATCATCATGTCAAAACTGGAGATAAAACTCACTCACAGATGAAAAGTGTTTCTTTACTGAAAAGAAAAGACAATAAATGTTTAACCTGCCGTCAGTGTGAAAAGAGTTTTGCATGGAAAAAGGGTCTCAAGATTCACATGAGGATCCACACTGGAGAGAAATCGTTTACATGTGATCAGTGTGGGAAGAGTTTCAGACAACAAGTTCAGCTTAAGGAACACATGAAAATCCACACTGGAGAGAAACCGTTCACATGTGATCAGTGTGGGAAGAGTTTCACATACAAAAAGAGTCTCAAGGATCACATGATGATTCACACTGGAGAGAAACCCTTCACATGTGATCAGTGTGGAACAAGTTTTGCACTAAAAGGAAGCCTTAAGGAACACATGATCATCCACACTAGAGAGAAACTGCACAAATGTGATCAATGTGGCAAAACATTTTTGAGGGCTTCAGGCCTGAAGAATCACATGACAGTTCATTTACAGGAGAAACCACATTCATGTTCTTTCTGTGGAAAGAGTTTTTCACATCTGCAGAATTTAAAAAAACATCAGAAAAGACATACTGGTGTAAGAAATCATATGTGCTTTGAGTGTGAGAAGATGTTTATTACAGCTGAGCAATTGAAAACGCACGTGAGGATCCACACCGGAGAGAAACCATTCACGTGTGATCAGTGTGGAACAAGTTTCTCACTAAAAGGAAACCTTAAGACACACATGAGGATCCACACTGGAGAGAAACCGTTCACATGTGATCAGTGTGGAATGAGTTTCACATACAAACAGAGTCTCACGGTTCACATGAGCATCCACACTGGAGAGAAACCGTTCCCATGTGATCAGTGTGGAATGAGTTTCACATACAAACAAAGTCTCACGGTTCACATGAGCATCCACACTGGAGAGAAACCGTTCACATGTGATCAGTGTGGAATGAGTTTCACATACAAACCGAGTCTCAAGGTTCACATGAGCATCCACACTGGAGAGAAACCGTTCACATGTGATCAGTGTGGAACAAGTTTTGCACTAAAAGGAACCCTAAAGCAACACATGATGATCCACACTAGGGAAAAAACATTCTATTGTGATCAGTGTGGAAAGAGTTTTGCAAGCAAAAAGAGTCTTGAGATTCACATGATGATCCACACTGGAGAGAAACCTTACAAGTGTTCACATTGCAATAAGAGATTCACTCAGTCAGATAATCTGAAAACACACGAGAGGATCCACACTGGAGAGAAACCGTACAAGTGTTCACACTGTGACAAGAGATTCAGTCGGTCAGAACATCTGAAAACACACGAGAGGCTCCACACCGGAGAGAAACCATATCACTGCACTGCATGTGGGAAGAGTTTTGCTCAATCATCTGCTCTAAATGCTCATACAAAAAACTATCACAGTAAGTAGATCATCTTCCAGCAGATCCAGCACTTTCATATTTTTTTGGATGGAAAAAAAATCATTTAAATTTGTGACTGTGAATAAAGTTCATCTTCAAGACCTTCAAGATTCAGATCAACTCAAAGATGCAGTTCCTCCCCAGAGACTATCTAAATGTTTTATTGTTGAATCAATCCTCAACAATGCGATTAAATCACTTGCATATGCGACTAAATCTTTACTCTGGGCGACTAAACAATGTCTATCATTAGCCACCATTGGCTATTAAATTCTTAGATTATACTTGGGGTGTGACGATACACTCGTGTCACGATTCAATATAAATTGCGATACTTAACTCACAATACGATATTTTAAGCCAAGATAAAGAAGAGGGTTTTTTTATTTTTACTTTTATTATTATTAAAATATTATTTTTTACTATTAGTGTATTATTATCAGGATCACAAATATTCCCCCATTGCATTATTATACATTATATTCAACATCATATATAGTCATTTAATGTAGTAATGTCACTGAAACTCCGTAAACTTTTATTCTTTTCTCTTGTGCATTACTCGCGCTTTCAATGTCCCCAGCATTCTCTCCCGGTGTTCGCAATGTCCCATCTCTCCAGCTATTAATGCACTATACATATAAGAATAAACCATCTAAAATGCTTTGAATAATCATACTATTAAAACTAAATGTGATTTGATGATTTAAATTATGTTTGTGCTTTGACTTTGAGGAGTGCCGCTTTAAATAATGTTGCACTTCAGATGATCAATGCAATCAATAACAGTTCTAATTGCAAGAAAGCGTGTCAAAATGACCATTCTCAAACTGTAAAGGTTTAGCTCGTCCAAGAATTTTAATTCTGCATTTACTCACTCTCGTGTTGTTTTTGCGCGTCAACTACGAAATCATTTAAACGTCTGTGTTTACGTGTCTACAGTATGCGCGTCATTGTAAATCTGTTCATCATAAACCATCGTCCGTGTCTTTTCAGAAGACTTGAATTTGGATTAGACCACTCGATTAGTTCTTTTACGATGGCTTTATGACAATTTTTGGATCTTTTAAGTTTGAGAGGAATGGACTTTAAATGGAGAGACAGAAATCACTCAGGTTTCATAAAGAATATCTTAATTTGTGTTTGGAAGTTAAACGAAAAACGACAGGATGGTGAGTTCATGATGATAGAATTTACATTTGTGGTAGCCTACATTTGTAAATTTGTGTTTGGGTGAATTATACCTTATAAATAGGCCTACTACAGCAAGTTGAGCCTTGGATAAAACAACTCTATATCATCAAATTTTTGTATTGCGATATATCATTACATCCCTAGATTATTCTCTTCAGTGTTAGAGGCTAAGTATAAGTTTAGCGTAGATATATTTTCACTCGCTGGACACTCTTACTGAGCGATTGAGATTCCATTGCAATACTACACGACTACTGCGTCGTTCATCTTATTAATCATCTGAAGCAATCACGCAGTGTAAACTGCTCGTTGATTAGTTCGTAAAGTTAAAGAAAATAAGCCAATGAGCGCGCGGAAGGCGCAATCCTGCCAAAAAGGGACGGGGTCTCGGGCTATATAAGCGTCCGATTCACCATAGCAAAACGATTATTTCTCCTTCAGCGATGCTGTTATCTTCTTTGCCGGACCTACGACCTGTTGAAGCCACCTTCACCTGCAGCAAGAGGGACAATATGGCACCCCAGACCCGAGCTGTGGGACCTCCATGTGTGGTTTCTCAACGAGAGCCTTCAAGCCTCCCTGAGAAAATTTTAAACACTATCTTTCAGGCTAGAGCTTCGTCTACAAGACGTCTCTACTTTTTGAAATAAGCCGTCTTTGCCACCTGGTGAACCCAGGGTGAAGACCCAATAACGTGGGACGTATCACAGATACTGTCTTTCCTTCAGGATTTAATTGACAGAGGCCATAATCCCTCTACCCTTAAAGTCTATTTTGCAGCTATAGCAGCTTTTCACACTCCTATAACAGGGCGGTCAATAGGAAGAAACAACCTTGTTGTTCGCTTCCTCAAGGGTTCCAGGAGGTTGAATCTTCCTCATTTACCCCTTTTCCACCAAGGCAGTGCTAGAGCTTGTTCAGAGCCAGAGCTAGTCCCAGTTCATAGTTGGTTCAACTGAGGAGCCTTCTAAGAACCGTTTGCTTTTCCACAAGCTGAGAGCCACAACAGAGCCATGTCTTACATCACTGTATACGTCTCATCTCTCTCAGCAACACTAGCGAGGCAGCGGCAATGTTGCCAAGTATGTGGTTTTGCCATTGGCTGTTTTTTCATGTCCGCGGGATGAAGCGACCACAATTATGTGATATTTAGCCCCGGGAATGCGAATTTTAGTAGGCAACCATGCCAAAAAACACATATTTTACCCCCAAATGGGATTTTTACTGGGGAATCCCCCCCTGAAACGCGATTGGGCTTGTTTTGAGTGGCAATTGGGCGGGTTTGTTGTGAAAACCTGGCAACCCTGGGCAGCGGGAAACACAAACACCCCAGGCTTGTTCGAGATACATCGTCACTGCGCAGACCGATCCACGTATGATATAAAAAAAAAACGCATGAGTGTATCAAAAGCATAAGGAGTCGTGTGCTCTCGCTGGACTCGTTATCATACGGCGATCGGTCTCTGGCTTTAAGATCCTACATCGGCATCAAAACACAACGCAAACACAGCGAATCCAACGCATTCATGTAGTTCGCCGTAATTTGTATAGACGGAGATTACAAACGAACAGCAGCTGTTAGCTCCATTAGCTCCATTAGCTGCTATTTCAAAATGGTGGATCTCAAGTTTGTGTTGGTCTTGTTGACCCCGCCCCCAGCGCCTGACGTAATCGGTTCTTACTTCTAGCCCTGTTCTAGCCCAGCAATGTTTTGGTGCTACTTAAGAACCACTTTTCCTGGCTCGGAGCTGGAGCTTTGGGTGTGGAAACACAAAGAACCGATTTGAAACTAGGCTCTGGCTCCGATCTAGCTCTGGCTCTGCTTTGGTGGAAAAGGGGTAATTGAGTACCTCAGTGGTTCCTATCTGGGACATTTCTGTGGTTCTTAGGGACCTTAAAGGCCCTCCTTTTGAACCAATCCAGACTGCCGACCTTCGGTCCTTGTCGCTGAAATCCGCCTTGCTGCTAGCCTTGACATCGGTTAAACTTGTGGGATACTTACAGGCACTCTCTGTGATCCCCTCGTGTCTTGAGTTCGGGCCTAACGACTCTAAAGTCGCCCTGAAACCAAGACAATGATATGTCCCGAAAACTCCTATCCACCCCATTTAGGGCGCAGATGGTCGTTCTCTCCACTCTTCCTCCTCAGGATGAACAGGAGCTGAACCTACTCTGTCCTGTCAGGGACCTGAGGTCTTATATTGACCGTTCCACCTCCTTTCGTCAGGAGGAACAGCTTTTTGTCTGCTTCGGTGGCAAGAGGTCTTCTGTTCACAAAGCCCAGACTTTCTAGATGGATAGTTGACGTTATAACACTTGCTTACTCCTCCTTATGCCTTCTATGCCCCTTGGGTGTGAAAGCACATTCCACGAGAGGTATGGCCTCTTCGTGGGCATGGTCCTGTGGCATTTCTTGTGCGGCGGCTGGCTGGGCCTCACCATCCATTTTTGTCAGGTTTTATAATCTGGACGTCCCTGTGTTATAGTCGCAGGCCCTTTCTGCATAAACCTGCCGCCATCAGCTTGTGAGGTTTTTTGTTATGTCCCAGCTGGCCCTCTATATATATATATATATATATATATATATATATATATATATATATATATATATATATATATATATACAGTATATATATATATATATATATATATATATATATATATATATATATACATATATACACAGTACATATACTGTATATGTTTATAAACTAGGCCCTAGTCTTGGGCTTTGGTGGATGACTACAGTATTCTGTAGGCTGTATTATCTCGAGTGTCTGTTCGAGCCCTTTTTCAAGTGCTCCGCTCAAATACTCAGTCATGCCCCTGCGTAGCGCGGCATGATTGTACTGTCCCCATAGCGTCTTATCTTGACACGATTATAAGGTTTGTTTTCTTTAACTTTACGAACCAATCGACTAGCAGTTTTCACGGCATGATTGTATAAAACGCTTCAAAATCGTTTCTTGTCTTATTATGATTGATAAGACGAGCGACGCAGTAATCGTTCCGTATCTAAGGGAACTGCGGTTTTACGTAAGTAACCAAGTATGATTTCGCTCTCTGTCAAGCGATCTGTACTGTTTCAATTCAGGTCAATGGATGTGAGCACACCTGTATTTGACATACTGTAAACTCTAGTGTGTTAGGCGCAAAGAGCGCTGTGTTTCTCACACACCGAGAGTCTTAAATACCATGCAGAATCGACACTCCACATGTAAACCATATTCTTTGTTTTACTTTCCTGTCAAAACAAGGGAGTTCATTTGTTCAGTTAAATCCTACATCCTAAGTTCAGTTAAAATGACAAATATGCATTCATGCATGATTACCAAGTGTGTATGTGTGTGTGTATATATATATATATATATATATATTAGTCTGGCGAGTAAACAAAAAAATTACTAGCCAATGGCGATTCTGTTGCCAAGGTGAGGGTTGTGAATATAATTTTGCTTTATGATTTTGTTTTGTTTGATTTAATTTTTATAATGCGTATATATCACTTAGTTCTTTTACTCTCTTTTCTGAAAAAGTAGAACATTTTAAAATGTAGGCTACAAAACGTTCTTGTGCTTGAACGTTCAGGAAGCTGGAGAAGAGGTCATAACACTTTTGAGAGAGACATGTATCTGATATTTGTATTTAACTAACTTCCCTTGAGATGCTCTGACGTGCTTATAAATTGATAACGAGAGAGATCTGTCTCATGGATCATGGATGAAATTCATTACTCGTTTTATCAATAACTTTTATTATCTTTTTTTGGTCTGTTTATTCTACTTGGGTCGAGACTTAATCAATTGTAATCATATCTGTTTGTCATGAACTATTATTATTGCTTTTTTGGATTTCCATGTTTTAATTTTCAGGATAAATGAAGCCTTTAAATAAAGCCCTTACATTCTTAATAAATTGTTTTTCACCCGACTGAGACTGAATGAGCCTGTTTGTTTACACAAACTGTTATAGCTTTATTTTTGTCGTTGTGAACAGTATTTGGAGTGTTTTTGATTAGCTACCTTTGATTTTGCATCACCGTAATGGGAGTCATTGCAATTTCTTCCTCGTTCAGTCAGCGCATTTGTTGTGTCTGAGGTGAATTGTGCAGTTCAGATAATTTTGTGTATTAACATAAAATACACTTTACACCGTTTATGTATTTTTTTCTGAATTGTTTTCAGGGTTTTCAACAAAAACTCATCCACACTTCCTCCCCCATAATCACCTCTCATCACTAGATACCAACAGTGCAATTGATACTCTTTTCTCCACTCTTAACACTAATCAATACTTCTTCCCTCTCTGCTAATGTCTCTACTGCTAAAATGACTTGCTACCACAATGAAATTAGCAATTCTTCCTGCCTCTCATGCCTTTTCAAAATCTCTTCTCTTCCTCCTCCTTCATTATCTTCAACAGCTGACGACTTTGCCACAATAAAAGCACCACCATCAATGGACATTTTTCCATATCTAAATTTGTACCCACACTCTCTCATATCATGAGATTTTATTGAAGCTCTGAGACTGGCAAGAGCAGCTTTCAAATCTTGCTGGATCTGTCTGCTGCTATTGACGCAGTTAAACACCAGATCCTCCTGTCAACCCTCAAGACAAAGGGCATCTGAAGAACCGCACACCAATAGTTCAAGTCTTACCTCGCAGGAAGGACAGGTAATATCTGTGTCTGATAATTGCATAGGTGACATTGACGAACGGTGACAGACCAGTGACGCTCAGATGAACGTACACGCGTTTTTTGTTTGTGTTTATGTGCTGTTGTTAATTTTAACAAGTTAATGTAAAATTTGTGCATTCTAAAAATCTAAACAATTAAGATAATAAGGTATATAGAATTATTCATTGAGTTGATGCATTTTGAGGCAATTTTGACCTCCACCTCTTTACTGCAACCGGCAAACGACAGACCTGAATTTGTCGTTTTTTTTAATAAATGTTTTTAAATTAATTATCCAAATACTTTATTGCTATGGACGTAGAATAATCTAACTGTATTTTTATATTTTCTATGGTTAATGACAGTAAACAGAAAAAAAACTAACTGTACAAAAAAAAAAAACTCCTTTAGTAGTTTTATGTGTTTTATCCGTATCAAATGTGAATACTATTATCAGTAAAATGGAGATGTTTCATTTAAGATGTTCTAGTTCAGGAAACTGAAGAAGAGGCTGCAACACTTTTAAGAGAGACTGAGGTTTATTTTTAACTTGTTCTGTGCTGTTATTCTTCCACTGATACAATATCGTGTAGCTTTGCAACTGGTCTTCTTCACTTTTCTTCTCTTGAGATGCTTTGGCTTGAAAGTCAATAAACAGATCTGTCTAATAAAACAATAAAATATTGTGATTGCGTTTTGGGGTTTTCCGTGGTTTCATTTTCTCGTTCTTTTTTTTTTGTTAAGTGCTAATAATCTATATTTCACCCCTCATATGACTGAACGAGGACGGCTGTCTGTCCACATCAGCGACTGTTTAACCCTCGCATTTATTATTTGATGTGTTTTACAGGCGTTTTTCTGCGTACTTTGGCGATCTGCCGTTGGTTCCTGAACTGCTCACCTCAGAAGACTCCGACCGCGATGAATGAAGAA